>VXAY01003784.1:0-21873 GCA_013399855.1 Oxyruncus cristatus | reverse complement strand
GGGAAGGAGGGATGGTAGAGGGTGAGCGGGATGGAAGGGCAAGCAGGGGATACCGCGGGGGCTGAGGCCGGCGGGGAGCGGGGGAAAACGGGGCGGCAGGGAAAGGGGGCAGCTCCCAGGGCTTCGTGAGGTGAAGAGCCTGCCTGCTGCCGAGCCGGAGGGAGCCCATTCTCACCTCACTCTTTCTTCCCTGCAGGCTTCGTTCGGGAGTTCGAGCCCAGGTTCGTCCTCGCCCACCTCCTGCCCTGGCACCCGGCCTGTCGCCCGCGCGCCGCTCTCTCCTTGCTACTCCTTCCCAAATTTACCCTCTCGTAGTTTTCCTGAAGCTTCGTGTGCACGCTTTTAGCACCTGCCAGGTTCTTAAGTGGAGATGTGGGCTGCGGAGTCCTTTTCTTAACTCCAGTTGCAGTTAGAGATTGGCTGCTCGGAACCCAAAACGAAAACTGTTTTGTGGCACTTTTAAGTCTGCATCTCAGTAAATCCGTGTAGCCTGGAGAAACCAGCTTCTCTTGTTGCTGATAATTAGAGGCTTGTCTAAATTTTTGAATTCTTGGTAATAACAGAAAATGTTTAAAATCATAACGATAAGTAATTTTTGAGGCTGGAACTGCTGTTAAGGTTCTTTGGAATACTTTACACGAGCAAGCATAATTAACATCAGGAGGGCTGTTCTCAAATATCTGGGGAATGTATTTGCTTCTGTGCAACTGCCTTCTGCACTGACTGTCATCTTTTTTAACTACTATGAAATTTCTTGAGCTTGTATTTTTCAGTATGGTTTTAAATACTCTAAGTGTGATATTGAACACTCAGAATCACTGAAGAAGTGGGACTTTTTAATGTAAAGAATGACGAGTGGAATAGAACTTCCCCTTGCGTTAAGTGCAAAATGAGTTAGAATAGCAATTAGAAGCAATGATCTTGAGCACACATATATAAATACAGGTTAGATAAAGACAGTTGACACTTCTGTGATTCCTTAAAACTGGAGCAGGATATGATGGTCAACAGTGGGGGAATTAAACACATAATGTCATTACTACAACTATAGTACATTGTCAGCTGGAACTGAAAGATCTGTGAGACCGTATATGAACAGCATGTGAATAAAAAAGCATTTTTGACCTGAATGTTTCTCTACAGTATGATACTACAAATTTTCACAATCTTGTCTTAAGCAAGCTAAACGAAGTTTAGTTACTGGCGTATAAGGAATGAACACTGAGCATAATTGCTGAAAAATTAGATGCTTCAGGGTTTGAAGTTTATATTTTATACATTTGTCTCTTTCAAGGCTGGAAGCAGTGCAAAGAGGTTTTTGAAGGGGATTGAAAATTTGTAGCCGTTTCCTTCAAAACTTTTGAAGAAGTTTTTTCATAGAAATAATTTTTGATAAATCTTTTCTTGGCTACTTGTAAGCCAAGGATTGCAACAGAGAACTAATCTTTTTGTTTTCTCCATCCAGAAAGGCATAAGAAAGTGAACATTACAGAGCAAAACAACCCTGTAATTTGGTGATTTTTGTTGGAGAACATGATTTCTAGTGTGGAATATTTTCATTTTTAAAACTTACTGAATATAATGATAACCTTCAAATGACAAAGTGTATTTAAAATAATAACTACTTTTGTGATGACTTAGGAGTATTCAGTCATGAAAACCTGTCTGTTGGACCACAGAGCTGTCACAATGGCTTGTTAATTAATGTGATTCATTGGAAGCATTTTGTTATTTCTGGTGTTTTTTCCTCAACATTTCTACAAACTCTGCTGTATCCTTTCTAGATCAAGTGCTGTGAATTAAATTAGTTGTATTAAAAGATCTATGCGTAAGGCTAAAGCGATTGGAAGTGAGTCTCACTTTATTTTGATGTTAGTAGGATGTGGATTCAGAATGTAAGTGACCTGTTTACCAGTGAAAAACTACGGTTGTCACCATGTAAATCACATAAATAGAATCAGAGTTTGTAGGTCACAGACTTGCAGCATCTGAAATCTTGTGATGTGTGTGCTTTTGTAGCTTAATGATAATTTCAAGGGTGTTTTGAACAACCTTTTGATCAGTAAAATATTGATTTGGGATTGTACTTTCTGGAATTTTTGTCTTTAGGTACTTCTCCCAAGTAGTCTATATGTATCAAGAGAGAAATCTGTGTTTATTACTTAAAAATATGAAAAGGGAAGGTCAGCTGAAACGGTTGATTTTGTCAAGTAGTTATGAATTGGTTACTCCACTGAGAGTTCTGACCCTGTTTGTAAAAGAATTCATGCAAATTCATGTGAAATTTTTTCGCAGTTGGCTCTTTATCATCTGAGGATCATGACTTTGACCCCTCTGCAGAAATGCTGGTACATGATTATGATGATGAGCGAACTCTTGAAGAAGAGGAAATGATGGAAGAAAGCAAAAATTTCAGCTCTGAAATCGAAGATTTGGAAAAGGTAATAGTGACTTGCTCTCTTATTAATGTTCATACACACTAACTTTTCCAGTGAAAAGTACATTCAGCCTGTTCTTCAGTTTGTGTAGTGCAGTTTTTTGCAAAATAAAATCAGATTTGGTTAGGATGTATTAGTGCATCATCGCAAAAAAGGCTGAATTTAGCTTCTCAAAGGTATTAGTGTTCATATTCTTTTCGTGTAGTAGTCCATTTTCTCTGGTAGAGAAATCACTGTGTTTTTGGATTCCTGTCATCTAAGATCCCTTGCCACTTGTAAGTTGAAAATGTGCAATTTGCATACTGTTAGAGTGACATCCAGCTGTATTTCGTTCTGTTGGTCAGGTTTTGCATTCGGTGGGTGTACAAAATGGTCAGCATGCTCCTTGGCCTTTCCTATTCCATTTTACGCTTCTTAATTAGATGGTTTTCATATTTACACTTCTCGTTCATGTGTGGCAGTGCATCACCTATTCTAAACAAATGCTGAACGCCCACAGATTGATGCTGCTTGAATTACTGTTTGGTGACCCACTTACACCACTCAGCATAACTGCAGGTTTTAGTCAACAGACTTCTAGGAAAGTGTAACATTTGAGCATCAGATGCAAGGCTGTGTTTACATAGTCCATGTAGAAACAAATTTTCTGAATGTGGAATTGACAGTGTTTATACTCCTGATTTTTTTCCTTACTATCTTAATTACTTTTTTGCTGATGATGAACTTTCAGTTATAGTGTAAAGCAGCTTGCTGGGTGTGTGTGGTGGTTAAAATGGAGTTGTTACTCCACAAAATTCCATTAACGCTTTGTAATGAAAGAAGGACTGAGAGCCACTCATCTTAAACACTTCATTACTTTAGGTCCTGATCCTGGAAAGACTTGGACATGAGTTTACCTTTAACCATTGTGAAAAGTCTGCGCAGAACTAAGACCTTAGCTGAACAAAGAAAGTAATTTAATCAGTGTATGAATTCAACAAATTTTTAGAGGTAATAGAGCTTTAAAGGTATAAGTAGTGGAAAATATTTTTAATACTTTAGTGGCTTGAATCAGATAACCAAATCTTCACTGTTTATTGTTTTATTAATTGTATTAGGATGCAACTATGATGATGCGTACTAAAATCACTTGATAAAAGCTGTTGGAAAAGACAGGGTTATAAATCAAGTCTTTCTCTTGATTTTTGCCTTCTCAGCTGTCTTTCTCCTGTTACCTTCTGAGCGGTTAATATAAAATACATTGTGCAAGAGATGAAAGGGAGGGCTTAAAATTTGCTGTCTTGGTTTACTTTTGTGGAGGTTTTCACATGTGCAGCTGTAGCTAAGTAGGAATTAAGTCTTTGAGTTTTTCTGCATTTCTGTCTTGAAATATTGACAAATCATACTCTACATTATGAATCAAATAATGAGCACATTTTTAATACTTACTCTTAAGTTTCATGCAGTAAACAGTTTTCCCCAGTACACTGACAGGACTTCACTGTATGCCAAGAGACGTGTTTATGAATTATTTCCGTCACAGAATCAATTTCGGTCCCATGCCTTAAAATACTTTAAACCTTTAATCATTCCTGCTTTCATTTGAGTTTTAATTTATTTGGTTTTTACTTTTGTTCTTCAAAATGTCCTATCCTCTCAGGCATGAACTGTTTACAAATACTTGGCAATACATTGAAATGTCGTAAATCTTCTTATATTAGGAAGGAAGCATGCCATTGGAAGATTTGCTGGCGTTCTATGGCTATGAACCCACGATTCCAGTTATGGCAGGTTCTAGTGCGAATAGCTCTCCAAGTGAACTTGCAGATGAACTTCCAGATATGACTCTAGATAAAGTAAGTCAGAACCATTTTCCCCTGATTGTTATTTAAAAGCAGAAATCTGGGCAACCTTAAATTATATTTCACTATATGTACAAAATATGTGTCTTTGTTAATTTCAATATACATTATTACTCTGAATTCCTGCCTTTTCAAGGATATTTAGAATCTAGTTCTAATAATAATTATGACAGTTTCAAATGGCTAGCAACTTTAGTGGCACTGAATTAGTACAAAACAGAAAAAGTATGTTAACCATTTTTCTAAAACACATGCAAAGAACATTGAAGTAGGAGGCTTGTTGTTTCTTTTGGATTTTTTTTTTGTTAAGAAGTGAGATTTTTCAATAATATATGCAATGTTCAGAAATAATTCTGACTTCCAGCACACATTAAGTACCAAAATGGTTGTGTAAAGCATGAACATGCAATCCTGAATGCTCTGGAATTTTATTTTCAAATGCATATCATTTGGGAAGGTCTCAGCTTTGGGGAGTGAGAGAGAAATTGTTTGATGTGCAGTGACTGTATATACTGCATTGCTGAAGTAAAACCCTGAAATTTTAGCTTTTGTGGTTTGCAAGGTAACTTTACATTCTGAGATTTTTGGCTACAAAACATATGCAGCTTGTAGTTTAGCTTATAAAGTATGCGAGTAGTAAGTATATGTCTTTTTTCTTATTTTTTTTTTTTTCCTGTGAGTATGATGTAATGGTAAACTCCACAGAAAGAAGGGTATAATGATTGCGCTGCACATCTGATTCTCGTTAGGATTCACGATTGTGTTGAGGCTACAAAAATGTAGTTGGCTTGTTGTCTAATACAGTTCTTTCCATTCCAAATCTCTATCGGAGTGGTTCGAACATGTCTGCTCGTGGAGGAAGTGTGATGTTTATTTTGTAGTATCTTTTTTTTAACCTGCAAAAACGTCAACTCTTTTGTGTTTTGGAAAGTTGTCTGTTATTTGTAACTGTCCTCTCAGCAAAAGTCTAAAACAATCCTGTCTGTTTTTCCCCAGAGTTTAGGGGGCTTTTAAAGCTTCAGTGTATCTGCAATGCAAAGAGTGACAGAATGTTAAGTATGTGAGGCAGTTTACACTGGTGCTTTTTACTGGAAGCAATTGGAGGAACATCTGAGATTGATGCTTGCAGAAGTTAATTCTTGCGTGTTTGCTGTAATAGGGGTTAGTTTCCCTTTTGTCTTCTGTGTTTGACTGTGAAATGAACAGTTATATTTGTTCTTAGATTTAGGAGGAGCAAACTAGCTTTTTAATTAAGGGAGTACGGTCTGCTATATTTTCTTACGATAAAGTAACTCATTTTAATTAGTGAGACTTAACAATTTTTTGCATCTAAATGCTCACCGGTCTATACCTAATAGTCAGTTTGAGGTTTTATTTTTTTATTTTAATGATACAGGAGGAAATCGCTAAAGACCTCTTGTCGGGTGATGATGAAGAAACACAGTCCTCTGCTGATGACTTGACACCATCAGTTACTTCACATGAGGCTACTGACTTCTTTCCTCGGCCGTTAAGATGTAGGAAACCTAACTTTATAGTAGTACTTAAAGAGTCTTAGCATTATATATAGCTTTGTGCCCTAAAATGTCAAAATTTCAAAGTAGTGCTCACTGTACCAGGAGCTGAGAAATAGTGCTTTGCAGGATGTTGTACATGCACTTTGCCTTTGGTTGGTATTACTGATTACCTAAAAGATTTCTATTTGGTTCTTTACTCAAAGCACAAGTAAAATTAATTTCTCTGTGAATAAAATATCTTCATAATCAGTAGTTAATACACTATTGAGGAACACCCTTCACGATTTTCAGTATGTTAGTGAATTATATGAATATGTAAACCATTCTTTTAAATTAGTGTTTCTCTACTAAGATTTTTGCTGCTGCTTTTAAGCCAGTGACTCCTTCATGCAGCATGTGGATGTGAACTAGGACGCAGTGTCTTTGTAATTATTTCCCTTTGCACATTCAACACTTTTCCATAGGACTTCATGGGGTGGGCAAAGTAGTTTTATACGGGATGGGGCCTGTAAACCCATGACCACCAAAATTTCACTATCCAGGGAGCTATGATGGGAAGGATCTGGGAACCAATGGTTCAGGTATCCAGCGTGGATGAGATACTCGTCATTGCCTGCTGCATCTCATTTGTTCACTGGTGTCCTGGAGTTAGAGCAATGTGGAGGATTTTTATCACAGTTTTAATTTGGCAAGTATCTCAAGCTATTCCATGGGGGATTTCATTGCTCTAGAGAAGGAGGGGATAAAGGGAGTGTGCTTCCTCAGTCGCCAGCAATCATAGCCCTTTGCATGCTGCTGTGTGATAAAAGTAAGACATTTGTATCGAAAGAGAGATACAAAAAAAAAATATAAGGCCCCTTTTTCTGTTAAGCAAACTCCAAAACTCGCCGACATTTGTGAACTGTTGATTAATATGACATTTAAAGTGTGTGAGCTCTTTAGAAAAAAAGTATTTACCCCCTCATCTTACTGGGGATTAAGAAACTCATCTTTGTTCTCAGCTGTCAGTGGATTTTTATCAAAATGTTACTTTGTTAGAACATTAGGCTGGACATTTTAAAATCAAATACCCGCCATTTCAGGGAAGGAGATGTCAGTGCTCTTTACTGTTGGCAGTTCCATCTTTTTTCTGATTTTTGTCTATTTCTCAGATACTAAGATAACATTAAGTTTTAAGATAATCACGTCTATAACATAGGCTGTTTTATTAAATTTACATTAATTGGATAGAATAATTGCCTCCGATTGTCCAGGCATATTATTTCATGCATTCAGGTTAGCTTCTTTCTTGCTATTTGTAAAACCAAAAACAGATAGTGATTGTGATTGTAGTAATGACTACAGAAGAAGAACCTCAGTCCATGCAGTCTTGGATATTGTCTCTGATGTTTGTGGTACTTTGTGATGAAGCTAACATATCAGTTTGAGTTTTTCAATTTATGTTTTTTCTGAAGTTGGAGGATACAAAATAGCTGTAATCATATCAGAACTGTAGATACCATTCTCTTGGGGATTACACAGTTGTAAAAACAGAATTACTTCAGACCTAGTACCACAACGTTCCAGATTCTAAACTATGAGATATTCTAATGGAGTACTGTATTTGAATTGCTTAGAGAGCTCTGGTGTATTTCTTCCTAAGGGGAGAAGAAAGATTAAAGAAGAATAAGCAATGTTTTGTTGTCTTTTACTTATTCTACTTCGTGTGTCTCTCTTATATCTTCACACCGTGCTAAGTCAGCCTTGTTAAAGGAGTGTTTTTAGTGCCCATTAAAACTTCTGATGAAAGGTTTTAGTAGGTGATAAAGACATGCCTTCAGCTTTACTCTTTGTCATTAACCTGAGGCTGTGTCATAGCCCTGGAAGTTTTCTGGGTTTTCTCTAAGGTGTAAGCTTTTATTGAGAAAATTGATGAAGAAAAATGATCTCATTTCCTTTTGACTGTTGGAAATATATTAGATTGTCTCAGTTGCAGTGGTTATAGATGTTTCAGTTGTGCAGTATACAAGTACCACTGCGTTCTGACTTCGTGCTAGTTTAATTTTGATAGGAATGTGGATCAACAGACTCACAGTAAGTGTCTCCCTGAATAAAAGCAGGTGTTCCTTTCAAAATAAAGTGTATCTTGTAGTTTTGTGTTTGAACTGAAAACTCTTCTTAGCTAAAAAAAATTCCCCTCTTTTTGTCTGAAGCAAACACCACATGTGATGGAGATAAGGAATCAGATGGTGAAGATGTAGAAGCAGACCATGGTAATTCATCTGAAGATTTGAGAAAGGTAGTAATTACATTTTTTAAAAGTAAAAAAACCTTTACTGTCAAGAAAAATCTATTAAAATTTATAGTATGTATCAAAAATACCTTAATTCTGGAATTCTTTGTCAAATGCCAAATTAATGATACTTAATGCTTCCATACGCAGAATATTGTTAATAACTTTTTCTCTTCATTGTTACTACATTTTCAGGAAATAATGGTTGGTTCACAGTACCAGGCTGAAATTCCAGCTTACCTTGGCAGGTGCAGTGATGATGAAAAAGGTAAGTCCTGTCATACTAGTTATTTTATGTTTATACGTAACACTTAAAGGAAAAATGTTATTTAAATTTTTATGGTAAATTCAAAGTTAGCTAGTCTCAGAGACCTTTAAAAAAGGCAATAGAAAACTAAAGTAACGCAACCATTAATTATATCTCAGAAGTGTCACTCTTCGCCTTGGAGAGAACATTCTCAAGACAAAATTGGAGGGTTAATTCCGAAGTATTTGGTAATATTGGGAGGCAGCAAACTGTGGGTCAAGAAGGAAATACTTTTATCAGAGAATCAGTGCAAGGCTATGAACATCTAACTTAGTTCACACTGAAGATCTTCCAGACAATACTTTTCTTTGCTTGTTTTTTGGCAGATACTGCCATATGAGTTACAAAATTGACATGGAAAACAATATTTCCTTGACATGGGTCCTGATACACCATCTCTTAAAAAATGTGATGTTTTATGTATGATGTTATTCCAGTGCAGATTTAGGTTAAAAACTGCAGTTGTGCTGGATTAGAAAAAGAACTTTATTTAACAGAGTTTTATTTTGTATCTTTAAAAACCTGGCACATATAGCTGTGGAATTAAAAAGGCAAATAATGAAAAAAAATTGCTCATGGGTGGAACAGCTATGAAATTAAAAAGCAGTTAGGGTGATATAATAATAAGAAACAAAGCATTCTAGTGTTTTCCTGTAAATTTTTTATATTCTCTAAGTTACTTGTGTTATGTTACTGTAGCTTTTAATGGGAATATTATTTAAATGAATTATATCAAGCCTCTTCAACATTGCTACCTGCTTTTTTGAAGAATACTCCTTTGCAATAGGGAATAAGAATGTTTGGTATGGATGGAGCTGGAAGTGTTAAGAAGTGAACATCTCTTGTGTTGCTTAAGGTTTAGGGAAGCCTCCAGTTTTCAGGGATTCAAGCATGATGCTGATGGGTGATGAAAAATGGAGGAGTAAGAGCCAGATTTATGTGGGTAGTTCTTTTACTATTTACCCATCCTGATGTCTCCTCAGCCAAGAACTAAGGAAGTGCCAATAAGCAGAGGATGACCAAGGAGAGGTTAATCTAATAACTTTGAGCTGGTACTAGAGAGAATCAGTGAGGGTCTTGTCTGATGGTATGGCTAAGAGCAAAGGGGTAGCTCCCAAATCAGAGAGCTCAAGGAGCTCCTTCTGAGATTATCAGTCATGGACTCAAACAAAAAGTGCTTTGTTGCCTTGGTTGATAAAGGAAGCTGAAGCTGAATGTCAGCAATGCTAACATGTAACGTAGGACCTGGATGTAGGGGTGGAGGATTCTATGAAAGCCTTTTCTCTACTCCCTGAGGAGCTAGTGATGGCAAACAGGGGCTTAAGTTTGTGCTATATAGTCCCAGCTACCAGAATTGTGCTAGAAGGCAGTTCTGCTCTCCTGTAAACTTTACACTTGTAACGTGTCTGTCTGACAGCTTTCCGTGTTCTCAAGCCATAAAAGAGCTTTCAGAGGTGTAATATTATCCCCCACCTTGGCTTAATGTTTCCTGCAGTTTTAGGAGAGCTTTGAAAAACTCCATCTTTTCTGCTCTGGCAGCCATTATGCTTCTATGTTTGAATCAAATAACTCTAAATTTTTATTGCCAAGTGAGTATGTGAAACATTGCGTGCAATGGTAGTCACATCTATTGATCCAGGGTAAAGGATTTATAGTTTGATGTAGTGTTGAAACGTACACACATACTGGCAAAGGTTCAGGCCAGCTCTTGTGCCTGTCCAGTATATTGTCTTGGAAATAAGCTGCCTAGGAGGTGCATACGTAATTTCAGTGTACTATGAAGGAGGTCTGTACATCCTAATTACTTGTTAAATATGCAACATACCAAGTTCTTAAGAGTATTGAGTTGTTAGTGAATAGAAAACTAAATTACTGCATTGAGATCTAGATGCCATTCTGCTGAGTAATTTTTGGCAAATTTTAGTTGAAAATTACTAAATAGCTAAAGTGAGCTGCAATTTAAAAGTGGCATGATCATGCTTGATTTGGTTACTTCTGTTTTCCTGTTTCTTTGTGTTTGTGAAATAGCTTTTAATGTTACACCCTTAAAAATGTCACACCTGGCGCTAACGGATTTCTGTTTTATCAGCTTATGAAAATGAAGACCATTTACTTTGGAAACCTGATGTGATCTCTGAAAGTAAAGTTAAAGAATACCTTTTTGAAACCTCCTTAAGAGCAGGAAATGAAAATATGATTGGCAGGATTCCTGAAGGACTACATACACGGGACAATGAACAAGTACGTTTTATATCCTGTTCCCTTTGTGACACATTGCTTTGTAATATGTTCTCTTTCTCTGCCTTGTATATTGTAAAGGCACCAGTACTCAATTTCTTCATTCTTTAATTGGATGTTATTTGGTCAGGATCTTACTTATAATTTTATGCGCAAGCTTAAAAATCAAAAGTATTTGAATGTTGGCAATGTTGTGATCTGTAATGGTTCTGATTATCATACTGTTGACAAATTTAACATTTTTAATAATTGCATATAAGATTTTACTTTTAATTAAACCATGTCTCACCTTTTAGATGGTTTTGCTTTTGGTTGTTATTTTTTAATATTCATCATATTCATAAATAAATTGTCTTTTTTCTTATATTAGATAGGCTCTCTGGAAGGCTAGTTTTGGAGGTGTGGATTGAAAATTGGAAACCTTTGACTACTTCTAAAGTCTTTTTCCATTTTATAGGCACTGTATGAACTTCTTAAAAGTAGCCATAATGTTAAAGAAGCAATTGAGAGATACTGCTCAAATGGAAAGGCGTCCCAGGGTAAGAGAGAGTACCTGGTTTTTCAGAAAAAAAAAAAAATTGTGGGAAAACCTTGAGTAAGAATCAGATCAACAAGCACATTACTATCCATGATGACTTCAGCACTAATTTGGTATAATCTGATGGTTGGCCAGTTGGAAGTTCTACTACAGAAGTTTGCAATTTGTAGAAAGGTTGAGGATTTACTTTTGACCTTCCCTTCTTCCCTCCACTGCTGTTGTAAAAATGGCACAGATTGAGGAGAGTGGTGGGGAGAGTGGTCATTCTGCTCTCACAAGGCAGTTTTCACATATAATCCAGTATCTTTTTGAGATCATGATCAATTACAGTCTCATTACATTTGTACCAAAATCAAGAGAAAGTGGCTGGGTACATAAATAAGCCCCACTCTCTTCCTCACTGTGCTGACATTGCGCCATGCCAACTCTAAACTGGTTCTACCATATAGTTCCATAGCTTTATTTGAGTTTATGCTGGAAAATGAGCTTATATCTTGTTTGTCCCTACTAATTATTATTCCCTTAAAATCAGAGTCTGTCATTTAACAAAAACAGTTCTTTGTCCTGTATTTTTTGCGTATGTGTTGCATAAAGTAGAAATGGATTATGAGCCCCGGTATAAGCTGGTGTTCTGGCAGATAGCCCCTACTCAGAACTGGGCTATCTCAGAGGGAACTTGAGTGTTTACAAGTTGGGTGCTGTGAAAGACAAGTATCTAAGTGACCTGCTTTAACCCCAAGCTACTGAGTATCACACAGCTGCTCACTACTTCTGCACGACCCCACCACCCGCCCACCTCCCCGGCCCCACTTCCTTAGCTGAGGGAGAAAGGAATCAGAGGGAGAAAAAAGTAAAACTTGTGAGTTGAGCTAAGAACAGTTTAATAATTGAATCAAAAAAAAATAGAATACTAATGACACTGATGACAATAATAGCAATAGTAATTGTAATGAAAAGTTGAATAAAACCCTAGAAAGGTGAGTGATGCACAATAAAGTTGCACAATACCCGCTGACTGATGCCCAGCCTGTCCACAGCAGCAATTGCCCCCTCCCAGCCAGCTCACCGCAGTTTATATGCTGGGCACATTAGTCTGTCGTATGGAATATGTCTTTGGCCAGTTCAGGTCAGCTCTCCTGGCCATGATTGCCCAGGCCTCTTGTGCACCTACTTGCTGGCAGAGCGTTGAGAAACTGAAAAATCCGTGACTGTACAATTTGGCAACAGCTAAAACATCGGTGTGTTACCAACTTTATTCTTGTATGGGATCAAAAACACAGCACTGTAATAGCTACTAGGAAGAACATTATCTCAGCCAAAACCAGGACAGTAAAGTAAAGCTGAAAGGCACAATAAGGACTATTAGAAGAATGCTTCAGACACCTCATGTAGAAGAGATTGTATAGGCCTAAACAAAGTGTTAGCTGCAGGACTGTATCCTAAATTCAATAACTCTCTAGAATTTAGATTCCTGTTTCTAGTATTGAAGAAGTCCTTTGACGCTGTTTCCCACATCATTCCCCGGGAGAAGATGGCAGCCCATGGCTTGGGCAGGTGCACTCTTCACTGGGTAAAAAGTGTCTGCACGACTTGGCCCAGACAGTGGTGGTGAATGGAGATAAATCCAAGTGGTGTTCCCTTGGGAACACCAGGGGAATTGTGGGTAGTTCTATTTTATTTCTTCATCAGTGTGCCCCCTGAGTCAATTTGCAGGCTTAACCAAGTTGGGTGTGAGTGTTGATCTGCTGGAGGACAGGACAGGCTCTGCAGAGGGATCTGCACAGGCTGGATCAATGGGCCAAAGCCAATGGTATGAGGTTCAACAAGGACAAGTGCTGGATCCAGCACTGGGGTCACAGTAACCCCAACAATGCTGCAGGCTGGGGCGGAGTGGCTAGAAAGCAGAAGAGGGATCTGGAGGTGCTGATCGACAGCAGGTGAATGTGATCCAAGCAGTGTGCCCAGGTGGCCAAGAAGGCCAGTGGCGTCCTGGCCTGTATCAGCAATAGTGTGGCCAGCAGGACCAGAGAAGTGATTCTCCCCTTGGACTTGGCACTGGTGAGGCCACACCTCAAATCTTGAGTTCAGTTCTGGGCCCCTCACTTCTAAAGGGACATTTTGGTGCTGGAGCATGTCCAGAGAGGGGCAGTGGAGTGGGGAAGGGTGTGAAGCACAAGTCCTGTGAGGGGCAGCTTATGGATCTGCGGTTGTTTAGCCTGGAGAAAAGTAGGCTCAGGGGTAACGTTACCACTCTCGACAACTACCTGAAAGGAGGTTTTAGCCAGTTGGGGCTTGTTCCTCTTCTCCCAAGCAACTAGTGACAGGATGAGGGGAAATGGCCTCAAGCTGCGCCAGGGGAGGTTTATATTGGATATTATGAAGAATTTCTTGCCTGAAAGGGTAGTTAAACATTGAAATGGACTGTTCAGGGAGGTGGTGGAGTTGGAGGTGTTCAAAAAATGACTGGTCATATAGGGCACTTTGTGCTCCGCTTTAGTTGACATGATAGTGTTTGGTCAAGGGTTGTACTTGATCTCTGAGGACTTTTTCAACCTTAATGAATCTGTGATTCTATAATATTGTCAGTGCCTGTCTCTTTGAGTAACCATTATGTTATGATCTGCTCTACCCACTGAAGCTCACTATTATTCTCAATGTGGGAATTAAAAATCCACCACTCCCAGGATAGTTTTGCAACAGTGAGACTTCACATGGGGATATTTTCTTCTCTTCAAAGGTTGAAGACTGTTAGTAAGGAGTGAAAAATTAATGGGGCTGAGAAAGAAAGAGCATGGCAGTGCAGTGGAGTAATTATCACCTTCATCTGGGAGCACAAAGGTCTTGGTTTCAGTGTCCACTTACAGAAATGTTTTGAAATCGAGGGGGGGGTTCCCCCATTGGTTTTAAATAGTAGTTGAATGGAGACTTTTTGGGTCACCATTATGAATATAAGATGCCTGAAAAATCCCTCATTTATATATATACCCAAAGTCACAATCAAGATAGGAAAGTAAGAAGAGTCTTACCTTTTTTGGAGTTATTTTTGTGTTGTTGTTTGTAAAACTAAAATCCATTTTGCACATGAGGGCTGAGCTCCATCAGGCCTTCTTGTCTGTGATGCCTGAACCAAAGTACTGCTCACTCAATCAAAGCAGGGTCATCTGTTAAAACAGGATTTTTCTTCACTCTTTTTTCCAACAACCACTGTTCTTTGTATCCTATGTAAGAAGAAATACTGAGAACATTACCTGTCAGATGCTATCAAATATTGTTTTGACGACAAACTTACTAAAAACTAATAAATCTTTTGAATATCATCTGCCCTCAAGGCAGTGATCGTTTTGAATATCATTTGCCCTCAACGATGAAAGATTTCAGAAATCAAACTCTTCTAGAAGATTCTTTATGAAGAAGAATGTTATATTTCAGCTAGGATATCCATTCAGTGGAGGAAATAACATGGATCTAAATAATTAAGCTACTTTTTTTTAGAATGTGTTTGGATATTCATCCATTAGGAACAGGAATTTTATTCTTTGTGAAAGATTAGTCAGGAAAATAAAGTTTCTCATGCTACTTTTGTAATTGTCTAGAAGAGATGACAGCATGGACAGAAGAAGAGTGCAGAAGCTTTGAACACGCACTTCTGATTTATGGAAAAGACTTTCATCTCATACAGAAAAACAAGGTTAGTATTTTACAGTTAAATGGAAGAACTGATAAACTATATGATGCTGAAAATATGTTAAAGCAATAGGTTTGTCAGAAGCTGTACAGAAGAGGGAAATAAGAAAAATATTAACACCAGTTTGGTGTTTTTGCACTGTTTTTTTCCTAAGATGTCACTGGAAATCTTAGGTATTGCAAGATGAGGCAATGTATTACCTCTGAAATCAACACGTTGACATTACCTCTGTTTATGCATGTGCATTACAATTCAGTTTAAATGTGTGCCTCTTCTAGAAGTGCAGTATTTCTGTACCATGGCTGTAGGAGGGGAGAATGCACCTTTACTTAACCAGGAAGGTGCAAGTTTACAGAATCCGGCTTAGCTCTTCTTGTTTTCATAAAGCATTGTCATCCATCATTACTTGCAGCAGAGAAGTTCTAATCTTGATCTGGATTGCTTCTGATTGACTCCTCTGTGTCTGAAGAATAGGGATTTTTTTTTAATTTCTTTTTTAACAAAGAGCAACAGTTGACAATATGAATGTTTCAAAATTTCCTATATATGTCCTTTATGCTTTTGATACCACGTTGAAAATTTTCTTTAGGAGTGTGCTGTTCTTGTTGTATTTCAAGTAAACTTTATAGGGTTGTAGTCACTGTTTAAAAACAGTGGGCTAGTCTTGCTCAATACCTGGTTTAACCCATCCTAAATAATATTTGGGTGATTCAGATTTTAAGGGGACCTTACAAATAGACATTAATGCATCAGAAATTAAAAATATTTTTTTTTCAACATGGAACAAAGTACGTGTGTTGATGTATCTGTCACTACGGACCAGTATATGTGTAAGAAATCCACTGTTTTGACAAGTAGGTAAAATGCCAGAAAGTTTAGGGAGAGTTCTGGGACCTGGCATAAGGTGATGTCCCTTGTATACTGAAAGTATCAGCTAGACAATATTTAGTGTGTGGAGGAGCTTAACAGGATACATTTCTCTGTCACTGCACTGGAAACTGTTTTTAACTGGGACTTTGCATACTATCATGTGGACACCTGTTAATTTCCTCCCCTGCCTGGTATGTTTGTGTCTAAACTAGCAAGGTTTACACAACACACAAGGCATTTTGGATTTGCTGTTGATGTTTGTGTAAGTTTGACTAAGCTCAAGTTTATTTTACTGCCAGACTGTATCTGGATAAAGGTGCATATATAGTTGTAAAATTTAAACTAGAACGGTGGGTTGATGATGATGTGAAATGTTTGTGCATCTAAAAATGGATATAAGTAATGACTCTTTCTCCAAGAATCTGACTTCACAGAGCAACCTCCATTTTGGGGAAAGAGACAAACACTTACCATAAATCAGAATGAGTTTTGAGTCCTTTATACCTTCTCAACAAGATTATAGTTTTATTTTGTTGTTTAACCATTTACTGTTGTGATTATGTGTTGTCAAAGCCTACACAATTCTGGACTTCATAAAAAGGAATATGTACCTGGAGTCTTTTCTGCTTCCCTTCTTTTAGGTCATTAATATGCTCAGCTTTTTCCATCCTAAGGGAGCATCTATCTTACAGTTTAAAAATGGCTTTACATATATATATATGTGCGTGTAAGTGTAAGTACTCCAGATATAGAGTTTCAATCAAAAAAAGATTTAAAAATAATGCATAGAATAAAACAAGTGTCATACTTACTTGAAACTGCAGATCTGTTTGAAGTCTCCTAAGGAAATTTGTTTGTTCCAGAACAGTAAAAACTAAATTGCAGAAGTTGGAATTGGAAGATGACAAAACCCAAGTCTTTGCATTAATCTTGTCAATTTTTGTTGCCTGTTAGGTAAGAACCAGAACAGTGGCTGAGTGTGTAGCTTTCTATTACATGTGGAAAAAGTCAGAACGTTATGATTACTTCGCTCAGCAAACAAGATTTGGAAAGAAGAGATATAACCATCATCCAGGAGTTACGTAAGTAAAATGTTCTTGGAATATGATTTCTATTGGAAATCATAAATGTAGAAGACTTCTTCCCCCTCCCCCCTTTTCTGTCGCTGCATTGTAATATTTCAGTGGCCATGGCAACTGAAATTAAATCCATCATCGTTTATAGATCTTGTTTTCTGGTTATATAATGATGGGTACGATATTCTTTCAGGGACTACATGGATCGTTTGGTAGATGAAGCAGAATCCCTTGGTGGAGCAGTGCATTCTTCAGCCTTAACATCTAACAGTCGAACAGAAACCATTCCTGATCAGCAGCTGAGCATTCTGAATTCTATCACTGCCAATGACTTGACAGGTAAATCAAGAAAAAAAATAAATCTCTTTGTTAAAATTATGCAGACAACTGTTTCATTTGCATTTGTATTCATCTGTTTTCCAGCACTGACAAACAGTGTAGCTACAGTCTGCCACACTTCAGACGTGAACTGCCTGGATGACACCTTCCCTCCCATGGACAGCTTACCACGAGCACCAGTTAATCATGTGCCTGTTGGAACAGAAGAATTGCTTAATTTGCCTAGCAATGGTGAAAGTGATTGTTTTAATTTATTTGAGACTGGCTTTTATCATTCAGAGCTAAACCAAATGAACATATGCAGTGAGGAGACAGAAAGACCTGCAAAGAGATTGAAAATGGGAATTGCTGTCCCAGAGTCTTTCATGAATGATGTCTCTGTAAATAACCTTGGTGTGGACTTTGAGAACCACACACACCACATTACCAGTGCCAAAATGGCTGTTTCAGTGGCTGACTTCAGCAGTCTATCTGCAAATGAGACAAATGGTTTTATCAATACCCACACTCTCCACCAACATGCTGCCCTTCACTCAGAATGACTGTGGAAAACTAAACAAACAGTGGGTACTTTATGCAGTAGTAGTAAACTTGATGGGAGCTATCAGGTTTGCCTAGTCTTTCACTGGAAGTTTGAACTTTATGACATCAGTGATGTCTTTGTATGTATAGAACTATATCTTGATTTATCAAGAGTAATTTCTTTTTTCGGTCCATAAACGTGGAAATCTTATAGGATGTTTGGCAGAGTTTGGGACTAAAAGAACTCTGTGGTGCAGCTTTAAGCTCTGCTTCAGTTTTATTTTAAAGCCTGTAGACAGAGGCCACCATTTTTAAACCAGCACAGAAGTTCTGAACGGATGGGAGTGGCTTTTTAGTCTAAGTTACTTTTGCCGTAATGAATGCAGTGGATTAACAGTGTTTACAGGTACCAATCCTGATCCCTGCTCAATGTAGCATTTTTTTTTTCCCCTTATAAAGGCAGGGATGGGTTTATTTCCTTTAAACTGCACAAACATCCAAGGATGTTTTTTAAATGGAACCTTTTCTCATGTGATACTAAACTAGAGCACTTCAGTTTACAAAACAGCAAATTCATGTTAATGGAAGCTAGCACAAGAAACTTAACATGAGTAAAGTGAAAATCTACGTTTGGATTCTGTTGCAAAATTATAGGCCATGGCTACCTTACATAGAGTAATCATGCTGCCGTAGATGTCTGTGTACTTTAAACTTACTGGCTTAAACAGATGAGTTTTAGGCTATATTGAATTTGGGTGGGTTTTGTCCACGACTTGGAAGAGTAATGCAATCGCGTACCTTAACTTTCCTAAAATAGCTGATGTATAAAGCTACAGTCTGCACAGCTTAGGATTTACCACTACACAAACAGTCTACATTTTGAAGACATTTTAAATTGTTTGGAGCACTGCAGTTCAAAGTGTTACAGTTTTGAGGGACTGTCTAGTTTACATAGGAGTAGTAGACCCTTGAAGTACATGCTTGAAAGTTTTTATTTAGCATGGATTGCATTTATTTGTTTTAGCAAGTCATTGGCTTCAAAATGGCACTTCACTTCCTTGGTCAAACAGGAAAGGGTGAGTAAAAATGTCTCCCATAAAAGCAACTATTTAACTTCAGTAATTTTTTTTTATTTTGAACCTTGAGTGCAATTTAGCCATCCAGGAAGTTTGTCTAGCAAATGTTTGTTCCAATTCCTATAAGAGAGTCAAACCAAGCATAGTATTGGCTTGTAACATGTTGATGTAGCATACAGCTTGCAGGGTGTTTAATGGGAGCCTGAACCTTACTTCAGTAGGATTGCCCCTTTCCCTCCATACTTTTTTTTTTGCACTGTTTTGTATTACAAATTTAATTACCACTAATTTGTTTTCATTATTCAACTGATTAAGTTTGCATTGTTGATATTTGTAATAGTTGCTTCAAAGTTATGCTGAGTAATTAGAAATTAGTGACTTTAATATTTGAAAGGGAAGAGGGTATTTATTGCGCATACTGTGAACTGCATTGACATCCTGAGTTTCAGATGCAGCATGTGGAATTTTCTTTACGGCATTGCAATGAAGATTGCTTTGAAGTGTTTATGCAATAGCACATTTTACCATATTAAAACCGAATTAATTTAGCACAGTGGACAAAAGTAGATATAATTTTTTAATCAGTTCTTAAACATCTGAAATATGTAACTTAATTAAGTACACAGTAAATAACGGGTAGCCTTGGCCCTGTGTTGTACTCTGGACATTGTTAGCCAAGTTCTCAGCTTCTTACTGCTGTGTTTTGTGCTGAGCTTTGTACCTTGTTTCTTTTGTTTATGAATCAACCCATTTTAAGTAATATTGTAAAATACTGGCCATAAATCCTCCATTGTTATACATTCGAGTTTATCTAAGGGTTTACAGTGAGTGGCTGGTCTGCATAAAAATCATTATACAAAGATGACTGAATGCTTATACCAGTTGCACTTAAATGAACATGCCCATTCTCATTAGCTGATGCAGTAATATATCCAGTTTATCTATGCATTGCTGGGCTCTTAATGTAGGCAGAGACTTGTCTAAGGTTTGGGTTGTCAGCAAGTTGCAAGGACACTTTAGTTATTTAATAAAGACTTTGACCAAAATTCAGAAAATGATATGAGAAAAAAGTGAATTCCGGGTAGTCTAATATAAATGCTGATCTTACTTAGCCTGTTGGCTAGCTAGCTTGTATCGTTTACTTTTAATTCCTTGTTAAAATGAGGCAATAATTTGCAAGATTTCGTAAATATGTAAATTCTTCATTCTTTTTAGATATCTCTTTCAATATTTTCTGACTACTTCTGTGTATAGTAACATTTTTGTGCATGCTTGATGTGACATTCATAAATTTGTACCACTATGACTTTATCCATGTAAAATAGCTATTTATTGAACTTTTCTTTTAAAAGCTGGACTTACTTTTTTTTTTCCTCTCAGTTTAAACATTTTAAATGGAGAACTTGTTACTGGTTTTTAAAAGAATTGCGTTTTGAAAGTCAGCATGGAGATAACTGAATCACAACCATATGAAGAAAGTAGAATGCCTTGGTTCTTGGATGGTGAAGCACAATTCTTGTAACAAACTGTGATGAATTCTTTGTCCTTTGCCACATGTTTTCTTCATACAAACTGACCAAAAAATCCATAATGGGCAATTGCAGTGTTGGTAAATGTATCCTTTTTATGTACAGGGAATCTGAAGAGGGTAGCAGATTCATTTAGAAGTGTAACTGGTGCTGTGATTATAGCAATACCTTTTACTTCGGTTGGTCACACATCATCTTCTCATGCTAGGTTCTTAAGTGCTTAGTCTTCCTCTTGTCATGGTCAAACTGCTGAATTTACTTGAAGGATGTACAGTATGTTTGAGGAATATGAAATTGTATGCAATTAGGTCAGTGAATTTTGCAATTGAAACTGAGAGTCAAAAATATAGGAAACCTTAAGTTCAAGTAGAATACAGTGATACTACTTAATTTAACCAAAGTCTCTAGTGAGTATTTCAAGTTTGAATGTAAACTAATGGATCAACTGACTGACAGGGACACTATTTGCCCGGCATTACAAGCACATTGTCTACAGACAGGGAAACGAAATACAGTAATTTGTAAGATAATGACAAGGTTACTATTTTTTTTATTCCTATTTTTCACTGAAAGAAGGAGGAAGATACTATCAATTGTAAAATAAAGTAGGAATGGATATAGTCTTCCTAATAAAACAGAGATTCCAGTTATTCTCAGTTCAAAGTAAGTAACCTGTGCATAACAACAAATCAAGTGACAATCGGAACATGTTTTAGTATCAGATGTTCAAGAGGAAGTCGCTGTTGTTGGATTGGTTTTAATATTTGTACATAAACACTGATTTTTTTGAGCATTATTTTGTATTTGTTGTACTTTAATACCTGGTGTACAATTCCAGAAATAAATGTCTGGAAACCTTTCTTTACTTGTAAAGCTTTTCATGCATCTGTACTGTATTTGCTATTTTGTTTCTGAAGATATTTAGCAGTTACTCTGAACATACTTCAGGAACTCTGGGTACTGCTGAATCTCAGGCTACCACTCTACCTACACTGTATAGAGAAGAGTGAAAAACGCAGCACACAGCTGTGCAGGTAAAATAGTAAAGTAGTGGTTTCTCTCAGATTTTTAAAACATTATGACTTAAGTATAGCACATCTAAGACGGGATTTTATTGTGGCTTCAGAGTATCACATTGCAGCAGTATCACCCAGTATTCAGACTACACAATAAGCTGTGGGGAACACTTTCCTGTTCTCTGGGGGAAGAAAACTCACCCAAATTCTTAAATCCACATCAAGCTAGATTACAGGCAGTCAACAGCTCCTCCCAATTTAGTGGTGTTGGCAAACTTAGTATCCCTTCCAGTCCTGCGTCCAAATCATTTATGAAGATACAGAAGAGCACAGGGCCCAAAATGGAGCCCCGTGGAACGCCCCTAGTGACAGGTCACCAGTTTGATGTTACCCCATTCACCCTCTGGGCTCAACCCATGAGCCAATTGCTCACCCACCACAGTAGGTGTTTATCCAGCTGTGCTGGACATTTTGTCCAGAAGGATCCTGTGAGAAACAGTATTGAGAGCTTCACTGAAATCCAAAAAGATGACACTAACTGGTTTCCCTTGATCAACTGGGTGGGTTACCTTGTCATAAGACAAAATGATAAGCAGGACTTTCCCCTCA
>VXAY01003781.1:6266-40334 GCA_013399855.1 Oxyruncus cristatus | reverse complement strand
ACCCTAACCCTAAACCCTAACCCCTAACCCTAACCCCTAACCCTAACCCTCAACCCTAACCGTAACTCGTACCCGAACCAGTACCCTAACCCTAACCCGTACCCTAGCCCTAACCCTAACCCGTACCCTAACCCATACCCTAACCCTAACCGTGACCCTAACCCTAACCGTAACCCAAACTCGTACCCTAACACCAACCCTAGCCCGTACCCTAACCCCAACCCATAACCTAACCCTAACCCGTATCCTAACTCGTACCCTAACCCTAACCAATACCCTAAACCCTAACCCTAACCCCTAATCCTGACCCTGACCCTGACCCTAACCCTGACCCTAAGTTGTCTTTGGAGNGACCCTAACCCTGACCCTAACCCCTGACCCTGACCCTGACCCTGACCCCAAACCCTAACCCTAACCCCAAACCCTAACCCTAACCCTAACCCTAACCCTAAACCCTAAACCCTAACTCTAAACCCTAAACCCTAACCCTGCAACTAATCTTAAGTCTAAGCCTACATAAAACTAAGCCCAAATTTCAGATTAAACTTAAACAAGGCTTAAGCCTAAGCCTAAAACTAAGCCTGAGCCAGGCCTAAACCTAAACTTAAGCCAAGGTCTAAACCTAAGACTAAGCCTAAACCTAAGCCAGGCCTAAGCCTAATTCTAAACATAAAATAGGCCTAAATCTAAGCCTAAGCCTAAGCGTAAACCAGGCCTAGGCCTAAGACTAAGTCTAAGCTTAAACCAATCATAAGCCTAAATCTAAGCTGGTTAAGGGTTACGGTGTGGTTTTGTCACAGTCATTTAAGGGTTTGAGAGGTCACTGGGTCAGTTTGTTTTGTTTTGGGGGTTTTTGGGGGGGTCCTGAGTATTGTTTGGGTTGTGATTAGGGTGCTCTGTTACTGGTTTTGTGTTTTGTTTTGGGGTTTTTTTTCAATTTCTGATGTAATTCTCCAGATGTCCACAAGGTGGCAGCATGTTCGTTAAATTTTCGTTCCAGTTGTGGGGTTTTTTTCGGGAGGTGGCACACCTGCGCACTGTTGCTCTGTTGCAGTTCTGTCATTTTGCCAGTAGGTGGCACTTTACTTTCCATGTAAAGTTTTCATGCAGTTCCTTCCTTTGGTCACTGCTACCTAGCAGTGCTGTTTTGAGGAAAAAAATTAATTACCGGAATATTGGGAAAAAAATTCATTAGAGAATTACGTAGAAAGAGGTTCAGTAGAGGATTATGGAAAAAAATTATTTCCGTAATTAGTTGATGAGTGAAATAATCAATCAATGGAAAATGTTTGGAAGTTAACTTTATAAGTTAATTGGTAGAGAAAATACTAATTCCTGAATGGGAAATAGTAGTTAACTACTTAAGTAGTAAAAAATTAATTAGGTAATTAGTTTAAAAGTTGGTTAGTTAATTAATGAATTGGTTATGAAATTTGAGTAGCTATTTGGTAGGGTTAGGGTAAGAGTAGTCAAATGGCCAATTTAATTGCAGCACTCCTGCAAGCGAATGATGTTGTTCCACCCAGGAAAAGAAAGCCCTAAACCTCTGTGGCGGGTTTACCAGCCCCCTTCCCCCCCGGGGTTGAAAAATAGTTAATTCCAAGTAAATTTTCGGAGCAAAGCTAATCACAAGTTTTAGTAACGCCTCTGTTAATGACATATTTAAGAAAACGGAAGAGAAGATGAATTGTGCAGAAGAAATTACAGCCCGGGGGAGAGCAGAGGAGGACAAGAGATAGCAACGTAGCCTTCAAGGTCAATGTAGCAGGAGGGGGGAGGAGAAGCCTGCGGGGGGGCCCTCTCCCCCTCCAGCAGGGGAAAAGACTTAAAAACTAACACCTTTGCCACTTGTGGAAGATTATTTGGAGTGAAAAAACCTTCCTGCAGCTCATGGAGGAGCTTGTGCCGGAGCAGAGACCCTCTTACAGCTCATAAGGGAAGCCTGTGCCGAAGCAGAGGAGTGCATGGAGGAAGCTATAATTCCTTGCGAGGCCTAAGATGAAACAAAGTCTTGCTGGAGACCTGTAGCCCTTGGAGAGAGAAACCTACGCTGAAGCAAGTGTCCCGGGTAGGACTTGGGATCCCAGTGAGGGATTTATGCTGCTGAAATTCACTTGTAACCTTAAAGGTCAGCAGAGTGTGGAAGAACTGCTGTCCGAGGGTAGACTCACGCTGGAGAAGCTCATCCAAGGCTGTCTCCCATGAGAAGGGATCCCACAAGAAACAGGGGATGGACTCGATGCCATTATCCCCTGTAACAGTGGTGAAGACCCTGGTGCAGCAAGGTGTCCCCTTGCAGTCCATGGAGGACCTCACTAGGCCCGAGTATCCCCCAACCTCTGGTCCTGGCCCAGCAGGGAGGGGCAGGCCCAATCCTGAGGTCGACATGCAGCAGAGAGAAAGAGAGAGAGAGATTTCCAGCTATGACAGATCAGAGCTGTCGCCCCAGAGATAATAGAAGAAAACTTTCAAGGGCTGCAAATTTGATTTAGAGGAACTGTAACCCTGAAAGTAGACAAGAGACTTTTCTTTTCCTGGACTGATACAAGGAGGAGAGATTATTTTGTAAATATATAATATTTTCTTCATAATTTATTTAGTCAGAATTGTTGCATATATTATTCTTTAGTTTTTATCCTGCTAATAATAAATTTAATATTATTCCCCCATGTCAAGTCTCTTTTTTCTGTATAAAACTTCTCTCATCTCATAGCAATTGTGTAAATAGTTTAAAAAAAATTAACCCAGAGTAAACCCACAACAGCCTCCCTCTCTCAAGTGCAGTTGCATTCTCTGCACTACATGGACAGCAAAAGCTTTCTGTGCGGGCACCTTTGGTCTGAGAGGAATCTTTGTCTGTCTTGAATTTTGGCAGTCGGATGGCCAGTTTCAGCGCAGCGCTCCTGCAAGCAAACGACTGCCCTTCCATCCAGGAAAGAATGCCCTAAGCCTCCCTCTCTCAAGTGCAGTTGGTGCAATAATGATTGAGCCCACTTGCTTGTGTGGAGATGGGGGGGGAGGTCCCACCGGTCCCGCTGCTGGTGCCTCTGGCTCCCTGGGTGTGGACATGGCACTCTGTGGTGGGATGGGGCCCACCTCTTTGGAGATAATTGCCTAATTCCAGAAAGCTTTAGCACTGGCAGGAAAATGGCTTTGGAGAAAGAGGAGGTTATTCCTACCCTTTTATTCTGCTTTTTCAAGATACAATTCATGGAAATATTTCCATGCACAGCCCAGCAAAGGGCAGAGCTGCTTTGACTCCAGCCTCTTCCATGAAATATTCCTGGCATTCTTGGTTACGTAGCAAAACCCCTAAGTTCTCCCAGGCCAGGGTGAGCTCATGGTTTTTTGCCAAGGAAATTCCCAGTAATTTGGATGTTGTTGAGGCTGGCTTTGTGGCTCCTGAGAGAAAGCATCAGCAGCTGGGGAAGCGTCCATGCATGGAGCATCCCACCAGGACAGACCTGACTGCTGCTGCTGGGAGTCAGAGGGGCTGTGGGCAGCCACCACATGCTGCTGGTTTTCAGCTGATAACTCACATTGATTTGCATAGTCATCAGCCCTATGCTGACAGGAAGGAAGATCAGCAAGACCCACAGCACAGGAAGCAGCGAGGAAAAAACAGAAAGAGAGAAAAGCCACTGGGCTGGAACTGGCAGAGGGTGGTGGGGAACCCAGACCCACCTTCCCCAGCTGCTGCCCCGAGCATTGCCCCGGCCACTGGGTCCCATCGTGTGGGACCAGCTCCAGGTGTCCCTCAGGGACCACCAAGTGGAGGGGCTTCCATTTTCTACCTTGACCTTGAACATCCATTGAGGCGGAAGCAAAGTTGAGAAGATAAAGAGCTGAGCAGAGCATGGAGGGGTTGCATCCTCCCACTGCCACGAGGATGCCCTTCCCATGCTCCTGCTCCCACATGGCCCTGCGGAAGGCAGCACAAGGCCAAGGTAAGGTTTTGGGAGGGCTTTAGATGGGTATGGGGAGAAGGGGAGGTGTCACTTGGTTGTCTTGTGTGGGGACAAGAGCTCTTGCTGTGATGGCCACGAGAAATGGAGTCACTGGGCAAACGTGGCAGGGGCAGGAGCTGTTTGGGCAGAGGTTCCTGGGATGGGCAACGTATGGTTAACTGCCAGCAGCACCCAGCACGGCAGCCGGGCATGGCATGGCCACAGGTGCTTGTCAGGAGTGGGTGGAGACCCATGGCATGGTGCAAAATTGCACCAAAGAGTGAGGCAGGGTCCTGGTGTGTCCAGGAGCAGGTTGGGGAGCTGGAGCTTAGTGGGGACACATGGCCCTGCACCCAGGTGGGAACAGAGCCTGGGCACACTGGGCTGCCTCAGTGCATTAGGCTTAATCCTGTTCTTATTTAAGCACTCTGAAGTTGTTATAGGCACTACATATCCCATAAGTACAGAACTGCTGGAGAGAGGACCAGCTGGAGCACGGGCTTGGTGCTGTCACCCACTGGGATGTCACAAGCACCAAGGCTTTGGCCCAGCACATGGAAGGGTTTTCCAACGCCAGCCATGAGTCATTCAGAGCCTGGGAACAGCTCGCACAAAAAATGTCCATGTTGCATGAAAATTTCTGTCTGAGGCTGTTTTTTCGGATGCTCTGTAACCCAGAAAGCTGGGGCTGATCCTGAGCAGCAAAGCCCAGAGGGTGCTGAGGCAGGTACCACATCTGTAAGCATCCCTGAAGCCCCAGGGCTGGTGGCTGTGATGGAGGCAGGCTGGCAGCAGCTCATTCCCAATTTTCATTATTATATCCAGAGATCCTGTGGTCGAGAAGGGCAGAAGCTGTTTGCTGGGAGGATCTGCTTTTCAATCAGCTGTGTGCACATCCAGGGTACAATGTTTGAGGGCACAATCAGCTCAGTAAATCCATCAACTTTCATTCTGCAGCTTGTGAGGTGCAACAGTGTCCTGCAAGGAACCTCCTCTCTGAAATTAGCTTTTTAGCTGCTTGGAATCACCCCTAGATGGATTTTTTGCTTTTTCTTCTGGTGAGATTCAAGGTTGGCACTGCTGGCATCCAGCCCAGGGGCCTTCACAGCTCCTCACCCCCACGACTCGCCGCTGTGTCTGCACCCTGTTATTGGGGTTGGGGTTTAGGGAAACAAAAAACTGAAAAACAAACCTTGCAGAGGTTATATTTGGCATAAAACAGATTTAGCAATAAATTTTGCTAGCATTGAATCCAGACTAAAAAACGAAGGCTGCCTTTGAAAGTCATATATAAACTTAGTTACCTGCAAGTCTGCAAGTGTCATAACTGGGTATAATGCTGAAGATACTTTATTGCTTCATTTAATTAATAGAAATTAATGATGTGAAATCTCTTTGATTCTGCCAAAAGGTGGCATCCTGCATCCTAGCATCAGGATTTGCTCAGCTGAGAAGGAATGGCTGGAGATGTTGTCTTGGGAATTGTTTTCATGTATCTCACTGACCTCTGAAATGGGACCAGCTCAGGATGGATAAGAGGCAGGAAAAATAAATAAAAGCTCTGAAGGTGCAGTGGTAAAGGACTGTGAGATACACTGGATGAAATCCACTGCACCAGGAAGTGATGGAAAGGTCTGGCAGGGCTGGTTTCTCTCCATTCCTGTGTCTGGAGGAGGCAGAGCAGCACTGAGAAGGGGCTGTGCTGCCGAGGCTGGAGAGCTTTGCTGCACCCGCAGTGATGGGTCGGGAGAAGGCAACAACCAGGGTGAGGTTTCTT
Organism: Oxyruncus cristatus; assembly: GCA_013399855.1. NCBI lineage: Eukaryota > Metazoa > Chordata > Aves > Passeriformes > Cotingidae > Oxyruncus > Oxyruncus cristatus. The sequence goes on along the minus strand of VXAY01003781.1, from coordinate 34,610 downwards.
GCGTGTTTGGGGCACAGAGCTGAACTAGAGTGGGTGCTTCCTGATCCTTCTGGTGCTGGTTAATGATGCAAATTTTAGCTCATATAAAAAGCTTTTAAGCTTATTTCAATACTGTAGATCTGCCAATTTTCTGATGTTTTCCAAATGTGGGTGCCTGCAGCCACCCAGGAGCTCTTGCTTAGCACTTTGGTGGCTGTCTAGACTTGATGCCCCTCAGCCCTTCCCCAGCCCACTGCAGCAGGTCAGGTCTTCAAGGCTCTGTGAGCTGGTGCTTGAGGTGCCAACCACTGTTGGTGGTTGTAGCTCCCAGGAACTGATTGGTTTTGGGCAGGGACACTCTGCTAACAGGTGTGGTGGGGTGTGGGGATGGTGGGATGTGGATTTGAAGCTGCTGGAAGAACATATCACTGTTGATTGTTCAGCCCTAGACAAGGGGATTATCCCCTGGGCTGGGCTTTGGGACCGCACCAGGCAAAAAAAAAAGTGTTAATGTCAAGTTCTTGCCAAGAAAATCCCCCTTTTCGCTCCCTGGGCCTTGCAGGTGCCATTCATCAGTTTGGCTGGGCAGTTTGGCTGGGCAGCCTCCTGCCCTCCAGCCTCTTGTCCCAGTGTCCTTGGGGACACAGGCAAGGCAGGGCAGACATAAGCCATTGCTGGATCACTGCTCTTCCAGCTGCTGGTGGGACACTTTTCCCCACTTGATCCTGGCCGAGTGGTAGCTACACTAATGGGCTGAGGTCCATGAATGCAGGATTGACTTCTGAGACACAGAGGAGTGTGGCAGAACATGACTCATGCCAGCAACCTTGGTATGAGCTGGGTCATTCTGGAAACACCTGGAGGGGTTATAAAGCCTGACTTTGGCTACCCCTACCCCTCAGACAGCTCTTATGAGAGCTGATAATATTCTTCACCCCCATAGGAAGCAGCCTTCAGCATCCCTGTGTGGTCCTGGAGCTGCACCTGAAACTTTGCTACTGGAACCAGAAAAAAAATGACAGCACCCGCATTATTTCTTCTGCTGCTTTGTCGTCTGCTGCTGTCATTCTCCTGGTGAGATGCCTCTGCACGAGTTGACCCACTGCTGCTGGTTTTTGAAGTAGCACTGGAGGACACAATCAAACATTTCCCAGTGTTAGGGCAGGTTTCCCCCCATCAAAGGGCTTTTTCTTGCCAGCCGTGTTTCAGAGGAAGGGCTGCAGGGAAACATCTCTGCAGGCAGCAAACCCCCTTTCATTCTGGCTGTGCTCTGGGCTGCATGGCAAAGATGAGAGTCCTGGGCACTGCAAAGATTTAATTGAATTTTTCAGGCCGATTAGAGACAAGAAGTAGTAAAAGGGTGAACATTTCACTGTGAATTGCTCACTGAGCTCCTTTAATTGATGGCATCTTAATTGACTGGGCCACTGCCTGGGGGGTGAAAAGCAAGAGCAGCTGTCAAAGCCCTGCTTTGGGGCTGGTGGAGATGCCACAGCACAGTGCCACCTGTTAACACAGGTGAAGCTTGGAGCACACTCAGGCATTGAGGCATTGCCCTTTCCACCTCTGCTCAAAGAACAACAGGACTCTGAGCAGATTCACTTCTTAAAAATAAAACACGAAGCCCTCAGGGTGGTTTGGAAGCAGCTGAGCAGGGGGAACAGGTAAATGCTCCTTCCCTGGGTGATGATTCACCAGTGCTGATGAAAGTGGAGCAAGTTCACAGCTCTGCAACAGGATGTGGTGTGAGCCACCCTCAGCAAGCCCAGACAGAGGCTCTGGGTGGCAGCAAGTTCAGTTCAAAATGAAAATGGGCCCTTCATCGCTCTGCCTGCTGCCCCACAACTTCCTCCACAACACAGAGCAGAAGAATGCACGAGCAGTTCACTACCCTGCATCACTCTGCCTGAGAAAGGTTCTGCCAAAAGTGGTGGTGGTAAAGGCAACAACTTTGTGGCACATGAGGTCTGCCAGAGATGCTGCAGCAGATTGGCACCGTCTCTGCCCCTGCCAGACCCACAGTGCCGTGGACTCTGGTCTTAGCTAATGAATGGATCCTTGGTGCAACCACAGTCAGCACCACACTAGCTTCTGATGCTCTTGATGCTTTTCTTCTTTTGCCAGGAACATGGATAAGGGCTGAGAAGCCCCAGGTGATGCTGTGAGCTGGCCAGGGGATGCGGGATGGTCCATGGGACAGCCACGCTGCTGCCACAGTGCTCCTCACCTGGGGATCACCGATGTCACGGGAGGCCTCTGATGGAAGGTGAGTTGTGGCTGGGCAGCCAGAGATACACCATCTCTGGGGAGTTTCAGTGTCAAAAATGGGACCAGGTGGGGCACCCAGGAGTGAGGGTTGAAAGCAGTTCCTAGTCTAAGGGCTTGGGGAGTGCTGTGCTGGCACAGGTGGAATGGCTGTCCCTGAAGAGAAATGATCTTGCTCAGACTTTTTTCTCTGCATGGGCTTGGTTTCCCAGGAGGAAATGCCATTTCATGATTGTGTTTTTCGGCCTCTTTCAGTAACTGCTGCCTTGACCTAGCAGCTCTTAACAAAGCACCCTGACACTTTGGCTTTGGGATGGCATCATCCCAAGGAGGACTTGGCAGGTAGCTCTGGAGGGCTCTAGTTTACTCCCTGCTACCTTCAGAGGCAGAGGGAGCACTCCATTGCTGCCCTTCCCTGTCACCCCTCAGCAACATGCCCAGGGCTTGCTGAGACCCAGCTGTCGCACTCTCCTCTCCTCCAGAGGTTTGGATCCACTGGTACCACAAGCAGCTGGTGAGGTCCATCTCGCCACAGTTCCTGAAGGAGATCATCTGCCACCTGGGGAGGCTGGAGCTCCTGACAGCGGAGAAGGCCAGCCGGGCACGGGAGCAGAGCTCCCTGCCCAAGCAAGTGAGGGTCGTGGTGGACATCCTGGCTAGCAAGGGCAGCTACGCCTCCCAGACCCTGCAGACCTTCACTGAGACCACCAATTCCCAGCTCTACCTCCACATCACTGTCTGTGGTAGGCAGCACACTGTAGACCCAGCGAGAGGTGTTTGCACACACGGACTGGCTGTGGGCACTGGCTGGAGCACCCCAAGACGTGCACAGAGCTGGGCGGCATGGATACAATGGTGCCATCGCAGGGTCTCTGCTGGGGAAGGACACAGCTGAGGGTGACAAGGGCTTTCTGCCAGGTCTGAGGGACCTTCCTCCAGTGCTCTTGTTGCCCTCAGAACACCTCTCTGGGCAGCCGGAGGAGTCTTTAAGGTCCTCGATGCCCAGATCACATCAGTCAGTCCCAACAGTTGGGCTGGGAACAGGGGGATGGCAGAAGGATGTCTGGGCATCCCTGACCCCATTAATTGGTGGCTGCCCCAACTTCAGGCTCTCTTTGCAACCCTCTTGCTAGGAGAGGTTTCCTTTGTTTCCCTCCTGCTGGGAGGGCTCCAGCCTTGGCTGGTGTCCACTCTGAATCTCTAGCAGCACCATTCCCTACTTGTCCAGTCTTTGCTTGAGGGTTTAATTTCACTGCACCAGTGTTGTGACACCTGAGCCAGGTGAGCAGGACAGGTCCAGGTGGTCACCAGGTGGTCACCAGGTTCAGCCAGGAGTCCAGCTCTCAAACAAGTCCACGCTGATGAGTCAAGACTGAGGTCAAGCCAGGAAGTCAATCCAGAGGTCAGGATGAGGTCCAGCAAAGGGAACCAGGTTCAGACACAGTCCAGTGATCACCAAGCAAAGGCAGAGTGATGAGGTCCAAGACCAAGGTCCAGATCAGCAAGGTCCACCGCAGCGAAGGCATGATGGGGCTGTAGCCAAGTCCTCCTACAATATAGCTTAGGCAGGGGCTGAAGGCCCAGGCCTGAGCTTAAATGGGCTCCTGGAATAATGGCTGAGGCTGATCAGAGCCATTTAAGCCTTTTAGTGCCCTCTGAGCTCTGGCATGTACCTTCCTGCCCAGATGTAAGGGCTCCATGAGATTTCCCCTCTGCATGGGCACAGCAAAAATGTGAAGCAACTTCTCTAATTTGTATCTGTGATTACCATTCTCCTCCTTTTCCTCACCCCCATTTCATTTCTCTATGCAGAGTCCATGGTGCAGAAGCACCTGGAGAGCCTCCAAAGCTTCTATGGGAATGGCTTGGAGACAGGTTCCCTGCAGCGACTCACCAACCTGCTGCTGGTGGAAGGCTTGACTGATATCCAGCAGCAGGAGCATGACATCCTGCAGATTGAAACCACCAAAGGTCTACCAAACACATCCAAGAGCATTCCTCTGGAGAAGCTCTTCCTGCCTCTCTCCAAGGTCAGCATCCCACCACGGATCTCTGTCACCACTGGAGTGGCTGGGATTGGCAAAAGCACACTGGTGAAGCTGTTTGTCTACACCTGGGCAAAGGGGGAGATCAACAGGGATATCATGTTTGTGCTGCCCCTCACCTTCCGGGAGCTCAACACCTACGAGAAGCTCTCTGCCGAGAGGCTCATCTGCTCAGCATTCCCTCACATCACTGAGCCCAACTGCATATTGGCAGGAGCTGCCAGGACCCTGCTCATCCTTGATGGCTTGGATGAGTTCAAGACTCCTCTGGATTTTTCCAACGCAGTGGTATGCACTGATCCCAAAAAGGAGATCCAAGTGGACAACTTGCTCACCAACATTATACGGGGCAATCTGCTGCGGCAGGCTTCTGTCTGGGTCACATCACGGCCGACAGCAGCCAGACGAATTCCTGCAGGGCTGGTTGACAGGATGACGGAAATACGAGGGTTTGGGGCTGCAGAGATAAAGGACTTCTTGGACCAGATGTTCCTTGACGACAGAGACCTCTCCAGCCAAGTCCTGCAGCACATCAGAGCTAACAGGTCGTTACATGTCCTGTGCACTGTTCCTGGCTTTTGCTGGATTTCTGGCTCCTCAATCGCTTATTACCTAAAAACCAGTGTGGGTCAACCCCAAGAAACAACCGTTGTCCCCAGGACCCTATCAGAAATCTACTCCTATTATTTTAAAATGGCTCTGGGCAGTGACTGGGCAGAAAAGCCAAGAGAAACCTTCAGGATCGAGCAGGTTGTGAGCAACAGCAAGAAGATAGTGGGCAGCCTGGGCAGACTGGCCTTCTACGGGCTGCTCAGAAAAAAACACGTGTTTTATGAGCAAGATATGAAGGCACACAGCATCGACCTCTCCTTGCTGCAGAGTAGCCTGTGCACTCAACTCTTGCTCAAGGAGCAGATGCAGACCTTCACAGCCTATTACTTCTCCCACTTAACCATACAGGAGTTCCTGGCAGCTCTTTATTACTACACAGCAGCCAAGCGGGCAATATTTGACCTCTTCACGGAGAGCGGGATGTCCTGGCCCAAGCTGGGCTTTCTGAACCACTTCAAGAGTGCTGTGCAGAGATCGCTGCAGGCAGAGGACAGGGAGCTGGACATCTTTGTTCGTTTCCTCTCTGGGCTCCTCTCTCCACAGGTGAACAAGTTGCTCTCTGGGTGGCTCCTGGTGAAGGATGAGCAAAACGTCTTCAGGAGCCAAGCGACCACCTTCCTCCAGGGCTGCCTGAACACCGACTACACCATCTCCTTGCGAACAGTGAACACCATGTACTGCCTGTACGAAATCCAGCACATGGAGATAGCCAAGACTGTGGAAGAAGCCATGAAGAACAACAGTCTGGCTGGGATGCTCACCCCTGTGAACTGCTCTGCCCTGGCTTATCTCCTGCAGGCCTCTGACGTCTGCCTGGAGGAGACAAACCTGTCCAACTGCCTCACCTACAATGTCTGTAAGAGCCTGCTCTCCCAGCTCCTCTTCTGCCACAACCTCAGGTGAGTCCTGGTGGGATTGCACTGGGAAAAGCAAGCGGGGATGCTGGGCTGTGACTCATAATCACAGAATGGTTTGGGTTGGAAGGGACCTTAAAGACTATCTCATTCCAATCCCCTGCCATGGGCAGGGACACCTTCTACTAGACCAGGTTGCTCTCTTGTCCAACCTGGCCTTGAACACTTCCAGGGATGGGACAGCCACAACTTCTCTGGGCAACCTGTGCCAGGGCCTCACCATCCTCAGAAGGAAGAATTTCTTCCTAACTTCTAATCTAAATCTCTCCTCTTTAAAACCATTCTTCCTTCCCCTATCACTACTGGCCCATGTAAAAACTTGCTCTCCTTCTTATAAGCCCTCTTTAAGTCCTGGAAGGCTCCCCCCCCGATTCAATTGTGACTCCAAGGTCTCAACTGAAACATGGGCCCACCAAAAAACACTGAGTCAGCTCTGCTTCTGTCCTTGAGGTTCTCCACCTGTGATGGGTAGATGTCATGGGAGGGTTGTCCTTTCTCTTCTTTTTTCTCCTGTCTTCTGCAGGCTGGACAATAATCAGTTTAAGGACAATGTGATGGAGCTGCTGGGCAGTGTGCTGAGTGTGAAGGACTGCCAGATCCAGAAGCTCAGGTAGGACCTGGCCCAGGGCAGACAGAATGTCCTGGGGATGCAGTGGGGACATGGGGGCACCTCAAAACCAGTGTGAGGGTCCTCCAGGAGTGTCTCCCATTGGCTGCCTGGGTGCCTACTGACAAGGACAGTCCCACATGATCTCCTGCACCAAGGCATAGTGACCTTACCATATGTCTTCACGGTGGCTGGGCAGGTTGTTTTGCCAAGCCTTCCTAAAACTTCTGCCTCCTCAGGTTATCCCAACAAACTGCTTCCTGAGGTCACAGCAGTTTGCTGGACACCTGAGGCTCTGCATGGAAGATTTGATGTACAGAGGGAACAGGCTCCTGTCCCCCATGCAGGAAGATGCCTTGTACTGGACAGATGGATCCCCACTTTCTTCACCTTCCTGCCCTTCCTCGTGGCTGCACAGAGTCCCCCGTGCTGTGATCTGAGCTCCATTTCATGACACAAATTAATTTTAAGTCTAGAAACTCCCTTTCTACCCTGTCCTTGCAGTCCTCTGCCTGGTGTCCACCCCAGAGAGCAGACCTGAGAGCACCCACAACTTTGGCTGTACCATGAACCAAACATTTCACATGGCTTTCCTCTGCCCACATATACCAGCTGCATCCTGGGATATGCCAGGAGCTGTGAAAGTCTCTTCCTCCTCCAGAAAAACACCCAATTTTTCTTTTTCTGGGCAGTTTGGCAGAAAATCAGATCAGCAACAAGGGAGCCAAAGCACTCGCCAGGTCGCTGCTGGTGAACAGAAGCCTTATGGCGCTGGAGTAAGTGTTCCCCCTGTAACAGCTCCTGCCATCACATGGTTCCTCACTGGGAACCATTCCCATGGCTGCACTGGGGCTGGATTCCACCCAGCCTGACTGAGCTTGGAAGGGTCTTCAGCCCCTAAAGCCACCAACAGTCAGAGGTGAATGTAACCTTTGCGAGCTGCCAGCCTGATGTTCCACCTCAGCAGTGCCACATGAAGGCATCTGGCTTAAACAGTATGTGCCACTGCCTTTGCTAACCTTGGCTTTTCTGTCTGTCCTGCCCCAGCCTGCGGAACAACTCCATCGGCCCCACTGGAGCAAAAGCACTGGCTGATGCACTGAAAAAGAATCAAATCCTGCTCTCCCTGAAGTAAGTCTCAACTTCTGTAGCACCTCCAGGAGCAAATCCCCAGGACAAGCCTCCTTCCATCCCTCATCTGTCCCACTGAGGTTTTCCCAACCTCCAAGGGCCAGCATGTGGGGAGACCCTGGACATAACCTGGTTCTGTTATGCTGGGCAGTAGTGTAAGTGCAAGTGAGTGAGACGGTGACCAGGCCAGCCCTGGGCCAGAGATGTTGGGATTCTCCTGCCTCTCATCTTCGGTGGGCCTGGGCTGAGGTTGAGTTTGAGTTTGAAGTTGAGGTCCAGGTTTAGGTCCATCCCTCACATGGAAGCTCATAGAGTGCTGTTGCATGGACAGAGTCATCTCCCAGGGAAGAGGAGGGAGGGAGACTCCTGGGCAGGGATGACTGGGGACCAGATCCCTTCTCATGCCAGGGACGAGGGCAAGCAAACACCACGGCCAGTGGCCACTGTCCCACAGCCCTGCATGGCACCTCGCCCCACTGCAGAAGCATCTGTACACGACTTCATTCCTGTCATCCTGCAGCCTTCAGCACAACATCATCAAGGAGGATGGTGCCACCTTCCTGGCTGAGGCCCTGCTGACCAACCACAGGCTGGTGACCCTGCAGTAAGTGACCAGGACCTCCTGTCCCCCCTCTGGCCACCCAGCAGATTGAGGTGCCACTGACGGGGACATGGCACCTGACACTCACAGGTGCCTTCCTCACCTTTGCAGCCTTCAGAAAAACGCCATTGGAGCCCAGGGTGCCCGGAAAATTGCAGAGGCACTGAAGCAGAACTGCAGCCTGAGGGAGCTGACGTAAGCACAGCTCGAGGCAGAGGGGTGGTGATGCCAACACCACATCTCCCGGGATCTGCAGGCAGGACTTGGGAGGAAGAGAGCTGGGCCATGGGACAGGCAGGATGGACACTGCTGGCTCTGCCCAAGGCGGTTGGTGTGGGTGAAGAGGGCAGGGACTGCAGTGCTGCCTTTGGAGCGACCCTGTGGAGATTCCCTCCATATCTCCAGGGATGTAGGGAGACATTCAGAGAACAGAGAAGCCAAATCTTCCCTCTGGCAGAGGCAAGCAGCAGGGCTCCAGGCCCTGTGAGAACATGAAAAGCTATTTCAGCTCCAACCAACCACAAGAACAGAGTTGTATATAGGTTGGGAATGAGACGACAGCAAGTTCATGCGCATTGCTGGAGCAGGGAGAGCCTGGGGCAGGAGAATCTCTTGCTAGCAGAACCAGGGTGGTGGCAGCATGGTAACTCCAGCATTTCTTTTTCTGTCTTAGACTCTCCAGCAACTCAGTGGGAGACAACGGTTCCGTTGCCTTGGCCGAAGCTCTGAGGGTGAACCACAGTCTGCAAAGCCTTGAGTAAGTTCCCCCTCCATGCTTGTACTCCTTCTTGCCAACAGAGCTCACCCTCCTACCTCCAGCTACACCTCCCATCCCTCAACCCCTTGGACGGCTCCAGACTCTCCCCATGTCTCTCCCAGTCCACATCCCCCGGAGGGGCACAGGGCTGCGGATGCTCCATGCAGGCTGGAGCACCATGTGGCAACTCCAGCAGCAGCCAGGCTGGCCCTGCCTTCACCAGGAGAGCACTGACGAAGACAATCCTCAACCCAGTGAGGATTTTTTTTTCTGCTTTGGAGGATATTAGTAGCTTTGAGTCTTCTCTCGAGGGTATTAGGTCAGGGCCTCGCAGAGTCAGGATTGGATGGTGCAACCTTCATTCCCCTTGGGAGCAGCAGCCAGAGACCTCTCCTGCCTGGCCTGATGGCTACTGGTGATGAGTGACTACGGTCTGGGTCTGTCCATGGCTTCCCACAGTGCGATAAGGACACCAAAACTGCAGGAAACCACTTGCCCAGCTGAGCTGGCAGCTGTGGTAACAGCCAGGTGGAGACAAGACTGCCCCTAAGTGCTGGCAAACCCCATCACCTCTGCTTGGTGGGGCCAGTGCTGCTGTGGTCAGCAGGAGATGCTGAACCTGCCCTGACTGTTCCCAATCTTGGTCCTTCTGCTTTGGCTCCCCCACCTCCTGCAGCTGGGAGATGCTCATTTCTCAGTGAAACGGGCACTTTTCACCCCAAACACCCCACAGCTTACCTGTGATGCCAAGACTATCTTGTCCTCATGCCTTCCCTGTTTGTCTCAGTCTCCAGAGCAACTCCATCGGCAGCACAGGGGTCACAGCACTGACAGCAGCTCTCTGCTCCAACAAGGGACTCATCAGCCTCAAGTAAGTGAGTCTCTTGAGCCACCCTGGCCAAAAGCCACTGCTGGGATGTGGAAACCTTTTGGCATTCTGGCTTGTGCCTGTTTTTTCCCACAAGTGCTCTACTTGTGGAAAGGATGTTAAAAGCAGCTTCTGTCCCTCCTCCAGCTCTGAGGATCTTCTCTCCATCATTAGCTTTCTCCCCCTTGGGACAGTATCTGTTCAGCCATGAAATGGCGGCAGCAGGGAGGCTGGGAAAAAGCCCTGATGGGCCGCCAGTGTCCACAGGATACACAGGAAATGGAGATGCAGGGAATGAAGGTGCTGATGCTAATGGAGTTTCAAGTCAGACAGACTGCCATCCTCAAAATAGGTGCTGTCAGCCCCAGAGCAGGGGGCGAAGGAGGCTGTGAGGGAGCAGCTCCTGCTTCTGCTGCTCCTCCCAGCCCCATGTCTTCCCTCAGCCTTCGTGAGAACTCCATCAGCAAGGAGGGGGGCCCTGCCATCGCTCATGCCCTGCGGACCAACAGCACCCTCAGGAAGCTGGAGTAAGTCCTATGCCCCCCCAGGAGGGCACTCAGGCTGCTGCATGGTGTCCCTGGAGTTGTCCCAAACACTGTGTGTGTGACCTGTGTCCTCTGTCCCTGTCTCCAGCTTAGCGGCAAACCTGCTGTATGACGAAGGCGGCAAAGCCATCGCTTTAGCCATCAAAGAGAACCGGGCACTCACATCCCTCCAGTGAGTTTCCCCCTGGACCTGGCCTGGTTTGAAGCCCCTTGCATGGCCATAGAGCGGGGACACTGCTCCTGGCCCTCAGCCCCTCAAGGCTGTGAGAGTGGCAGTCCTGGGTCGCTCTCAATGGCAGGTGTGCTATGCCATCCTGGATGGACCCATGGAGTCTTGCCCAGGGGGTCACATCCCAGCCTCCACCATGCTGGATGGGTGCAGAGGGGTGTGGAGCCTGGAGGGATCAGGGCATGCTCGCAGCTCCAGTCTTCACCTCCCATTTTCTCCTGTTTGCAGCTTGCAGTGGAATTTCATCCAGGCAAAAACTGCCATGGCCATGGCACAAGCACTACAGTCCAACAGCAGCCTGGCCAGCCTTGAGTAAGTGGGGACATGGGCAGATGAGTCCCAGGCAGCACTTTCCTACTGGAAGGGACCTTGAGGATCATCTCATTCCACGCCCCTGCCATGGGCAGGGACATCTTCCACTAGATTAGGCTCCAAGCCCCATCTAACCTGGCCTTGGCCACTTCCAGGGAGGGGGCAGCCACAGCTTCTCTGGACAACCTGTGCCAGGGCCTCTCCACCCTCACAGGGAAAAATTTCTTCCTAATATCCCATCTAACACTGCCCTCTGGATGTGGGAAGCTGTTCCCCCTTGTTCTGGCAGTCCATGTCCTTGTCTAAAGTCTCTTACAGCCCCTTTAGGTACTGGAAGGCTGTTGTGTCACTGCTGCATGTGCCTGTCTGGGGCTGCTCCAAATGCCTGGTGGCCTGGGGTCCCCCAAGCCACTTGAGAATGCTGGGCACACTGTGCCCTGTGCTCGCTGTCCCTCTCCTTGCTCCTGGGTGCACAGGCCATGGGCAGACGCAGCACTTGGGTGTCTCAGCTTGCAGGAAAATGCCATCGGAGATGAGGGAATGGCCGCCCTCTCTGTCGCACTGAAAGTCAACACGACCCTGGCAGATCTCCAGTGAGTATCCAGGCTGCGGCAGGGCCCTGGTGTTGCAGCCCAATTAGCTTGTGTAATTAGCACACCATGACCACCTCACAACATGTGCTGAAGGGTCCCTGTTCCCTTGCAGCCTGCAAATGGCTTCAGTTGGGACGGCTGGTGCCCAAGCCCTGGCAGAAGCTTTGATGGTCAATAAGAGCCTGCAGATCCTGGAGTAAGTGCTCAGTGGGGACATCAAGTCCCGATGGCTGTGACACTGAGCCCTGGGGTGTCTGAGATCCTGGTCCTCACCTCAGCACCACTTCCACCCTTGCATCGTGTCCAGACTTGGCTTGCTCGTCCCTTGACTCACTGGTGTGGGACCACCTCTCCCACCTCCACCCAGCTGGGGTCATCCCAAGCTGTCCTTCCTCACCTCCTGCCTTCCTTCTCAGCTTGCGAGGAAACTCCATTGGTGTGACAGGGGCCAAGGCAATGGCCAATGCGCTGAAGGTGAACAGCAGCCTCCGCCGGCTCAAGTAAGTAACCCACTCCCTGGGGTGAGCCAGGAAGAGCCTTTCCAGACCTTCCTGGAGGGAGCAGTGAGGGAATGGCCAGGACAATAGTTCTCAGTGGGGTAAACCCCTGAGTGGGTGGCTTTTCACAATGTCCAAACCACGCACTCCCTCCTGGTGGCCACATCTCCCTGGCTGGTGCTTTCTGACCCTCCTGCCTACCTCAGCCTGCAGGAAAACTCCCTGGGCATGGACGGAGCCATTTGCATCGCCACTGCTCTGAAGAGCAACCACGGCCTCACCTATGTGAAGTAAGTGGTTGCAGTACTGGATGGTAAAGGCAGAGATGGGGGAGACCATGGGAATCATCCAGGACTTTCTCCACCTGGCACTGCCCATTCCTGGCTGCCCCACAGGGACCTCCCCAACAGGGCAGGGGCATCCCATGCTCCTCCAGGCATGACAGCCACAATACCCACACAGCTCCAGACCCCCCAGCTCCTCTTCAGGGATGCCTCTGTGGCAAAGAACTACCTCAAAAGCCACATACTCTCCAAAATATCACAGGGGAGAAGCGGCTAAGCTCCTACCGCTCCCTGGGGGCTTTCTCCAGCTCCTCAGCTTGGCCCCAGCCTTTGCGCTCTCAAACCCAGAGTCCCCTGGGAGCAGAGTCCCAGGAAGAGCTTCTAGATGGGGTGGGGTGGGTGCAGGTGACGCTGGTGCAAAGCTGGGGAGCATCTCTCATGCCCACCAAGGATCCTGCTTTGCCTTGTGTCCAAGCCTGAGCTCCTCTTGTCCTCGCTCCCAGCCTGCAGGGGAATCGTATCGGCCAGTCGGGAGCCAAGATGATCTTCGATGCCATCCGGACAAACTCTCCCAAATGCGTTGTGGATGTGTGAGGGCGCCTGGCTGCAGTGAGGAGGGGGCCCAGAGGGTCCCTCTGGCCAGTGTGACTCCACAGGGAGCTGCTTGGTCCCCATCTCAGGGAAGAGAGCTGGGGCAAGGAGAGCTCCTGAGCTCCCTGGTGTAGCCCAGGAGGACCAAGGGTATCCAGATCAGCAGCACAGGAGGGTCGAGACTCACTGATGTTGAAAGCTGAGGGATATATGCCTGTGTCCCTGTTCATCCAGGCTCTGGGGAAGCTTCAAGGAATGAATAAAATGCAAAGAGGAGTGAGGAGGTGGCAGACGCCACATGCCAGACCTTGGTTTTGTGGGTGATTTATCTTCTGGCAGCAGCAACCCCTCCTGTGATCTCTATGGGGTTACAGTGCTGTGCTTGGACCCTGACTCAGATAAGGTGCATCCTGGACCTCCGCTCTGTCCCAGCCCAAGTCACTGTGGGCAAATGTTGGAGCACCTCCAATGTGGCTCCAGAGCTCTGCTCCCCGTGACAGCTCTTCTCTGTATTCTCCTTCTGGCAAGGATCCCAGAAGAACTGGGTGGAAAGCAGACAGGGTTCACAGCAGCCCCTTCTCACCTGGTTAAATACAGCCTGGTCCTGCAGGCTCCCCTTGAAATCCCATACAGACATAAGAGGTTTGCTGATTCCCTGTTTGGACAAGAGCAGTGCTGTGGACCTGGGCACTTGCACCAGGATTTTGTGCTGTTGCTGTGCCCTCAGTAACAGGTTGGTGATGGTCAGACATGCCTGAAGGGTTTGGTAGAGCTGTTTCGCTATTGAAGAGACAGGCAACTCAAGGTAGAGGAGTGGAACCATCTAGAAAGACCTTTGGAAAAGTCCTCAGGAAAATGGGAGGAGTAGGAGGGTAAACGTAAGAGGAACAGCACTGCAGGATGAGCTGTCTGCAGCACACATGTCTGGGTGCTACATCAGGACTGCCTTACCTCGCTGCCCCTCAAGCTCAGGCTGGAGTTCTTGCGTCTCCTGCTGTTGCCATCAGTGACAAGTTCTGTGACCTTGGGATGTGTCCTCCCCAAGTCCCAGATGCAAGCAAGGTCTGCCCTAACAGGTCACCTTTTGGGCAGGTTGCTGAAAGTGAAGGTGCCAGGTGATGCCTTTGTGCACATGGCACAGACCTGTTGGCTCTGCAGAAGGTGCCAGGTTTGCAGGTGAAGCGGTAGGCAAACTATGCAACCTCCCAGATCCCCCTCCAGCCACTGCCCCCCTCCCCACTCCACCCCAGCCAGAGCCCACTCTGAGACACCTGCCACATTCAGGGCAGTGACAGCTGCAGGGACCTCAGGGCTGATAACCAGAAATGCTGGGTTGAGCTGTGGCTATCTGCATACTTCGAAATAAACGGGTTCCCAGATGAGAAGATGTTTTGTGCAGCCTTCCCCTTGCATTACATGACAAATGGGGTGGGCTGTGCTCCACAGCCCTGGCTGCAGATCCTAAGCTGAAAGCTTAAGTTACTGCCACAGGGGTGGCTGCTGATGGTGCTGCTGTTCTGGCCTGGCACAAGAAGCTGCAACACAAACTGTGGCTTCCCTAAACCTGGCTGGCCATGCTGGAAGGGTAGGTGGCAGTGCTGCCTGAAGAGAGGTTCTGGGTCTGTGCACACAAGGTATGAAGTCTCTTTTTTACTTGGGCCTATAATACAGGAAATAACACAGGAAACTGTAACTCAGAAACTGCAGCCCAGACTGGGAGAGTGGGCCCCGTCTCATAGGATGTCATTCTCATGGGTCAGATACCTCACAGAATCCCAGAATGGTTTGGGTTGGAAGGGACCTTAAAGCTCATCTCATTCCACCCCCCTGCTATGGCGGAGGGACACCTTCCACTACACCAGGTTGCTCCAAGCCCTGGTCCAACCTGGCCTTGGACACTTGCAGGGATGGGGCAGCCACAGCTTCTCTGGGTAATCTGTGCCAGGGCCTCCCCACCTTCACAGCCAAGAATGTCTTTCCAATATCCCATCTAACCCTGTCCTCTGGCAGTGGGAAGCCATTCCCTCTTGTCCTGTCCCTCCATCTCTTGTCCTGTCCCTCCATCCCTTGTCCCAAGTCCCTCTCCAGCTCTCCTGGAGCTCCTTCAGGCACTGGAAGGGGCTCTAAGGTCTCCCTGGAACCTTCTCTTTTCCAAGTTGAACAGCACACATGGAGGACCAGAGTGGATTCCCTGCATAACATGGTGAAACATTCTGGGAATGGGTCCTAAAATCAGCACCTTCCCACCCCTCGGGAGAAGGATGTGGTAAGCATATACATGTTCACCCTGGCTGTCACAGGACCACCCTAATGGCTCTGAAGTAGGTGTTTGCCATCTTCTGTATCTGCCTTCTTTGAAATAAGGTACAAAAGGCCAATTAAGAGGTACAAGGAAGCATCCAAACTGTCAGCCAGACAGCTCAGCACATCACTGCACCCACACGTGCCCCATTACCACCCAAAACCTGGCTGTTTTTACCTGTCAGCTTTTGTCCCAGCTTGACATGACATTTCAAGCTCTGAGCTCTGCTGACAGGGCACTTCTTTGGGTGGGACAGTTCCACCCTTGGGGTCAGAGATGAGAAACCTCTCAGTTTTTCAAGTAACTTACTTATGTCTTCTCTTTCCTTCATTAATGGAGGGACTGGACCTGAGTCTAGACTTCAGAAGCGGCTGAAAGCAAAGTACTTTGCTGGTGTAAAAAGGCGAAGGGCAGGAACACAATTGCCCTGATGAACACGCACCTCAATGAACTCTTCTAATCAAGCACTGATTCCTGCTCCTCTGAAGACAAACTGTGATGCTAAAGCAGAGCTAAAAGAAAAGAGGCAACCCCCAGACAAACCTGAATACACCTTCACTGATGACATCTGCACAACGTATTGAACAAAAGCCCAGCTTTTGGACCATTTGAATGCCTAAATCTGAGTCTACCCCAGTAGCTCCAGTATAACGAAAGGGTTAATTTAATATGGATTTAGTTACAGCACATCTCTCAGGCTGCTCTCAGGACACTGAAGGTCAGCCCACTGAAGTTTGAGAACAATTCCCACTGACGCAGCTGAAATACCCTTGGTGGTATTTGAGGACCCCTCCATTTGTTTCCCAGTTTTAACTTCACTCCTTCAGTCTAACTGGAGCTCCTCTTAGCAGAGACAAGCCCTTGATTAGGTAAAGGGTATGTTTAGGATAACTAGATTTAAGCCAGATTTAAAATCAATTGAAATGCATTCCCAGAGCAGCTTTTCATCCAGTTTTATTAAGTCAAAAAAGTCTGTTTGGACATAATAAAATGCAGGGAAATGAGGCACACAGTGCTCACTGGAGTGAGACTTCTGGCATTGCAGTGGATGAGAGCCAGTTTAGTGCAATTATGGAAATAACATCACATTACTGTGACTCTCATTATGGATAAACTGGTCATGCTTTACGAATCACAAGCCTGGCAATCCAAGTTTAATTTTGAAGTTTAATGAACATTATTTACTAACTCCTGAATTCATACTGACATGCACTTTTCAGATGGCAGGGTATTTGCTCCTGGCCTGCATTGTCTCCAAAGTTTGTGTTTCAAGATGCCTCTTGCTACGGAAGAGTCAGAAGTCATTATCACTCTGCTCCAGTGGCTCTGGCTTCCTTGCTCGGTGACTGGATTTGCTCGGGGAGATTTCCATGCTGTCATCTTCCAGATCATCCTCCTCATCATCTTCATCCAGGTCAATCTCACTATCCCCTGAGTCCTCCTGAAGGAAAGGAAACAAGAGGCCATACACTTCAGCTGTGCCACGGCAAGGCCTCTTTGCCAGCCCAAAAGTAAGGGATGGCAGTGCTGGCTCCCTCTCGGCACTCCCAAGTGATTGTAAAACCTCCTTCCCCACCCCATGGAGCTGACAAAAATGAACTCTTGGACTTCTGCTGGATCTGGGGTATTAAAAACCTGGCAGGGTGTTTAACTTTAAAGTGATACCTATGGTGAGACCAAAGAATCAAGGTGAAGGGGAAGAAAATTAACTGCAGGAGAGGAACCCACCTGCGCCTTGGTGGTGACCTTGCGCGAGCCTGGCCGTGCTGGGGCAGGTGTCCCCTTGGAGAACCAGAGTGGAAGGAACAAGAGAGGCAGAGTGGCAAAAAAATGTACAAGAACATAAAAGAAAACAGAAAGTAACCAAGGTGGGAGCAGGGGAGAAGGCAGCAAAGGCAGGCACAGCTCTGGCATCATGCACCATACCAGCACGTGACAGAGACTCTTGGGCAGGCTGAAGCCTGCTCTCTTCCTAACTGCATAATTCCATGAACTTCTTGAGGGGTTCAAACCAGCCTCAACAGTTTCCTTCCCTGATCTTGGACACATAGAAGCCTGTGAGGGCTCCTGAGTGAGCCTCTCAGCTCCTGGGCCTCCTAAGAGGCTGATTCCAAGAACAGAGCCATAAGACTACTGCAGCTGAGTGGCTTCAGCTGAGGGCAATCAGAGGCTGAAGGCCTTGGCTTTCCACATCTGGATATGCTGGAGCTGTGCCAACAGGGGGAAAACTGTGAACAGGAAAGTCTAAAGGGAAGAGAAATAAGACAGGATGACTATCCAAATCTGTCACAAACATGGTCAAGGACAATAAAGTGACATCTTCACCTACAGCACAGGCATTCCTGATGCTCCCAGAAACTGGTCTGAATGCCAAGGGCAGAAATCATTCCCCAGGAGGCAACAACAGCCTTGACTACACCCAGTCTAGCAGGAGCAAAGAGCAGAGCAGGGGCTGCAAGTTACTCTCCAGAGACAAGGTGAGGCTGCCCAAGGAAGCTGTGGCTGCCCCATCCCTGCAAGTGTCCAAGGCCAGGTTGGACGAGGCTTGGAGAACAGGACAGCCCCACTGCTCCTGGGATGCCAGCAGGTTTTTGGGAAGATGGGAAGAGCTTCCTGTATGGATGCAAACCACATCACAGCAGCTGGCTTCAGCTGCCTAGTGCAGAGGTAGCCGCCCAGGTGTGCCCAGAGGCACAGAAAAGTTGTCCACAGATGCCAAGGGCTGGGCACAGACATAGAACAAGTGCCTCCTGTACAAACCTGTGTGTGCCTTTTACGCTCTGTCCACTCACCACATAAGCCATAACGATGCAAAGCCAGGAGCCCTGGGACAGCAGGAATCCCCAAGGGATAAAGCTAACAGTCCTACTCTCATCCCTGTCCCTTCATCTGGATGACTGATGACTGATGTTGCCAGTACAGGCCAGGGAGAGGGTCCAAGGCATGTGTTTTTAGAGCAACAAAAGGGGATTTACATCCACATACCTAACTCCTGCTGCACTGCACTGATCCCTCTTCCAAGCAATCTGCTCCCACAGCTCACCAAAACAGCATTCCTGCAGGCTGTGTGCCACTAGTACTTCACTGCAGGATGAGGCGAAAGCACATAGAGCACACAGACTCCAAGAGCAAACGAAAAATAGAGAAATCTGTGTCTATGCCGATGAGAGAGCACAGTTAAAGGAAAGGAGGGGAAAAGCAGGCCTGGGGCATGATGATTCAGTAGATAAAAGGTGTTTCTCTAGCTGAGGAGAGGGCTGGCATTCTAAAGCACTGTCAGAGAAGCTCTATAGACACATGGGATGTTTACTTACATCTTCCTCCGTGTCTCCACCTTGCATTGTTCCCACGATTCGAGCGCCAGCTCGTCCTGCAAGAGCAAAGAGAATCATCATGAAACCTGGCTCATGGTTACAGTGAGGGAGAAGGAAGGATAAAGCTGAGAATTTACATTTTAGGGACAAGTCAAATGGCAGTGAGAGGATCAGATCCCAGTGCATGTGAGGTCCCCCCCTTGTTAAGCCTTCAAGAGCTCAGAGGACGGTAGAAGAGGATACATCTGACAGTAATTCCAGTCAGGATGATATTTCCAGAGCTACCTTAAACAGTTCTGACCGGACAGGAGGCAAGAGACACATTAAGAAACAAGAAATTCTCTCTGAACAAAAGAAATCACTTTTTTTTTACTGTGAGGGTGGTCAAACACTGAAACAAAGGCCTAGAAAAGTTGTGGAGTTATTCATGGAGATATGCAAAACCCAACTGGATGTGGTCCTGGAAAACCAGCTCAAACCTCCCGTTTGAACAGAGGGGTTGGATTCCATAACCTTGAGATGTCCCTTCCAACCCAAAAAATCTGTGAATTGACATATTCCTTCCTCTGTTTTGGTACACAGAGAACAAAAGCCTGGGGTTTTTTGCATGTCATAAGCCTCCTGTCCTTTAGAAAAGCTCAGATCCTTTCTGATATTCCAGGAGGGACTGACATCTCACAGGAATTCCTGGCAGTGCCAAGGCACACCTCAAGAATTTCCTGTTGACAGTTTGATGTGTAAGTCGGAAGGGGGAGGTGGAGATCTCAGGGTTGCAGGGAGCTCACTGGAAAGGGAGACCACATTTGTGCTTTGCTATTTTTGGCAATGCAGAGGCCATAGGAAATGGGGAAGATGCTACCAAGGTCTCCTTGGCTAGGAAGGGAGCCTGGAAGGTGTTGGGAAAGGGGAAATGCTGTATGTGGGCTGCCTGGGTGATTCAGCCCTGCTCCTGCAGGCCCCAGGACCCCCTAAACACTGACCAGATCCTATTTACAGCCGTGCTATCACCATCCCCTTTCACCATCTGTTTATCTCCTGCCATCACCAGCTTCCTCTATGCCAAGTATGGATTGCTCCAATTTAGACAATCAAATCTTTACTACTTTTAGGATGAAATCAAAGTAGCTTTAACATATATCGTGACAAACCTCTTCTGTACCTCCCAAAGCACAAAAGATGACAGGTCTGAGTTAGTGGTAGGAAAAAGCTGCCTAACTCACCCACAACTCACCAAAAAGCCTTTGTTGCATCAAGGCGGATAATTTAAAGGATTTTATGTCTTCAGATAAACAGCAGTGTCCTCTATCGACTGGGCAGTGGAGATGGAATTGTATGATTTCTGGACAGAAGATCTGTCTTCAAGCTTTGGAGATTTTTCTCTAATTTATGCAAGACTAAATTATACAAATTTGAAGCTGATTACAACGGACATCATTAGACAACAACAGAACCCTATTTTTGCCCAGCCTACAGATGGCTCCGAGAGTTGCAAAACTGCAATTTTGCTCTGTAGAAGGCTCGGCATGAAGTGTAAAATTGGGAATTATTACCTCAAAAGGAGAAAGCTGCAGGGAGCTGCTAAAATAAGACAAAGCTGAGAGAGATCCTGAAATATAAAAGAAAATCAAGATATCACATGAGGAGAGTTGATGGAATAGGACAATTCAAAATGCCATGGGAAGAGATCAGAGATTTCTCACAGAAAGTCTGGCAGGATGCTGCTCTTCCAGGACATCCTATGAGCATCCTATAAGCTCCTTACACCTGGAGGAACATGAAAATCAGGTGCTGCCCAGACTTGGATCCCTGCACTATTTAAGCCAGGAGCACCTCTCTGAACTAGGGACTGTGGGATCAGCAGGATTAGATTCTGCAGGCACAACCCTGGGACACTCCCAGAAGACATCCCAGGATGAAGAAGGGCTGGAGTACAACCCTGGGACACTCCTAGGAGAGACTGCATGATGTAGAGGGGCTGGGGCTTCACCAGTGCACCAAGCTGTAAAGAGGACAAAAAGCAGATTTTCCACATTATTTTAACTTTCACATCATAAATCCCCAATTTCCTGTGTGTGGGAGCATGGACAGGCAGCGGCCACACCATGTGTCCGTGTGTACTGGAGGAGAGGCAGGAAACAGAGGAGTCACGTGCATGGGGCAGGGAGAGCCGGAAAAGTTGTCACTTGATTTCCTGGGTTCAGCTTAGCTGGGCTGTGCTCACTGCGCCCTCAGTGCCGTGACCCTCTAGCCACTGAAGCTCACGCAGCTTCCAAGAGGGTGGTGTTTAGTTACAGATAACGTGAATCCAGCTGGGACAGGCTGTACAAAGCGATAATTAGGAAAAATGCTCATAATGACCAGACTCTAATCCACTGCAGCTTTGGAGTCAGTTCTAATCTCCATGCATCACCACAGTCTACAGCCACCAAGCATCAGAGAGCAGAATGTGCATCCATGATTTGAAGCCTGGGAGCACTTGCCATTTTCCTCTGTGTGATATGTGCCATTGTATCAGCCTGTGCAGCTTCCTACAATGGAGCCACAGGACTGGAATGATTTCCAGCTTCTCACTGAGCAGTGAGTACACATTAACCCTGTGCCTGACAGCGAGAAGAGATGCACAACCTGTGAGGTCCAGACAGCCCATGGGGAGGGGAGGGGAGGGTGGATTTGCAGATGAAACATTTTGCTCTCAGTCTGGAGATCTGCAGTCTCCAGAGCTTAATGCAAATTCACAGCAGGAGCTCGGAGAAGACACCTCCCTTCCCTCCACAACACATCTGCTTCCACACAGAGAAAACGGTGATAAACCTCCTGCCTGAACTTTCTGATCTGTGTGCGCTTTGGGCACTCTGTTCTTAATCACAGAATCATGGAATGCCCTGAGCTGAAAGGGACCCACAAGGACCATTGAGTCCAACTCCTGGCCCTGCCCAGGACACCCCAACAATCCCACCCTATCCCTGACAGCGTTGACCAAACACTACTTGAGCTCTGGCAGCCTTGGAGCCAGTGCCCTGGGGAGCCTGTTCAGTGCCCAACCACCCTCCGGGGAAAGAACCTTTTCCTGATACCCAACCTAACCCTGCCCTGACAGAGCTCCAACACAACTCCCAAGTTGTTCCCTTGGGTCCTGTCACTGCTCACAGCTCGGAGCTGCCCCTCCACTGCCCCTCGTGAGGAAGCTGCAGACCCTGATGAGGTCTGACCTCAGTCTCCTCCTCTCCAGACTGAATAGCCTTCAGCCACTTCTCAGATCCTTCTCCACACGGACCCTTCCCCATCCTTGTGTCCATCCCTTTGGCACTCTCCAACAGCTTTAGATCCTTCTGATATTATGGTGTCCAGAACTGCCCCAGGAACTGAGGTGAGGCCTCTTCAGGGCGGAGCAGAGCAGGACAATCCCCTCCCTTAGCACAAGGCTCTGATCTCAGTAACATTTTCCAGGCACTGCCAAAATATAGCGGTCCTTTAAGCTCACCACACTTTAACTTATCTCTTACACCTCCATGGAAAAGGGGACCTGTCTCCCACCATTTAAGAGCTACAGCCCTCCCCTCCTCCTTCTCCACCAGGTCCAGTGTCATGATGGCCTGGCTAACAGTGCACAGCAACATCTCCTTCCTCCAGGAAGCACCTCGTGACACAAAACCTACAGCCAATGACAGCTCTGCAGGGAGCAGATGCCAAGAAGGAGGAAGAAAGTTCAATTTAAGACAAATTAATTTCTCTGAATTCCAAACACAGCCCATTTTCAGTGTTCCCAAAAACACCTGATTGCCCCCTTTCCCCAGCTACGTGAGCCTAGTAATATTGCCCAACAGCTGCTACATCAGGGAACTAAAGTCTGCAAAGACTCTTATTTGGGGGCAGGAATCTGCAGAGATCCACACAGAAACACATGAAAATAAGTGCAGCTGCACCAGCTTTCTCCCTCCCTGGGTTAGTTTCTTCAGAGTACTGACAATCAGATCTGTGGCTCAAACACTGTTTTTCTCTTGCATTTGACCTGAAGAGAGAGACTACTCTGACTCCCCAAAATGTTTTTATAAGGTTTACAATTAGGGCTCGATTTGGTTTACCAGAAAAGTATATTCCCTCCAGGAGCACAGCCATAAGAACCCACATATGCCATGTGTACAAAGCCCAAGTCAGAGTAAAATTGCCCCTGAGGAAGTTCACAAGGAAGGAATTTATTTTTAAGTTCTAAAAGCAGTATCAGTTTGGTGGAGTCCTCTGAGGTGTTCTGAGCAGGTGCACTTGTGAAATTTCCCCCCTTGATTTCATATATTACCTTCAAACAGCTGGAGAACCTGAACCCTGCTAATGCATGGCCAGACCCATTCCTTGTGCCTCAGCCTTCTCCCTCTGCCACCACCACGGAATATGTGAAAGCCAGACCCTTTCATCTCTTTCACAGACTTCGGATTAAGGCAGACACGTGCCAGCAGATGCCTGCGAACACCAGGGTTCCTCAGGAGCCATTAGGAAGAGAGCAGCTGGCCAGGGTAGAGGAGATTTTTTTGTTTCTCTGTACTTTTTGCTAACTGCCAAGAAATCAGACAGGGATTTTCAGAGAAGCTCTGGGGTTATAAACAACATTCCCAAATCCCTGATGGACTGGAAAGTAAGAATTCAGTGCCCAGCAGAGCCCATGTCACAGCTGCTGTTCCTGACTCACCTCTGCCCACCTGATGTCATGCTGGGGCTAAAGCTCTCCCTTCTGTGAGGATATCCAAATCTAATTTGGCCTCTGAAAAAGCACCTGGAAGCCCCACTGCATAGTCCTGATTGTTTTTGAGATTCAGACCTTGCCATGCTGGCACTGCTGGGACACCAGGAGGACACTTGAGTCTGTGGCAGAAGTTTACATGTGCAGCACCCTTGGCAAATCCTCCCTGGGGGCACTTCAGCATGGCATGACTCTGAACAAGACATTTTCTTCTGCTCTTTTTCAAAAACACAAGCTCCAAGCACTCTGCAGCAGTGGGCAGAACCCAATCGCTGTTTCTTAAAGGGTTTCTGAACAGACTGATGGAATGACTTGGGAAGGGAGATGACATCCTGCACTAAGTTGTGTGCTGGTAAGAGGCAGCTGTCCCTGTGGATGAATCTGAGAAATCAGGGATGGGATCATACAGCATCTGAATGATACCCAGAAAGCTGCAGTGGGCTTCAGATTTTTTTTTTATAAAGATTCATTTCCACAACAAAGAATGCAACATTTTGAGAAAACCTGCAGATTTGTTACCATCTTGTATTTGTAAAGACAAAAGTACTTGCATCTGTCTCCATGTCTTGGACTCAGAGATGTAACTTCCTTTAGGAACCAGGGGGAAGGGGAAAATGGACTAGTTATTTAACGTGGTTTTAAAAATTAGGCAGGTGACAGCCACAGAACTCAATGTGAACAAGACATCCAACAAGAAGCAGGCAGGTGTTGCACATTCCCAATCGAATCCCTCCACTCTCCTGTGTATCAGTCTCATATCTGTTGTTTTTACACACCTGGAGGAGTTAAAATGGAAGAAGAACAGTCTAGAAATTCTGTGGCAGAAATCTCAACACAGCCACAAGCTGGAGAAAGAATTTCCACAAGTGGAGTCTGACAATTTCCACTGAGAACAGGACTTTCCTGCTTTTCAGCTTGCCTGCTGTATGGAGGGGTTTGGAAACAGGACTGTGTAGGTTCACCTGAGAAGACTTCTATGTCAAAGCTTCCATTTTCCCTAAAGGATTGAAATAAAAGAGGGGCAATTCAGCCTCTGCAGCCTTCCCCCAGCATCCAGGGTACCACAGGCATTCAGTGTCCTCACTGCTCAGCTTGTCAGCACATCATTATCACACTGATTCCCTGGGTCAGGTCTGCCAAAGCAAGAGGCTGCAAGAGAGCTGCTCTCTCACTGTGTGACTTTGGACTGATTGTCTGCTGAAAAATAGTGTTTAGTAAAGCTGTCTTCTTACAGTAAAAGACCAAAAGGCTGAAGTTGTTCCTGTTTCAGTGGTGAAATGGTCTCTGTGGTCTGGACAGGACAAAAATTCCTCTTAACACCAACATCCTAAAAGGAAACAAGAGCTAAAGCATTCAGATAATTGGTTTACAGGAGCTGAAAGACTCTGGCAGTGTGGAATAGAGGGTGATTTACTACAGACAGGCACAGTTCCTCAGTTCTGCAAGGGTAGACTATTCCAGCTTCATTCCGTAGCATTGCCTTGTGTGCCAGCTTGTGTGTCCCAGTCCGACACTACTACCACCGGGAAGGGGAGAGATCCTCATGATGCCAAATTGCATTTCAGACTGGTCCAAGAGACTGGAAAGATGGATCTGCACACATAATCACAACATCACTTCAAAATCTGCCACTTCTGATAGTATGGATGAAAAAAATCCAGTTAGTTCAAGGGGAGACTGGACACGTTCTTAAGGAGAAAATAAATCTGCTGAGGGTTAGATTAAATTTTTGGAAGCCACATCTGGCTCAGAAATACTCATGGAGGTTGAAACAGATTGAGAGCAGGAGGGAACCTGAGGGAAGTTGCTACACTTGTCCCCAGACATTTTCTTTCAGAAAGTGGTGGGGAGAGAAGACCAGGCTGGATGGACCCTCTCCCTGATCCAGCCTGGCAGCTTCTGCATTGCCAGGACAAGACTTCGCACTCTTTACCCTCGTGTCCACCCCATCTGCATGTGAACAACCATCCTGCTGCAAACTACTCATGTATGGCTTGTTTCAGGCAAGAGGTTTCTCTACATTGCAGATGGTTAAGACCTTCAATGCTGAAAGAATTTCTTTTTCTTTGGACTTCTGACAAAAGCAGAGTTTTACTCCAAGCACCACCACAAACTCAGTTTGACCTCAGGGAAGTCCATCCATCTACTGTATTTGTCTAACAGCCTCATGTTATCTATTGCCGGACAAAATAAAAGGGGATGTGAAATTTTATTCACATTGACAATGTTAAAACTAGAAATAAGAGATGATACTGTATCCAGCTCTGGGCTCCCAAGCACAAGGAAGCTGCTGGAGTGAGTCCAGAGGAGGCCATGGAGATGCTTCAAGGGCTGGAGCCCCTCTGCTCTGGAGCCAGGCTAGAAGAGCTGGGGGTGTTCACCTGGAGAAGAGAAGGCTCCAGGGAGACCTGAGAGCCCCTTCCAGGGCCTAAAGGGGCTCCAGGAGAGCTGGAGAGGGACTTGGGACAAGGGCCTGGAGGGACAGGACAAGGGGGAATGGCTTCCCACTGCCAGAGGTCAGGGTGGGGAGGGTGGGGAGGTCCTGGCAAGGGTTGCCCAGAGAAGTTGTGGCTGCCCACCCCTGGAAGTGTTCAAAGCCAGGTTGGACAGTACTTGGAGCAACTTGGTCTAATGGAAGGTGTCCCTGCCCATGGCAGGGGGGTAGAATGAGATAAGCTTTAAGGTCCCTTCCAACCCAAACCATTCTGTGATTCTGTGATAAATCAGTTTATTCTCTAAGTTACAAAAGCAAATGATCAGTGACACACGGATTTATTATAATAAGCCCCATTAAGGAGGAGACCTGACTGGAATTGTGATATTGTGATAATAAAACAGGTGTAGTTTCACAGGCTCAGTATGGCAGCCCCCAACAGCCTGGCTCTGTCCTCCCAGCCATGTTATCCTCACCCCCAGGCTCCCTCCTGGTACAGAACCCTTCCTGACTCCCCAAAGCTGGCTTTGCTGTATTGTTGACCCAGCAGCACTGAACTCTATGAAGACAGAAGCTCCATAGCCCATTCCAGCTGCCTTCTTCCCCTGCTACTGCCTGTTCCTCTCTGAACGTGAGGAAGGATTTTCTCTCTGTACCACAGCAAGTCTCCCCCAGGTAACACTCTTTTCTTCTCCATGGGAGACTAAATCCTGTAACTTCAAGTCTTTTAATTGGCTAAAAGAATAAAACCAGGAGCAATATTGTCAAAGCTGCATTTAGTTTGAATTTTTGCTACATCTAGACAAAGCTATTGAAAGGGCTCCTGAAAGTGTGTTGATTTTACCCAGTTATACCAAGTGGCCTAAAAAGAGGGATTAGCTCTCCCTGAGAACCTTGTCTCTGTAATGGCAAATCACACTGGAATACCTGTCCACCTCTTACAGACAGAGGGAGGAAGCCTTATCTTCCAAATAACCTGGAAATCAGAGAGGTAAAACTGTATCACTGAGCACAGTGGACCCTTTCTCCTTAGTCCGAGAGCAAACGAGACTCAGCAGCACCACCATGCAAGAAGACACACAGCTTCAAAAGAAAGCAATTGAAGTATCTTGAATTGAGTCAAGGAAAAAAGCAGTAATTAACAGAAATAATGTTCTTGCTATGCTGCCTTGATAATTAAGTGTATTTTAAATATGAACTACCTGTGCTGAAGAACACAAACAGATTCCTGGTGTATTTAATGACAAACAGTAAGAGAATGACAAACAGCCAGAGAAGTTCAGCCCTGATTTTCTAAAGAAGCTGCTGCATCTGACATTAGTCTCAGGTCTTAAAGTGTCTCCAGCACTTCAGTTAGTGAGAGTTAGACAGTCAAACATATAGCACCACAGAGTTATTTGGGTTGGAAAAGCCCTCTGAGATCACCAAGTCCAACTGTTCCCCAGCACTGCCAAGACCACCACTAACGCATGTCCCCAAGTGCCATAACCACAGAGCTTTTAAACACCTCCAGGAATAGGAACTCCACCACTGGGCAGCCTGTTTCACTGTCTGACCACCCTTTCCATGAAAAAATTTTCCCAATATCCATCTAAACCTCCCCTGGCACAACTTGAGACCGTTTCTTCTGGTCCTGTCCTTTGCTCCCTGGGAGAAGAGCCTGACCCCCACCTGGCTCCACCCTCTTATCAGGGAGTTGTAGAGAGCAACAGCAAGTCAAGAGGATAATTATCTGCCAGAAGTAGTTTACTGAACACCAGAAAGAGACCCAGAAAAGCACAGAAATCAATCTAAACAGCACATCAGAGAAAACATCTCATAGATTTGAACTGCTTAAGTCTGACAAGCTCATTTTGAGTCTCCAGTAAGTGTAGTTAATGATGACAAAGCTCTTCCTAGAAAAAATTCTACTTGTAAAAAAATCTACAACTTTTGTAATAAAGCTTTTTACTCTTAAAACTGGTATTAAGAGATGGCTGACTGCAGCCAGTACTCGCATCAGCAGGTTATGGTGCCCTCTGAACTGAAGCTTCACAGATAGTTACACGTTCACTTCCAAAGCTCTACAATCAGTGTACAAACCTTTCCTTGAGAAATGACAATGTAAAAATCCTAAGGGAATGTTAGTGTTTCTAGCACTTATCAAGAATTCTCTATTTTTATGAAAAACAGTGGAAAGCAGGATAAAAATGCTTGAATTACATTGACTTGAGAATGTCAGCCTCTTTCTCTGGTCTCAGAGAGAGGAGAGAAGAATTCCACTCAGAAAAACTCCACATATTGGCAGTTTATCTAAGGAACAGGTGTAGTGTTTTGATATATGCCTTCCCTGGTAACCACGTCGTAACTAAGAAAGTAGCCATTTCCCAGTATTCCATCCTGGTTTTTACGTAATCAAGAATATAAATAAGAAGGAGAAAGGAGAGTCTCTCTTTCTTCTCTTTCATTAGACTTGGAGACAAGTTCCCTGTGGCCAATCTCGCTTATCTAAGGTGAGGCCTACTGAGGCCTGTTGTTTTCCTGATCCAGGTACAGGAATCTGGTGAAGTAGCTTTCGTCTTTTTGAGGAAAGTATTTTGTTCTTTTGTTTACTAGTTCTGTATTAGCTGTGTATATCTGCATATATCGATTTTTGTTTTCTATTTTCTTTATTTTGTTTGGGGGTTGGGATTCTTTTGTTTATATGTATATAGGTTTTTTGTAACTGTATATAGATGTAAATATATATATAT
>VXAY01003779.1:0-32843 GCA_013399855.1 Oxyruncus cristatus | reverse complement strand
TCCCTTCCCTTCCCTTCTTTTTTCATTTATTTCTGTTTAAAGTAGTCCTAATGTAGAAGAGAATTTTATGGAAGGAAAAAAACACTACTGATCTGACAAAAGAGACCAGTTACTTTCTACAAACCTTTTTTTATCTGCTTAAATTGTTGTTTATACTGATTTTGTATATGTATGAAGTACCTAGCTGATAAAACATATCAGCTACCCAATCAAATAATCAGTATTTTAGGTTGTCTCATCTACAGATGGTGTTCCAGAAGGATGATGAAGGACTGAAGTAGGGGCCCAACGAAGCTGTGGAGTCTCCATCCTTCAAGGCCTTCACAATTTGCCTGCTACCTGACTTACTGGGATGACCCTGCATTGAGTGGGAGGTGGGAGCAGAGGACGTCCAGAGGTCCCCTCCCATGTGTGCTGTTCAGTGGTCTTCGTGGAACTGGTGCTGCTGTGTTCACCCTGGATCTGGATTCAGTTCCTCCTGAGGGAAGTGGAACCCCTTACACAGCATTTCATAGTAACGGGAGCAGAATTGGCTGTGTGTTTATACTTGAGTCAGGAAACTGAAAAGTAAGTTTGAACAAAACTTCACAGCTTCAGAATCAACCTTCTCTTTTATCTGTTTGCTTAAATAAAACCTGAAGAAAAAAAATGACCTTTACTGCTGTTTTTCATTTGCTTTCATTAGAAAATGCAATCCTTCTGGCTTGTAGAATTTGCTAATATTTAAAAGGATTCTAGACGTAGTCCCTTAACTGAAGAAAAAATATTAGAGTTTTGAAAAGAAACTGGAGAAGAAAATAATTTCTAGTACCCCATAGTATTTTAGAAATCATTAAGACCAGAAGGATGGTTTCTCTCAGAATCATTGTATATATTAAAGATGAGAACAATGCAAAAACCACTACACAGGCTTTAAGAATGCTATTTGCCTCTGAAAATATATGTTTTAAATTATACTTAACGTTTTTCTTATCAAGACTAAATATTTACAGGTTCCTTCAGATTATTTTAGAGAATCAGAAAACGTGAGAGTGAAAAGAAAAACAGAAATGCAGTGGTGCACTAACAGCCATATTCCCTTGGAAAAGAAGCAAGTGCTGCTATTAAAGAGAAGTTGTAAAGAAAGGAAGAAAACAAGCCCAATTCTTTGTCATTCTTTGCTTGCCATCACATTTTCTCCAGTGAGAGACTTGAATCCTCAATGAGTATGCAATTACTACTGGCATTTGTACTCTTCTAGTGCCTGGAGGTCTCAGCCAGGGACGGGGCCCTATTGTGTATGCACTGTACAAACACATTGAAGAGCTCATTGTAAAGCTCTTCTAAAGCAATAGCTAAGCAGAATATGAGAAACAACTGAAGAGCAGACGAGGGGTGGTGTGCGGTTGGAGGGAGGTGATTGTGATCACAGCTGAAGCAGCAGTCGGTGCAGCCACAGACTAATCATTGCTGAAGGGCTTTTTGGCATTTAATCTATGCAGGCAACGTTGGCTTATATAGCCGCCAGCACTGCAGTAAGTGAACATCTTTACTGTGTTTATCTTCACTCTCCCTCCCTGTGACAGGAAAGCATTAGCCTCGTTTAAGGCAGAGTTCACATGCTTAGCTCGGTTGGGGCACTCTGTCCGTGCAGGAGCACCCCCGGGCAGATTCTCTTCCTCTTCCCTCTGTTCTGGACACACTGAGGCTGTCCAGAGCTCCCAGCCTCCCTGCCAGCAGGGAAACCTCTGCACGACCCCGCATCCTGAAGTGTTTCAAGCCCTCATCTCACAACCCCACCAGCACCTTTCCCTCAGGGTTGAGGAGGAGGGGCCCGTCTGGGATCTTGGCCGTGGTGCTCAGGCTCTGTGCACTGACTGGGGCAGCCTGAACACCAGCAGCGCTCAACTCAAGTTGACTAACCCCATGTCTTTGCACACTTCCATGATCATGTAGCATATAGAGAACAAGGGCAGTAGCAAAACATTATGACTTCCCGTATTTACCCCTTCTCTTGTCCTGTCTCGTACTGCATTTGAGAAAATTTACGTGTATATACATTCATATCAGCTGCTTCAAATGTTGCGCTTTTTCATTGTTTTGGGGTTTGTTTGGGTTTTGTATTTTTTTTTTTTAATTTTGTTTTTGCTTTGTTTGGTTGTGTTTTTTTAATAGCTGTCAAAACCCTACAAAGCTTGATAAACCAAGCTGGATTTGCAAGAACAGGCAGAGCATGAACCCAGCATCTCCTCAGGGTCTCCCAATAATTTCCAGTGCTTACTATTTCAAAACACAACTGTGTGAAATTCTTGTGAATAATATACTAGATAGGGATTCATCTGCTGAAATACTCTTCAGTTTAAATTTGACTGCCTCCTTTCAATTTTAATAACTGATTATCTTCCTAAATATACAATACGGATTAATTGTCTCTATGGTTTAACTACAAAAACCAGAGGCGTAATCAATACCCCTTATCCAATTTATTAGGCATGCATGACATTTAGGTAATTAGAAAGCAAAACATAAGAATCAAAAGAGCAGAATAGTATATTATTAACAGTAAAAGGGACTCTTTTCTTTCCCAAGTGAAGTGGTATTAAAATAGCTTAAAAGAGATAAAAATAGAAAGTTTGGCAGATGCATTTTGCCCTTTGTATGCTGTTGAATCCCTGTGCTTTCAAGGACATTTAAAAGGTTTACTATCGTAATTTAGGACTTTTATTCCACACTGAATAGGAAAACAAACACCAAAACAATTTGGGAAACTTTATGCTAATAAATAAGACAAAGGAATTTTTGCTCTAGCAGTTTTCAGCCAATAGTAGTATTCCCACTGAAACTCAAAGTCCAAGTGTAGCCATTTGGGGATTTCTGCCTTTCCCTTCAACTCCTAATTGTCCACTTAAAACTATTTTAACACCCATTTTACACATGCATGTATTGAACACCTTCTATAGCCATTGGTTCCTGATGGATAATGTTTTTTCATTATCCATTGCTAACATTTGCCACGAGTGCAAAATCCCCAGCTATCAAGGCCACAGGTGAGCTGATGGTTTGTTGTATTGCTCTGACAGCTCCTCGTGTGACTCAACCACCCATGCCTAATGCTGAAAAGTAAAATATCACGGAGTAACAAAATAAAGAAAACTGCGCCCCTTGACTGGGCCTCCTTGTTTTTCTTTCATTTTATCTTCCTATGCTCCTTTCCCTCATATCCCACTGTACAGAGGGTTATTGTGTGCGAAACAGAGCGCGTCAGTCTGATTATATAAAACCACATGTGCCTGTCACCAGCTTTGTCACTGGCATGTGGCACCTCCAAGTCTTTTAATTAGGGTTAGTGCACATGTGGAGTGCTCCTGCTCTCCAGGAAGACTGGAGGTTTCACCCAGTTGTTCATGTTTGATACTCAGACCACTCACGTCGGTCCTCAGCGAGCAGCTCTGGAAAGCTGTTGCTGCTCCATGTGCTTACGTGAGTTTCTACTCAGTTTTTTGCCTATCAGCACACACAGCTGGTCTCACTGCATTGCATTTCATATTCTGGAAGACTTCCAAACCTTTCTGCTTTATGTTGGCCAGAGAATTGGAGGCCAGGACACAAGTGATGCTGTGTCCTATACTGGCTAGATTTCTAGGAGTGATGTTTGTATAAGAAATACAGTGGGAAAAAAAAAAGTATTTCATTGGATAAGCATCAAACTGCATTTTGGTTTCACTTTCTGCACTCCATTCAACAAATTGGAAGTTTTGTTTGGGCTTGCTCAAAGCATGAGGAGTAAATAACTTCTCTGCTTGTTGCTCCAGCTTATGTTTGCCAGAGAGGACATATCCCTAATACTCAACATTTGTGTGTGCCAGCCCTCATGGTGGCCCTAAGCATCTTGGCAGAGATACTACCAGCTTATGTCTGTGGTATTTCTGCAAACACAGAGCCTTCAAAAGTCTCTGCATATTTGGCTTTACTTGGATTTGCTTCCTTCATGGAGGTGGCGTAACCTGGGTTTGCCTATTTCACCTCACTGCCCTTTGCACTCAAAATACCAGGCAAAGGTAGTAGGTTAAAATAACTCCTCCCACACAACCATGCAAACACACACATTTGCATTTATTAAGCAAGATTTGATGCCAGGATATCAGCCAGACTACTAAAAGCAGGTAAACAAGCAGAGCAAACACAGGTGTAGTCCTAGGTTAGCTTTCTAATTGCCCTCTGTCTGTTAGCTAGAACACATAAGAGGCTCTAAAGCCTCTAAAAATTGGAGCTTTAGGATCTCAACTAACCCAGAGACTGTGCAGTCTTTCTTCCTGATGTACTGGAATATCTTTGGAGTTTGAATTTCAGGGGGAAGTGGGTATTCCTGACAGTTCCCTTCAGAAGACTTACCAGCTCTTTGGGTACTCAGCGGTACATAATCACTCACATTATCATTTGGGCAGATGCCAGTTGTTACTAATGAGTCTGAGAGAGTGAAAGTTGAAAAAATTCATCTCCTTTCTTTTGAGCTTGATGAACCCATGACTGCCTCCTGTCTGCACCTGGGTAGGGCCTTTTATTCTGATCATTGGCATATTCAGAGTAGCAGCCCAGGCACTGGTGACACAGGATCACTGCAAAGGCTGAGGTTATGGCTCTGCTGCACATTTTTTTACAAAGAAAACAGAGAGAAGCCTAGTATGAACTTTAGGGGTGCAAAACTTTAACATTTTCAGATGTTTTAAAAGAACGTGTTCTGCTTCCCTAAGTCTTTTTGTTTCCCACTGCTGTCACATTGCCACCAGTGGTCAAATGTGATTGTGTAACTACTGACTCATTTCTGTCAGGTTACTCTTTAATGTCTCTATTTTTCAGCTGGTACTATTCTGAAAGGAAAATGCTATCTACTCATTCAGAAGAAAAAAATCCCCAAGATTCGCGGGTGAATGACGGATGAATTGACTTTCAAATTCTTGACTTACAAGTGCAAATTACTTTTAATTAAGTTTAAATACATTTTTCCTCTTCTGCTTTCCACTCACTCTTCCTAGAATCAAGCAGTTGGCCACATGATGTTCCTTGTCATTTTTTGTGTCTGCTGTTTACAAAACTACAAACTTGAGGGCTGGCTGTATTTACAAATATCTTAACCATTACAGAGACCAAAGCAAAAGTTACTTGGTGAGCATGTTTAATAGAGTTTAGACGAAGTTTTGGAACCACCTACTTTATGTAGAATCCAGAAGCAAAAGATGTGATCGTTTCACTGGTCATACTGAAATCTACCTGTACTCCAGTTTTGCAGATGTAAGTAATTTGATACAACACAAAATTATAGATCTTTCAGTGCAGGGCCTTGTCTAATTAAGTCCTAAACAGTGGTCAAATTATGGGAGCACCAAGGCTCTTCATCTAATGTAACATTAATATTAGGAGTAGGCAGAATTCTGATGATTCATTTTTAAAAATATTTAATCACAATAAATACTCCAGCTTGTGAATCACAACCAAGTCTTTCTTTTCCCCTCAAAGCCTCAAATGCACGATGGAGGTAATAATGTTAACTGCTGTACCCATACGAGATACTGGGTGACTCTTATGTCTTTTTAAACACTTGTCCAAACACGGGGAAAGCTCCCTACACTACTGAGTAGTTCAAAACTCTTTTTTCTTTCAAGTTAAAGTGACTGTCATTTTCTTGTGACCAGAAAACATTTCAGGTTGATGGCACTGGAAGCTAAATCATGGTTTCGGCTGCCTGAAACAGTGAGTTTCCTGTAGCAGCAAGCAATAGGCTGTGTCAACATAACGAGCCTAACCAGTCTTGGCAACCTCAGCTGCTTATTGGTGCAACTCTACTGCTAGTCAATGAAGGTTAAACTCGTTTGTGAATGCTGCAGTGTTATACTCCTAGAGCACCACTGGTCTGTAATTCAGGTACTTATCTTCTAAGAAGTACAGAACTTTAAAATAATCAAGTCTTCTCTTGTGTAACAGAAAAACGCATTTTGCTACTTAGCCACTGGAACCATGCACTCTCCTGCTCAGCTTGGCAACAACAATAAGTGGTTTTCTAAGACACATGAAAATTCAATTAATTTTATTTTAAGTATTCATATGATTTGCTCCCGTTCTTTCTGGATTTTGCAATAGATTCTCTAAATTGTCAGTGAAACACAATGTTCAGGCATGTCGTAACGAGACTTTTTTGTTATCTGAGAGGTAGCATGCTCTTAGTAATTCTTTCATTCAGGTATTTTATCAAGACTGAATATTTATAAGCTCTTGTATAGCTCAACTAAAAGAAAAAGTGAATAGGTACCAGTCATTTGATCTCAATTTAGCCTTAATTACATAGTGATCCTTTATAGTGCTTATTCCCTAAGACAGGTTGCTGCTTAACATGAATCAGACTCGGGATGAAACATCACTGTTACCCATAAAAATGTTTATTTACATTTCAGAGCCAAAATGTCCTTTCCACATAGCAGTCATACAGGAAATTTTTACTTTGTGTAGACATTTTGGAGGCCCGTGTTGATAATGATACTGAGAAAGGAAATGCATTAGATTAGGCTGTGGTCTGCTAAAGATCTGTGTTCCAGTTTTCAAACATTGCTTGCAGTGTCTCTTTTAAAATATGTGGCTCAAACTTTCTGATACAAGTGGGTGTTAAAATGCTGGATCCCAATTTCATGAGTAGAAATGCTGAACAAGATAAGCCTATTGTACAGGCACTGCCAGTGGCACACTGATGTTTAAATTTGAGCTGCTTGTAGCTGTCATGATTTTTTCCATTTATTTGCTGTATTTTCTTTGGTTGTAAGAGTGTTCGAGTATACAGAAACAGTGATTTATTTAGATCAGATTTGCTTTTGTTTCTTAATAGGTTGAGAAATACACACTGTGACTTCAGGTGGAAATCTTGTTCTTCTTTATTTTGTGTTTTGATTAAACCAAAAAGCAATTAGCATTTTCAGCTACTCCAAAACATCCCTTTGTTTGAAGATGTGTTAAACAGCAGCTTTAACAGTTACAGCTATTCATTTCGTAGTCAGGATTGCACTGAATTACTGAAACTAAAGAGTCTCTCTGGATTTTTTTTTTTTTGTACGGCCGGTCTTTGTTTGCTGTTGATTTTACAAAAAAAACCCCAAACAAACAAACAAACAAAAACAAACAACCCCCCAAACAAAAACAAAAACCAACCAACCAAAAAAAAAAAAAATCCAAAACCAAAAACTTTCTTTACCTTTTTTGAAAAGGAGAACTTGGTCAGTTCTCTCTTTTGGTCTTTCACAGAAGATGGTGTTCAAGTTTTGTGGCAGCCTGTTTGCTTTTACATATGCCTGTAGCTTGTTTTTCTAATAAGTAAGTTTTGTTGTTCTTTTGGTTTTGCTTAAAGGAGCAGAGTTGGAAAATTCCCTAATTTTATAGAGCAGGTTCTCAGCTTTATGGGACTTCCATGTAAACTCTGTGCGATTATGACAGAGAAAGATAGAGAATAGTCTCTGTCTTTCAAAGGTAAGTGTGTTATGGGAAGTCCAAAAGAATTGGTTACATACCAAACAACGACTCCCACACACCCCTCAGACCCCAGTCTGTATTATCTCCTCTTTGTGCAGAATTATCTCCTTTCATTTACGAATGATTAGCAAGTCAGTGTCCACAGATGGTGCCGAACAATTTACTTTGCATACGCAATTGCTACACCCTAACGAAAGGGTCTCCTTTAACTTTTTTTTTTTTTTTAATAGAATTTCTGCCTGTTTTTCTTCCCTTCATTTTATTTCCAGTTACAGAACCACTTTTCTTCTGGACGGGAGAGATACTTGTCAGATCAGGTCTTTTAGGCAAGTGTTGTGTTAAGCAGGAAAATCGCAGTGTAAGGGTAGTATAGAGCACAGAAAAGTCTTGCTTTTTGAAGTAAAGGTGTTAGGTCAGGCCTTGTGCTCCTTTGAAAGTCATTGAAGGCTCCTAAGCAGGGAACTGTGGCTGTGAAGTGGTGGCTGATTGGCCACAGTTTGCTCCTTCCAGGGGTTTCTGAGTACTGGGTAGCAATAAGCACATCAAAGCCACAGCGCTGGTGTGACCATTTAGCGCTCCAGTCTCGTGTGATCCAACTCTGGTTTTCTAGATGTTACCAGATGCTCTGTCAATTTGCAGAGAAATTAAACAGTTTCTTTTTTACATAAGCTTCTGCAGGATGAAGAATTTCTCCGTAATATGAAATGATTAACATTAATTTAGTCATCTTTGCCTTCACTTAAAATAACAATTTCTGTAACTTATTCATTGGGTAAAAAAAACATAAAAAGCAGCTCTTGGTGACTAATGTTGATTGTACTGTGAGGTTTTCATCAGATAATTATATTTAAATACGTGGGTTTAAGACTAAATAATTGAAGCAAATTAATGCAAACTAATAAAGTTATTTCTAGACGGAAGTAATTTTTTGAGGGAAGCACTGTGACAGTTGTTTCTTGGATTGTTTTTACTGTTTGCTTGAGGAAATATTTTAAGTTGTGACACTAAGTAAAGCTAAATAATAGAAAAAAGTTGAGAAATTAAGACTGAGCTTATTTTTTGGAATTCCAATGCAGTCTTCAACAGACTCACTTTAAACTAGTCCAAAAAAAAAGAATCAGGCCTTTTGTCTTCACATCAAAGCTACTTTTGAACCTGATTTTTCACTTTGCAAAGGCGGTTTTGATATGCCATGTAGGATTACAAATAGCAAAGATGAAAAGGTGTGCACCTAAGCCTCTACAATTGCTGTCTATGAACAGATGTGTATTCTGGAGCTCAAGCATTTTGGACAGTGACAACATTAAACTTCTCCCCTCAGATCAGTTCATTGAAGAATATAAAAGACAAGTCAGTTCCTGTGGAGTGATTAGGGCCATGCAGGGCAGGCTCTGTGTACAACGTTCAGCGCCCACCTCAGGACAGCAATTCTGCTGTTTGCACCAGAGTTCTATGACAGTTCCGCTGCATCTGAAAATGATGCAGAATGAATGTAATGAAGAACAAAAGAGATGGGCTCTACTTGTGCTAAAGCATAGCAGCAAGTGGTAGGAATCACCCTGCCTTGCTTCAACTGTGAGCAAAAACAGGCTCTGGAAAACAATCGTTCAAGAAATTGAGAAAACTTTCCATGTACAGGTAATTTTTTTTTTTTTTTTTTTTTTTTGGTTTGTATATTTGGTTGCTCTTTGTTCTTCATGTATTCTTAAAGATACTTTCACCCAAACCTGAGAAACTAGCAATGTGGTCATGCTCTCTGGATTTGAAAGATGAGTACAATACGTGTAAGATACCAATTTAACCCACAGAAGCTCACACATTTTAAGTTGATCAGATTGAAGATCTTTTCATGATGTCTCTGCTTCAGTTTAGGCTTTCGTTGCAAAGAGTTTGGTGAATCAAATAAAAACACCTATGATTCTAATAAAACACTGAAGCTGGAAAGAAAAAAGCATCCAGAAGTCAATGGAGGTAAGTGCAAGGTGATGTTGGCTTTTTGTTGTACAATGAACTGGCAAATATGACCCTCTGTGGCCACACTGTAAAAACAAATAAAAAATTCACCGAGAATTGTTAAAAGCAAAACAAGAGTCTACAGAATTAAAGGAATTATGCCCAGAGTTAGGTGAAATCAAGGGTATAGGCAATCCAGGCTAACTAACACTGAAGAGTCACGGGTTGAATGTCAGTCAGTCATTACATATTAGTTCCAGTACATCTGCCTCAAGAGATGCATCCATCCACACACCCTTCAGAAACTGATTGAAGATTTCAAGTTTTCCCTTCTGCAAAGAGAAAAGAAAGTTCCCTTTTCCCCCCCCCCCCCCCCAAGCTTTTAAAGTTTCTAAAACTCCAAGGACCGTTACAATCATTAACTCTCACAAGACTCAATGGAGGCTGGCAGTATTATACAAAGTGCATAGAAAAATTGTGGCATGCACTTATAGGCTGAATTGTGGACTGCTTTGAACTTGTGACACTGCCTGTGTCTATACTAATCCAGTCCCAGTGCTTGTGGGAGGTTTGCCTTGAAATTTGCCTTTCCCAGGGCTCAGGAATCTTATCTGTCTTTGTGGCAGGTGCCATTAGGGCTCTTTTACAAAGAAAACCAGAGTTCAGAGGGTGGATGGGACAGCTCGAGGTCCCAAACCCTTTTACACTGCGTACAACTGCTTTATGTTTTGGGTATTACTGAAGAGTCCTCTATATGTCAAGGTTTTCCCTAATAATTATAGGAAATCCTCTCCAGAGCTGGCCCTGGGAGTGCTTTAGATCTCATCTGCTGTGGCCAGGTACCAATTTTGGCTCTGACAGCCTTTCTGGAGCATTAACTTCAGCAATGCAGATGTATCCATAAGGCTATGTTTTCAGAGGGAGTGAGCACAAATGTGTCAGAAACACCCAAAAAATTGGAGTGAAAATATATGCTCCTGTCTGAACTGCTAGAAGACAGCAAAGACAGAAAATAGAAAGTTCTGTTTGGCACAGCTCTTAGAAAATGTGGTTACAAGAAATATACACAATAATTGTGCATTAATGGAAGGCAAACAGCTTTTTAAAATTTTGGTTACACCAAAGAGGTTTTCTGTTTTGATGCTCTGAGCAAACCTGAAGCAGTCACAGGTATGTAAAGGAAGAAGCAAAAAGTTTAGTAAAAAGAAAGTAAAGCCTAATGTTCTACTTCGAAAAAAGGCTCATAATATTCTGTATTCCTCGTATCTTTTGCTTGTGTTCCTTATGGACATATAGTTAATGTAACAGGGTTTTTTTATATACCTCTTTGAATAGTAACTCTTCTCAAATGTGAGCTATGAGATCAATATCCCCTGCAGAAAAGCACAAACCTGATAGTTTTAGTGCTGTATTGTAAAATATTGTAGGGCTAACCAGGTTTATTATTTACTTTGGAAGGTAAATACCCATGTGTATCCAGTTTTCTTTTTTTTTTTTTTCCCTGTCAGTCTTGGATTTTTTTACAAAAATTAAAAATTTGATTTTTAAATAGGTTTCCTCATGGAGCACGTTCCAGGTTGTTGACTAAATTCAGACAGCAGAAAATTTGTTTAACACACAGCAAACAGTTGAAATCTGAAGGGTAAAAAAGTAGGGCAATTCCTGAAAAATCTTCACGCAGGAAATCTTGCCCCTGTCTGAAGAGTGCAAAGGGTCAAAAGGAGAATAGATTTTTACTTTGTATAAAATTGAATATTTAAAGCTAAAGAAGTTTTTAAATTGTACTTGGTTGAGTCTAGCACAGGAAATAGCTGTTTTTTTCAAATGTCTGATATAGGCACTGCCTGAGAATGTAACTGAGCAATGAAGTCATTGTAAGTTTTTTTTGGGTGATGCTCAGACTACTCTGAGCTTACATAAAACTCTCAATGGTGAGCGTTTTAAGATGAAAAGCTAAAACCCCCACATGTCTAGATAGTCTTTGAAAGAGGATTCCTTAAGATTTTGGACACCCAAAGAGTTTACCAGTCCATCCACGAACCACGACTATCTATAACCCCTGGTGAAAGAGTTTGAACACTGTTGCTCTCTGATCAACAGGCCAGGAAAGCTAAATAATTTGCTCCACTTATTCTAACATCCAGTTAAGTAATTTTTTTTTCCTTTGGACCTTTCCTTCTTTCACTTGAGTTTCCAGTTTCTTTTCATAACAACAAAAGATACCGAGGCAATTATAAATGACTGAACAGTTCTCGCAACGTATTTGAGAGTTTAGAGACAAGTCGTGCTGCCAGTGGGACTTGCTGGCTTTCAATTTTTGGCAGTAGAGTAGGATTTTTGACAGTTCAGAAGGATTGTGTTGTGACAAGAGGAGTCTGGAGCCGTCTTGACATATAGGTGTTTCCTAATCAAACCTCTGCTGACTTCCAAGTACCTGTGCCAGGGACAGATAAATCCCAGTGCTGCTCCCTCTAAAGGGATGGAGGAGTAAGTGGTGTGGGCAAGGCAAGGTGTGAGAGTACAGCTTGTCCACTTCTGACTTGTCAATACCCATGTGTGGCCTTTTCTCAAGTGCAGCAAACACCTCTCAGCTTTGGTTCATATTCTGTGCTGCACCAGCTGTAGCCGACATCTCTGATAACAGTGTTTTCTGTCTGTCCTGGGCTTCTGTCATACAATAGGAGGGATCTGCTGACAGGGATAACTGCCTCCCTCTCCTCTCTTTCTTCATGAACTACAGGAAGACTGCAGATTAGCAGCTGTGAGGTGAAACCTCCCTTGAAAATCCACAGGAGGATCAGAAAAGTGGGCCAAAACTGCTCCCTTCTCTTCAGGTAATGCTTCAGAAGGAACAAATGAAAAAGATAAAATAAAAAGGTAGTTCTCGAAAGGAAAGAAAATCTATTTCTCGGTACCTCCAAGGGGCAAGTCTGCTGTACTGTTTTCCTGCTGCTTGGAACTAGCTTGTGGCTTGTTAAGTGTGCTGGTTTTCAACATACTGCTGATTTTTGCATGGTAGCAGTTCTAAATGTTATTGCAAAATACCTCATATTCTTTATGCAGCACACTGGCAACTAGTGTGCCAAGCAGAGTTTAGGGAGGGGCGGGTGCTTAGGAGTTACAGACCTTTACTTCTGGATAACAAAGTCCTTTCTTTGACGGGGATTCTTAATCTTACTGGACTTCAGTTCCCTACTCTGCAAAGAAAAGATAAAACCAGCATGTTAATACATTCTCACTAATACATGGAAACAATACCTTTTGCATCCCACACAGGGCAAAGCTGCCTAGAAAAATCACCATTGGTTTTAGAAAGTTAAATTACAGCCCTCACCATAAGCATTTATTACTGAACCAATGATTATGCTCATATAAGTCATAACCAGTTAGGTATGAAGGCCTGCTGCCAAAATGTTGATGCTACCCTTATTGTTGTATGACCTTTCCTATGGTTCCAAGAAAGCTTTGCTGTGCTGAGAAGAATCTCCTGACCTAAGCTTTTAAAAAGATTGGCAGACTGTTCTGAGTAGGAGGCTGCATGAGAGCAAAGGATAAATATTTGCAATACAATGGAGATAAAGAGGAGGCTGGAAATGTTACTGAAGCATCAAGGCTTTACTTTACTTTTGAATTTGGGTAAGTGCCAAGAGGACTAAATCAGCACACTGGAAAATGCTAGAATGAACTCTCTTGAAAGAAAAAAGATAAGCTACTAGCATCAGGAGTACAAATTTTACCCTGAATATGACTCTTGGAGTATTTACTCATCTGAACCTGAAGTAATACTATTGGAAAAAAGTATTGTGTTTTTATTTCCAACCCATGTATGTATCTGCCTTTATAATTTACATAAGTATTATAGTGGAATATTAACTTCCGTTATTTATGAATCTATTGAACTTTGCAAGGATGTGCTGATAGCTGAAGGATTTTAAAGGCAGTTCAGTTCACATCATAAATATCCTAAAAGGTCACATACTACCTTACAGTATCATCTGAAGGAGAAAGAGCTTAAAGTCAGAGTGGTTTCTGTCAATTCAGAAAAGCTTTATCAGCATTATCATTCTAGAAGTCAACATGTGCCAATTTATCATCCTATGGGAATAGTTTTGCACACATTTTTGTGAAATACTGTGCTCCCATGGGTATTGTATTACTCCGTGGAGTCCCTTCCCTTGATTCTGACAGGATCTCTTCACTCTGAGGTTAAAGAAGAGAGCTGTGACCACAATATTCAGGATACCCTTCATACAACATGGATATTGCAATAGCACAGTCTGTGGATTCTTAACATCTTTATTTCACATGTCCCCCTACACTTGAAGTACCATAAATAAAAAAGGCAATTAGGTAGCTTTACATTTGTAAGGTGAGGAATCCAAAATATGGAAGTAATGAAACTTATTGTTTGCCTGAAAATCTTACGCTGTGTGAATAAGTGTGAGCCTGTACACCAACTCAGTATAACCGGTTTAGATGTGAGTGGTTTCCCCTGAATAGAGATCACCACACTGGTGATCATCACACCACTGTATCATTGGAAAAACTTTTCCAAGTCCTAGGCCACGGATAAAATATTCACAGGTAAATTTGGAAATACAAGTCCACTGACTAGAGTATCATATTTTATCATAGAATCATAGAACCATGGAATATCCTGAGTTGGAAGGGACCTATAGGGATCATCAAAGTCCAGCTCCTGGCCCTACATGGGACCACCCCCAAGAGTCACACCACGTGCCTGAGAGCATCGTCCAAAATCTTCTTGAACTCTGTCAGGCTTCGTTCTTTGACCACTTCCCTGGGGAGCCTGTTCCAGTGCCCAATCACCCTCTGGGGGAAGAACGTTTTCCTAATATCCAACCTAAACACCCCCAACACAGCTTCATGCCATTAGTAATTGCTAATTTCTTGTTTCTTGATAATCCAAATGGTAAATACTGACTTATAATTTCCATTTACCTGTTTACAAGAGAGAAGGAAAAAATAAATCACTTATTAAACTGCTGTATTAAAATGAATGGATAGATCATACTTAAAAAGTTGGAATATTTCATTGCATTAAAAAGTGTGCCTGTAAAATTTCATGTTAACTCAGTTTTATACAACTGTGTTATCTGCCACATTAGAAAGTACTAGGACAGATTTACAAGGACTTTTCATTATAAAGATGCGAAGGAGACTAACAAATCTAAAGTGATGCACTTTGACTGGATTATTAAGTTTTCCTAAGAGAGTTTAAAACAGGGTGCTACATTCCCATTCATTGTCAGCAATGAAGAATAAAGCCCAATGTAAGAGTCATATGCAGACATCATCTTGTTCACCACTGTTGGAGTGAAAGCCAGAGAAGACCCTATTTTTTATTTAAGCATTTCCTAAATGTGAGTTTCTCCCACTGCATCACTATTTCATATGGCTTAAAGGACTGGTCTGCTGGTGCAGAACAAAGTAGTAGATCAGCCTTTAGTGGCTGCTGATAGTCTGTATGCTACAGGGTAGCACGTGCTAACAGAGCAGGCATCAAGTTGAGAGCCTCTTTTATACTGTCCGGCTTAATACAAACTCACCTATTCAAATATGGGGAGCTGAAGCATCCATATCATGAAAAAAGTTGATAAAATTATTTTTAAGGAGCTAAATTGCTTTATTATTTTAGTATATCATGCTAAAGGCAAATTATTTTTGGTTTTTTTAGCAGCAGAACACATGCACATCAGTTACAAATTGCAGGGTTTCTGGTTTGGGGTTAATTAAAATGCTATAAACCTTCCAAGAAATAAAAAAAAAAAAAAAGGGAAAAAAAAAAAAAAAAAAAGGAAAAAGAAAAAAAAAAAGAAGGAAGCCTGTGGCTCTCATTTTTTCACTCTCATAACTGAAAATAAGCCCAAGCAATCAGTGGGTTCTCAGAGGTGATGACATAAACTGTTTGGGCTAAGGGAACAGCGAAGAGAAATACAGGACTGTCCAAGTGAAACTACAAAGGAATTTAGGTAAATAAGCTCAAGAAATCAAGATGGATCCACAATATCAGATTACTGTACTTCAACATTTTCTTTCGTCCAGGAAACAGTGTGATACAAGCCCAGAGTCCTGACTAAAAAACTCCACTTATTGACCCCTCATTACTATTTCAGAATCAGGATTACACCCACTAACTTCAATGAGACCACTTGTTAGATAAAGGATGACAAACCTGGTCCTAAAGTGGTAGACTCCCTTGATGAGTGTGCATCCTAATACTCAATGACATTTAAGTGAGTGAAACGTATGTACAGAGAGAATAAAATGCCAAAATGTGGCACTTTGCCAAGTTGCCACAGTTGGAAGCTTTCAGTAAATTTCCATGTACTTGTTGATAAATCCTCCATTTTGAATAAAACATTATTTCATTTTCAGAGTAGATTTAGAGGGAAGTCCTCAAGGCTAAGAGACACCTTGCTTTTTTTTTTTTTTTAACACTTTTGAAATAAAGTGATTTCTTTACTTTTCTTCTAGATATCTGCAAGAAATGTGAACTTTCTGGTAGCTAACTTACTTTTTATACAGATGTACGTTGTTAAAAGCTCAGAGGCAAATATCAGTTCAAAGGTCTCAAACGTTTATTGCTAGAAGTAGAAATGGACTTGGTTAATTGTTAAACAACGAACAGTTTCCTGGGTGATTCAATACATCACGGGAGTTAGGTAGCCCTGATTAAGAACTCAGAAATAATTGAACAGGATAGATTACAAAAGCAAGCTTAAAATGCAAAGAACACCAGAGAGGAATTCACTTAGCATGGAGAATATTGTCTTTAAATTTCATTATAGGGATTTTTTTTTGTGTCATTTTATAGCATTTTTCAAAGCTTACTGAAGATACTGAAAATAACAGTGAGATGGCAGCTAATATCTGGAATTAAAATATGATTCTATAATTATTTGATTTTTCAGTAGTCAGGGGAGAGCTCTATGCACTCTAATTAAAATTTAGTACTGTAAAACAACACAAACACTTTTAATTAGTATTAGATTGCTC
Source organism: Oxyruncus cristatus (assembly GCA_013399855.1). NCBI lineage: Eukaryota > Metazoa > Chordata > Aves > Passeriformes > Cotingidae > Oxyruncus > Oxyruncus cristatus. Next base: position 16,382 of record VXAY01003779.1, on the reverse strand, counting down.
CATGATACTAGTTAACATAACACCAGCTCCTTCACATCCTTAACAAGTGACTCTGTGATGCAGTTCACATAGCACAGCAAGCCCTGAACTAACAATGCTGCTGCTGTTTCATCTGTCAGAAACCTTGTATAAATCGGGGGGTCTGTAATGACTATACCAGAAGGTCACAATATTTGGAAACCAGCACTATATTTTTCTCATTTAAAAAATCCATCCTCATGTGCATCTATAAACCTTTCACCCTCTAAATCTGAGTCTTGTATCAACTCAGTCTGCAAAATCCATCCAACAGGTATCTGGGATGGTAAGGAGAGCCACAGCAGCTCTCAGCAGGGCCTGTGCTCTCTATACAGCTGCTTCCAGATGTTCAGAGAAGATGTAAATATACAGTTTATACCATCAGAATATTCTCAGTCTCCTCCACTGTGACTCAAGAGCTTCCTATTTATTAAAGTAAGCAGAATCCAGATTCACGCCTGCATGTTGGACGAATCATTTGGCAGTTTTTGGAAACATTCTTCATGTCTAACCCCTTTCAAATGGTGAGCAGTGGAGCTCTCAGTCTCTGAGGCAAACGCCACTGTCCCGTGAACCTTTCCTGCTGTCACTATGTTCTTGGGGTCACTCTCTGCTTTGCTTTCATGGACCAGTATGAATTGTTTGTGACTATCGGCTTCTAACAACAGGTTCCTTCCTCTTTTCACTAGCAATATTTCTAACAATAAGCAGTTGTATTTTCTGTCCAGTAGGTATCTTTATAGACCCCCAGTTTAGACACTGCCTCTGTAACTTGATGAAAAACCTTGAAGTTGCAAGGAAAATTACTGTAAAGGAACGGAAGGTTGGAATGGTTTGCTTACCAGTTGTTTTTATAAACCTTGAAAATCTGCAGCATCTCTGACCAAGTGAAGGCTCATTCTGACAGAAATCTGAGTATTTATCTGCAGAAGCTTATAGAAATTAATTGTAGCAATGTAGTTACAGAAAGAAAATCAAAGTCTTTGAAGTGTCACACTGTCATTTTTTTTTTGTTCAATATAGCATGGTTACTATACGATATTTAAAAATCTCTTGTAAACTAGAAAATTTCTTAAATGTAAATAGATTAATCACACTTTCCAATTTGTCCAAATATCCCATTAAAAATGTCTTATTTTAAACATATGTGATCACTCCTGAGCTCCACATATATTTCCATTTGATATCTTTGCCAATATCAATCTTATTAGCATTTAATTCACCAATATGACTGCAAAAAGCTGGATGTTTGCATTATTGAAGGAGATGTTAGTAAATGTAGTAGATCCAGAAGCTCCTTGTAAAATCTATGTAGTCAATGAGCAGATGAAAGACAGTTTAACCACATACAGATTATGTCATTAATCAAAATAAAATACATGCCAGCTTTTAATGTACATAATGAGTGAAGAGTGATGGAGTTCTAGGAACTTATTCTTAAAAAATATTAGCTTCAATATACTGATTATGTGGTAAAAAGCATTACTTCTTGCTTGCATCTTGCTTTTGTTGCGTTGTCATCTAGCTTTCCCCACACACAGAGATAACCATGATACCTCACTGTTGGTGTTCATGCCAGCCTTTCTGCCTCAGGGAAGGGTGACCTGTTCTCTTGGTTGGCAGTCTCAGATGACAACTTGAGCCAAGAAAACAGCAGCAGTAGGGATGTTGTCTGCAGAGGAACCAGCTGATGTCCCAGAGAGGACACTGCCCTCTCTCTGTACAGACTAATCAGAGCAAACACACACCCCAGTGGATACATTTCCTTCAGGAAGTCCGTCCATGGCAAATTACACAAGACTACACAAGGGCTTGATTGATTATGGATTAAATATTTAAGAATTTTTTCTGGTTTGTTCCTAACATGAGATGAAACTACACCAGAGCAACTGACTGAATTAAAACACATAATACTGAGTATTCTGGTTTACTCCACAGCCTTATATAAAATCATGCTAGCTTTTAAGTAATTTAAGGCTCAATTTGTAAAACATTAACACATAAATAAATATTTATATATTTATTTTTAAAAACGATCCCAAGTGGCAAAAAAGTTTTGATTTCAAATAAAGACTTTCACGAAGTTCAGGGTTGTCAGAATCAACAGTTTCAGTTCAAGCCATTCTAATATTGGCTATTTACAGAAGAGATGGAGTGACTCACAAAAATAGCTTTCAAGCCAAACTGTGGCAATGCATTTCTAGAAAGTAGCTAGTTTCTCCTCAATTGTCAGCTTCTCACTATGATCTAAAAGGTTTCAACAGCAGTGATTTGTAGCACTCTTCATCTTCATTGAGGTTTCACAATTCATGAGTTTCAAACCTAAATAATACTGTACCCCACTGCAAATGTTCATATAATCTTTTCCTTCCCTAGTGACCCGATCTGCAGAACTACAGGAAAAAAATCCCTACTGTTCACCACTAAATATAAATCCTTCATGAAACAGATGTCTTCCCTTTATCTTTTCCATTGCTTTGTTATTGCATTTAATGATCTGCCTATGACTTCCCTTATTTTCTTTCTTTTAATAACTAAGGAAGAGCAGACAAATCCCCTGTAATACACTCATCTCCTTGAAGTCTCCCACTTGGTAATTATGGATAAAATGATGTTAAAGAATATAAAAACCCCGCAAGTTTAAGAGAGCAAATGTGCAATGTATCTGTAAAATTATACTCCATTGTACCTAGCTGTTTATTATAACCCTCCTTCTCAGAATGTCATACAAGAACCCTGAGACACCAATTGGTGTCAAATTTTTATTATTATCAATTTATGGTATATCCTGCATATTGCTGGAGCTATTTTCAACATCGAATATTTTCAGGTTTAGAACATTATTTAAAGAAAAAAGACATCCATTCAGGATGTATATCTCCTTTCCCAGTGCTCATCTCTTTAATAACTGGATTCATATACTCTCCAGGTCTGATTTTCAAAAGAATTGAAAAAGCAAGGCAGGAAGCTGAATGTCCTACTTTCCTTGAAATTCCAGTTATTTCCTTAGTTTTGTTGAAATTGTCAGCATATCCTACAGAGACTTTTAAGGTGTTGGCTTCCCTATCAATGTCAAAATTGACCACATATCAGACAATCATCTCCCACCTCTACTTGTTCTATGTGACTGTGGGTTCCGCAACAGCAAATCAGACTTCATCCTTCAGAAAGGTCCCCCGCTTGTATTAGTGCTGAACTCGAAAAGTTTTTATTTCCTGTGCAGAATTGTGGCAGAGTAGTGAGCTAGATTCCTCATAAGCAGGGGTAAGCTGCAAGGGGACCAAATTCAGAGGAGATACACAAAGTCTGTCTGGAATGAAATCAATTCCAGCAGAAACCCCATTGGATTCAGAGTGCACCTCACACCCTCCCTAATCTCTCCTCTTGTTCAGAGAACAAGGCTGCGGCAGCAAGTCATTTGTAGTTCCTTGAACTTGTACAGTTTAGTATAATTTAGATAGGAATTCTATATCTATATAAGTTTCAGAAGCAAACTTTCTTAGAGAAGATCCTTTAGGGATCCCCCTGTGAGGCCTTAGCAGGGTGAGTCTGTTCTAGTTAGTAACAGACTAGAGTCCACTGTCTGGCTCCACATCAGGGAATGTGGTCAACTTTCATTGACATGCCCAAGGTTTCTTTTGCGCAAAACAGGATGTTGACCTCCAAAATCCTGTTCTGAACAATCTATGGTGTATGGTATCCCCTCAAATGTGCCCAACAAGAGGAGACAGTTTTGGCAATTAGCACAGTCCACCCAAAAGTTAGATAGGTAGTGTAAGTTCAGTCAGAAGAATTGCGTTGTCTCTGCTATTTCTTTCCAGATACGGGGCAAATAATGCTTGCAAAGTCTTAAAAATAAGGATTTCTCAAATGTTATTCAAATGGGAGATACATAAACCAAAGGATCATAATAATTTATAGAATTTGTTTGGGTTGGAAGCGTCCTTAAAGATCATCTAGTTCCTGCCATAGGCAGGGACACCTTATAAAATCCCGATTCTCAAAGCACCATCCAACTGGGCCTTGAACAACTCCGGGGATGGGGCAGTCACAGCTGCTCTGGGAATTTGTCTCAGCACCCCCACAGTAGAGAGCTTATTCCTAAAATCCAATCTAAATCTATTCTCTTTCAGTTTAAACCCATTCTCCCTTGTCCTGTCGCTACGTGCCCTTGTAAGAAGTCCCCCTCCATCTTTCTTGTGGGCCTCCTTAGGTACTAGAAGGTGATATAAAATCAGTGCTGGGGCAGGGCTCTGTCTCTGGCCCTGCTGGATGTCCCTGGGCTCCAGTGGCCTCTTCCCTCAACCTGTCTGGATCTGACCTCAGTGCACTGTGTGTACCCTTTGTCCAACGTTTCAGTTAATTCTGTTGAAAAAATTTCCTGTCTGCCCCTATCAATCTTCCTTCTTGCATCCTCCTTCTCTCTCGTAGGCCTCTGCCACTGGTGACGTAAAACCAACAGATGACCAGTGTGCTCCTCCAGTAAATTCCCAGCTTTCATGAGGCTTTGCTGCCTGTGAGACTGTGTCTCCCAACATCTTTGAGGGCATAAATTATTTTCTACCATTTCAAAAGTTTATGTGAGCTATCTATTACGATACGCAGGGGAATTATTTGGCATGATTTAACAGTTATTTACATAAGATGTAAAAAATGATAAAGCTTTAAAATCTGTTGAAAACAGCCATCCAACTTTCAAAGGAAATTTTAGAATGAGCAAATCTGCTCCTCCTATTTAACCTGAACATGCTTTAGCCGTAGTATAAGCCCTTCCCTGCTACTGGTAATATCTGCTCCTACAAGATCCAAAAGAAACTACATCTTTCAAAGTGGAAAGCCGGTAGACTGGATTGGCAGTTTGGGAAAGCACAACATACAGAAGGAGGCAAGAGCTTGATATATTTGCTGACATTTCATCTTTGTTGTTGGACTGACAAATAACTGTGGAATGCAAATGCATAAGAAAACCTTTTCAAAGAGAGCAGTGAATCGGTATTTGAGACTGATGTTGCATATGATGACAATTCCCTGGCTCTCTACAGTATTTCTCCTGTCTAAAACACTGTTCTGTATGTCATGTCCCATAACTTGTTTCCCTTTACCTCAAGTCCCCTCTTCCCTAGTTATCCTTCACTCTAAATTATACACCACTTGCACTCTCTGTTTTGTTTTTCCTACAGTGTCACTAGTTTCCCTCCCTCTCATACAGATGCATCTTTAACACACGAAATTTTAAAAGTGGAAGCAACAGCTTGGAGGTCAACATCAAACCACTCAGTGCTCTTCCCCAAGGAGAGTCATTGTTAGCTGCACAAATATAGATGCATGTGAACAAAGACGCTAATGCTTCATTACCACTACATCAGAATAATTGGTGCTCTAATTTACATCCTCCCAACAATATCTATCTATCGAGATGTAATGAGATATTTAAAATGTTGTTACTCTATGTACGCACATGTTTTATACATAACAACCTGTTATCTGTCAGCTTAAACCAGCACTGTACAATACAATTAGATTCTTTCCCCTATAATTATCCTAACATATGTCTGGACAACCCCAGTAAAGGCAAATAATATGCAGAGGATATAAACCATAACAGAATAAGGCCATGAACTCTTTTAGTTTGGTACTTTATACTATTTCACTTTCCTGAAACTTCAGATACTTGAGACAAATGGATTTTTAAAATGAAAAATCTATTCATTTTTCTAAGCAGATGGCATAATACTTATAAATGCCTTCTTTACATTCTTATTCAAGAGGAATAAAATGAGCCATCCAGCAGAGTAGAATATGGATCAATATGTGTTTTCAATGGCTCCTGTTTTTTTTATTTCCACTGAAGTCAGTAGGTGTTTTGCCACTCATTTCCAAAAGTGCAAGATCAAGTCCAAGCTAGAATTTGTGTCAGTGCTGTCTATTGTTAGAGGTGCACAAATACTTCAGAAATCTTGAAATTCCACTGCCTGTGAGCAAATTGCACTCAAAAATGTGGAGTTCCTCAATAATCTGAAAGTTCTGCCATCACAACAAGGTCCTTCAGAGAATCACAGGATAACAGAATCACACGGGTTGGAAAGGACCTCTGAGATCATCAAGTCCAACCCTTGATCCAACACCACCGTGGTTACTAGACTATGGCACTAAGTGCCGCATCCAGTGTCACCTTAAAAACCTCCATGGATGGAGAATCCACCACTTCCCTGGGCAGCCCATTCCAATGCCTGATTACCCCCTCTGTAAAGAATTTCTTCCTAATATCCAACCTAAACCTCCCCTGGCACAGCTTAAGGCTATGCCCTCTTGTCTTCCTGCTGGTTGCCTGGGAGAAGAGACCAATCCCCACCTGGCTACAACCGCCTGTCAGGGAGTTGTAGAATGATGAGGTCTCCCCTGAGTCTTCTCTTCTCCAGGCTAAACAACCCCAGCTCCCTCAGCCTCTCCTCACAGGACTTGTGCTCGAGTCCCTTCACCAGCCTGGTTGCTCTTCTCTNGCTGAGTACAGGGGCAGAATCACTTCCCTGCTCCTGCTGGCCACATTGTTCCTGATCCAGGCCAGGATGCCATTGGCCTTCTTGGCCACCTGGGCACACTCTGGCTCATGTTCAGCTTCCTGTCAATCCAAACTCCCAGGTTCCTTTCTGCCTGGCTGCTCTCCAGCCACTCTGTGCCCAGCCTGTAGCGCTGCAGGGGGTTGTTGTGGCCAAAGTGCAGGACCCGGCACTTGGCCTTGTTGAACCTCATCCCGTTGGAATCAGCCCAACTCTCCAGTCTGTCCAGGTCCCTCTGCAGAGCCCTCCTGCCTTCCAGCTGATTGACACTCCCCACTAGCTTGGTGTCATCTGCAAATTTACTAATGGTGCACTCTATCCCCTCATCTAAATCATCAATAAAGATGTTAAACAGAACTGGGCCCAACACTGATCCCTGGGGGACACCACCAGTGACCGGATCCCAACTGGATGCAGCACCGCTCACCAATTCTTCCACTCAAATGGCTGCTCTTGAAAATATTCTTTCTCAGCAAAATTAAAGCACTAACTTTTTCCTTGTTCATGATGATATTAGCATCTGGTTTTTTCCATGGTCATATACAGTAGGAGTTTTCTGTCTTCTGTATCTCTTTTGTACAAAGAATGGCAGTGAAAGGGTACTTGTATACTTAGTAGAGATGATGCATGGTAATTTCAGGGATGACTTAAACCAGGATATTATCTCTATGTTCCCTGGAACCTCCTGCATGAGCAGAAGCTATTCATGTCTGATATCAGGTAAGCACAGTGATTTTTCAAACTGCTATGTTACTTCAAATTCAAAAAAACAGAAAAATGAAATTATTCAGATTAAGAGAGTGATTCATTAAAAAATAGTGAAGAATGTGCACTATTTTGAAAAACAGTAGGTGGAAACAACCCAAACTACACTGAAACTGATAGGATTGTTCTGTTCCATAAACATGCTGTATATATTGACAAAGTGATTTTAACCCTCACTTTAACTTTGTTTCTTGTCCTTGAAAAAGAATCTCTTACTGACAGAGAATTTATAATTTTTTTTTAAATTTTAATCGAGTGAGGGGAACCCAGTGGATCCAGTTCTTTTTGGTTTCTCATAATATCCTTGTCTGTTAGCTGCTTAAACACCAGTAAGTAGCAAACTGTTATACTATTGTATTTTCTTAAAAAAGAAAACCCTTACTTTAATAATAAATATTACTTTTACAGAGGCATTCAATTTGAATTTTTAAGGACTGCAGAGATTAAGTAATTTTGAAAATTAGACTGTTCACAGTTTTCAACTGCTTTTGATTTGCAGACAGTAGCAGTTGATACAACACTGGGTGTGCTCTCAGAATGGAGCAGCATTGAGATAGCATTAGGCAAATCCTCTAGAAATTAGGGCCCATCTCTTTGGTATTCCAGATTTACATCTTAATTTCTCCTTTGTTCAGAAAATGTTCAAGATATTTCCATGTGTTTTTGTCCAGTTAGCATGAAGTGGTAGGTTGTATTTCATACGTACAGACATTTTTCTGAAATACAGCCATCTGTAGCTATTTGATAAATAGGTCTGGAGGTTTTCTTGTAAAAACATTTCATTTCCATTTCCAATTTCAGATCACCTTACAGGGACTCTATTTATTCTCCTACAGTCAAGAATGTTAGAGAGATCAGTCCTTTCGTCTATACAGTAAATACTTTGGAACACAGACTATAATTTTCTCAATATTTGTATCATTCTCTAAATAATGTATTCTCAACTGATGGACTTCTAGTCATAATACGAATGTTAAAACAGAGCTGCATTTCACATTAAGCCAGATATTAGGCAGTATTCATGGAAAGCAAATTTAATACTGGCTTGCATGAGTATCTACACTACATAGTTCAAAGTTACAGTCATCAAATGTCTGAAAGAAAGCATATCCAATACCTAACTGGGCAGTCAAAACAGCTCAAATTGCAACTATCAGACACTTACGATGAATTGCTCATGAATAAGCAGCAGGCTAAGAATTACTGACAGAAGCTATTCTGAGAGGCATTTTGAACAAATCCAGGGGAAAAAAATCATGCTCTTTCAATGACAGTTCACAAACAGAGAGTTGACATTTGGCAAACAGATAATTCAATATGAGTTACTCAGTCAAGACTAGTAATAACACCTAGCAATTATGTAGTGCTTTACACATTCAGTGGATTATACAAACTCTGACATTAATTAAGTTGAACTGCCTCTTCTCCTCTGCTCTTTGCCTTAAAATTCTCCTTAGTAAGAAACTTGGTTTGGCACACACAGATTTTCACACAGACCTGCTGTGTGACTAGCAAAATCTCCACCTTTACAGGTGAAAGCAAGTACTTAAAAAAACCCAAGGTTAAAGTCTGAGGTAGAAACACAAGGCTGGCTTGCTGGTTTACAGTACAGCATAAATTAGGAATGATGCACAGTTGTTGTGACAAGCCAAAGATGGACTTGCTATTTCTCAATTACTGTCCTTATTACTGGGAGGAGGAGGAGGAGAAGGAAGGATTTGTCTGCTGAGTCGGAACCAGCTAAAACCCCGACAGCCGACTCAGTGGAGGTGGGTGGTGCAGAGCCCGTACGCCCTACAAAACTCATCTTTGTGTAGGAAGAAGCATCACCATTATTGCTGGAAATACTTACAGATTATTTAGTACATGAGGTATGTGTCAAAATCCTTCAGAGGGTCAGGAGATAAGGCCTTCACACAGACTTTTTTTCTCCTTCGCTTCTCCCTGCTTCCTTTCCCGCTGTACACACAGAAGTTATTTAGGAGCGTATGTGAAAAAAAAGCAGAATTGTACAACTAACACCTGAGTAAAAGCTATTGGAAAACAGAAAGACTAAGAGGCGTGGATCAACCTCATAACTAAAGGTAGCATTTTCTATCATTTCTCCTAAGACTTCTACAAGATTAATTTTGTAAATTTTGTCAAATCATCTACCCTCTCTGTTCAGATAGATGATGAATGAGTGAAGTTGATTAGTCTGTAACAAATACGTACTGAAATAACATAGGGTTGCTGATACTGGTATAATCCAAATTCTGGAGGATGTCTTGAAGAGATCAGAAATTAGAAATTGTTCTTAATACACACAAGAGACTGCCTATCAATTTATAGGGATGGTACATACTCTAAAGAGACAAAGAAAAATAAATTAGCCCCAGCGTTTTAGTTGATGGGGTTAGAAGGCAAACTCATTAGCACATTCATAAGACATTTGCTTATCTATACACCAGCCTTCTGTTGCTGAGCAAACCTCCAGAGTATCCCCTGGTTCATTTCTCTGCCATTGTCAGTGGTGCCACATGTATAGAGTTCAATACTGCCCTAGTTATTCAGCACTGGTGAGTAATCAATGTCCCCAGTAGCCACTCACTCATGTAAGAAAATCAAGTGGTTCAGAGTCTTTGATCTCATTGCATTTCACTGCTTGTGTAATTTATAGGGCTGATAATTGAACGTGGTGCAGGTTCCCCGAGTTAAATTCTCTGCTCATTTTCTAATGCGCTTTGATAAATGAAGTAGGTTGGTAAGCATAATTACAGTCCTGGATTGTGATATTTCTCTCTCTCTCTCTTTAGGATTATATTTAGATATAGTGGCAGTACAATTTTAAAAACAGCTTTTCTCTTACTACCATATGCCGAGTCTCTCCCAAAGCTCAAGTCCTTTAGGTACAAACTCTTCGAGAACATGTAGGTTTCTGACAGACAACCACCTGTCATGTATTTGAATGTATGCATTATAAATTGCATGTCCCTTTTATGATTACAGAAAGTGACCTCTCCAACTAAACTTTCAGGGTTCACTAATAATCAGTAGCTTCATCTTTGCCTGAAATTTTGCTATTCAGCTAGAAGGAAATACATTCATGATGGCGTTCAAGACAAATGCAAAGTATGTCTGGCTGCATCTACATTACCCAACTCCTCTGCCTCAGGAAGCAGTTCCTGGCTCTGTGGCCCTGAGACACAACTAGAATATTTTGTGTTTTCAAAGTGATAATAAAGTGAGATAATATGAAAAAAAACCACAAAAGTGAAATCTGTACTGCAGCCTCCTGGAGCAGCGTCTCCAGAGCATGATGCCAAAAGCATGCACTGCTTGCCCTGCAGCCTGTCCTCAGGGTATGTGCTTGTCTGTGGGCACAGGGCCTGCTGGCATCATGTCACAAGTCTGTCTGAGGCTAAAGGAGCCTGTTTTTGCACCATCTATTTCATGTTTTCTGCCTGGAGTGAACCCTGAAGCAAATTGCTGTGCCAAGTGTCCCTTGGCTTCCTCCTGGAGGAAACGAGTTTACTCATTTAGAAAGGAGCCTGGAAAGGCCCTGAATACCTGCACTAGGAATAACCACCAGCCAAGGCTGGGGAGCTCACTTACTTAGCAGCCTGGAAGCCCCTCAGGATACCATGTCGTGTTGCTATACTGACTAAAGGCTATAAGTGTTACCATGGTCAAACAGATGATAAAAAATCACCCACATCACTGTTTCCATGACTCTGTGAGTTTGTGGAGCTTCTGATCCTCATCTGTAAGTTGTAAAGAGCAAGCTTTTGTCACCTTCTGTGTAAGATCCCAGGTTTAATACAACAACTCTTATAGAAAGACACTGTATACTCTTTTCTTCCTATACCATGATTTTCCACTGAATATTAAATAAGTCCAGGAGAAAGGGAGAGAAGTAGTGAACAGTCCTGGATGTCTGCAAAGTGACTATCGGCATCAGAGATCTGCCTTCCAAGCACTAACCAGGCATTACACTCTTTTTTGGACACATCTTTCACAAATATTAAGAGTATTTACAATGACAAAACCAAAAACATTGACTCCTACACACCTGGTTTTTTAACTCTTGCTTAATATTTTCTTAATTTTCATGATAGTATTTAGTGCCTTCACTTCTTTAGATGGATCTGTAACCATAGCAACAACATCATCCTCATAACACATTCTTTAAAATCACACTCTGGAAACAGTGCATTGTTCCAACTTGTATTGTTTACTCTGATATTTTGGATAAAAAATGACTGAACCTATTCAACTGTTGCTGCAGTTCAGTGGCCCCTTGCAACCCAACCACTTTTCACATATCACCCAGTGTCCCTCAAAACTTTTGTTAAGGCCAGTTTGCATTGCTCCCGAGGGGAGGAAACTAAGGCACAAGCCCATCTGACTTGTCCACTGTCAGACAGAGTGTATGGCCAAAAACAGGCCAAAAACAGTACGTGTTTTCTACACTTTCAGGCACAAACTCACTGTTCATCAATTAAACAACGAGACACTATCTAGATGCTAATTAAAAAAAAAAAAAATAGAAAGGAAAAGATAAAAATGAGAGGTTTTCCCTTAAAAATCAGGCTGAAGCAGAATAATTCCAGAGGTCTGAGTGCACTGCAGTTTGGGTAAAAATTTGTTCCAACATCTGGGTCACTGTCCATTAAAACACACTCAGAAAGCCAGTGTGGGATTTCTCTTGCTTACACTGCTATTTGTTTACTGTAACTGTTGAATTTCAAATTTATGCTGATTTGAGAGCAGAACTTGACCTCTTGTTTTCATGCAAACAACCACCACAAGAAAAAAAGAAAGAAGCAGTAAAAACATCTGAAAGAAGCCAAATAGTTTCTCAACAGCATGAATTTCATAGTTTGTTGTGAGGCTTCCCTGAAGGGTGCAGTTGTACTGCTTTTTGTGTAATGTGACATATTTTTGCCCTTACCCTTTTATTGCTATTCCCATTAGAATAGAGTGGTAAACATTTTTAACAATGATATGTTTTCACCAATTATTCAACAAATATAGGCAATGTCAGGTTAGAGAAAATGAGGTATGAAGTACTGCAGGCAGAGTTCATACGAAGTACCACAGAGGCATGAGAGCAGCTGCTGAAAGCCATTGTGCTAAAATTTCACCTTGAAAAAGGTACAATTTGTACAGTAGGCTAAAACATTTCTAAAGGAACCATTCAGAGCCTTTTGTGTATATCATTTACATTCTCATTGTGAAAATAATTTCATTTAAAAATATCTAGGCAGTTGAAACGCCACAAATATTTGTAGGATGGGCATTTGTGCCTGAAAATGTGGAAATACAATTCAAATACCCATTGCAAAGGCTGCAGACTGTCCCTGGTTTTCTCTGGTTTGGACGCAGAGCATGTAGGATAAGATACTCAAAGCTGTCTAGCACAATAATACACCTATTTAATTCAACATAGGCACTGAGACACCTGTATAGGGTTTGCATGGCAAGGTTTTGAGGGAGGGTGGGGGGCAGGTACAAGAATGGCTTCTGTGAGAAGCTGCCAGAATCTTCCCCCATGTCTGGCAGAGCCCAGGAGGCTCTTAGATGAACCCACTGCTGGCCAAGGCAGATCCCACCAGCAATGGTGGTAGTGCTTTAGGGATAACAGATTTAAGAAGGGGGAAAATACCTGCACAAGAGCAATTGCAACTCAAGAGAGAATACGTCAGAGCAACAACTCTGCAGACATCGGGGTCAGTGAGGAAGGAGGGGCAGGAGATGCTCCAGGTGCTGGAGCAGAGATTCCCTTGCAGCATGTGGTGTAGCCCATGGTGAGACAGCTGTGCCCCTGCAGGCTGTGGAGGGCCGTGGAGCAGCCCCTGGAGAACTCCACACTGGAGCAGGCAGATGCCTGAAGGAGGCTGTGACCCCATGGGAAGCCTGAGCTGGAGCAGGCTCATGGCAGGACCTGTGGAGACAGAAACCTATGCTGGAGCAGGACTTGTGACCCCACAAAGGACCCATTCTAGAGCAGTTCATGAACAACTGCAGCGTGTGGGCAGGACCGACACTGGAGAAGTTCCTGGAGGACTCTCTGCTATGGGAGGGACCCCATGTTGGAGCAGGGAGGGAGTATGAGGAGTTCCTCTGAGGAGGAAGGAGCAGCAGGCACAATGTGTGATGAACTGAGCACAGCCCCCCATTCCCTGTCCCCCTGCAGCACCAGGGGACAGGAGAAAGGGAAATCATGAGTGAAGTTAAGAAGAAGGGAAGGGTGGAAGGAAGGTGTTTTAAGATTCATTTTTTGTTTCTTATTCCCCTGCTCTAATTTGATTGGCAAAAAATTAGGCTAATTTCCCAAAGTCTGTTTTGCCTGTGACATTAATATGGTGAGTGATCTCTCCCTGCCCTTTTCTTGACCCGTGGCCTTTCATTATCTTTTCTCTCCCCTGGCCAGCTGATGAGGGCTTTGGTGGGCACCCGGCATCTAGCCGGGGTCAACACACCACACCACCTCAGTAAATCTTGTCCTTTCATATAATTAATCCGTCTTTAATGCCATTGATTTTAATGAGACATGAGGTGTTGTTTATATTTTCTTGCTATCAGATTTAGAAAGTAGCACAATGATGTCATTTTTATACTGATATACCTTCTGACCATGCTGACCATGGACTGTCAAATGCCATTTCTGATGACTCGTGCACATAACTGTGGTCATTCTTTTGCCTGCCTTTTCCTTCGATGCTCTGGCCTTTCAACTTTGTGATTTCTCTGCTCTTCTGAGACACTCTGCGTCCCCATCTGACCCTCACTGTCTCCAGCCTCTCTGCCTCTCATATTAAGCACCTTGTTTCCAATCATCTTAATTTTTTAACTTCTTTATTTCTGTTTCTACTCATATATGGAGTTTGTCAGACTGCTTTGGGACAAGGAGGGAAATTTGTTTTCTTTACTGACAAGAAGCCCAGTTTTAGAGCTGTACTATTAGAGCACGGTATTAACGAAAAATGAATAAAAAATAAGAATACAAATGTGAATGTGACACACTGCCTAAGTGAGTGTCAAGGAAGGGAAAGAAACTCTATAAAATTTGCCTTCTCCTACTTTTTTTTTTTTTTCAATTTAAATAAGATGTTAAAAGGGAATTCCATTTAATTGAGGACTGAGATCACAGTCAACAAGGAGTAATGTACTCCAGTACTTTCCACAGAGCTGCTCTGTGAAGAATGGGTAACTTTGGCTCTTATCTGCTGATAGCAGAAAAATGGGAGTACTTAGAAACAACACTAACTGGGCCCAACTCTTTCCCAGCTCTTTCCCAACTCTTCCCCTGGGCCTCTTGCCCAGCCAACCTTCAGACCATTGCCCCCAGATTCTTGTTTCCCCTTTGCTCCCATGCCCTCCACACTACTCTGTTCCCAGCCACAGACTCTCTCTTGGGGCTGGTCAGGGAGTCTCCTCTCTTGTGCTCTGCCCTGTCTTTTCTCCTGTCCCTGTTAAATGCTTTCTGGAATCCAGTGCTACATCAGGTCAAGATAACCCACTGCAGCTCCCTACCCTTTCATCACTTTTTAGTCTCCTCACCCAGTGAATCTTCCCTCATGGCAGAACTACCCCTCACCAACATTTACACTCTGCATTTTACCTTCTCAATGAGCGAAACTGGAAAAAATATTTTTCATTATCCTTATTCAACGACATAGTTGGATTATGTAGCGCGGGTTGTACTTAACATTTAGACTGAGGCAGATATCTTGTATGGCAAATTTTAGCCCTTTCAGTAGAAGACTGTCACATTGAAAAAAACCAGTATTGTAACAAATAGTGTCTGGCAATCTTAATAATAAGCATAATAACTTTAATAATAATAATACCACCAGCAGCCACTCATAATATATGTATTTTCCTTGAATGCTATGGAAGATTTCCCCTTACTACTCTTTTGAAATTATATTCTCTTTTCTCTTTATGAATAAATTATAATTGACACTAGAATTTTTCATTTGAGAATAGCACCGTGACATTACATTTTTTCTAAAGGTTGCTTTTATTCAGATCACACAATGGGACAGACACTACACAATAAAAAAGATTGGTAGATTGCATTTCTAGGCCATCTAGTCTACAGTGACACAAACAGATTTGGTCTATCATTGAGAGACTTACACCATAACTTGGCTTAAAGATGTTTAAAGATGTTTGTTACATTCTTAAATCTTCTGTTTCAACCAATATCTGCTTTCTCCGTCCATTCCTTTCCAAGTCCTTTCCAAACAGATATTTGTAGAGGTAAACAGTTTCCAACTGTTATTTAGCATCTCAGAGGAAAAAAAAAAGGAAGACAGAATGTAAAATTTAAACCAAAGTACACCGTATTGACTACTGACATCAAATATAGGTGGATTTTCACTGTATGTTTTTGGGGGACTGACCAGAAAAATTTTAGTGCGCAATAAGGGTATCAGTGGAGGTAATTTTCAATATTTCTTGCAACTTAGGGGAGAGTTTCCTAAAAGTGTGCAGGAATTTAGAGGCTGTGTTTACACTATGATTATCCCATTGCTTATATTACTGGAAGGGAAAAAAAGACAGCTTCAATACCAGTCACATAATGGAGGCAATTTTTTTTAAAATCTTCAGTTTACCGACAAGGTATATAGATGTTGGCAAAAAATGTCTAATACCTCAAACAGAGATATTATACAGCTTTAGTAACGTGTGATCAAAGCCTTAGAGAATATATACCAAGTGTTATAATGACTTTCCTTTCTTTTCTTCAGACACATTTAGTCATAAAATCTCATATGTAGTTTCCCAAATCAAATTAATATCCCATAGAAATACTGAGCACAACATAGTTGTTTTCTATAAGTAAGTCTAATTTAGGATGCAACGTGCAGAAAAGTTTTGCACTCTTCCTATAGGATATTTTGCTGAAATTACTCGAAATAAATCAAAGAGGAGATACCAAAAAAACTTGAATGAGTCTCCTGTTTTCTTAATGTTACCATGCTAGGCATAACTGATTCGCTGTCTAGTATGCCCTGGAGGGGCACATTAAGCTTAACCCTAACCCTAACC
>VXAY01003777.1:360529-403433 GCA_013399855.1 Oxyruncus cristatus | reverse complement strand
TTTTTTTTTTTTTTTTTTTAATACAGAAAGAACAATGCTACTTATTTATTTTAAATAATTTCTAACTTGGAAGGAAAGAAAGTTTAGAACTCGGTTCTTCATTGTTTAAAAATGTCACTTTAACATTTAAATTATACCCTAATCAGTTGTGAAATACTGAATCATCCGTGTGTGCTGCTGTCCACATGTTCTAACGTAGTCTGACAGCAGCAGGTTGTTTATTTCATAGAAGAATTTAATGTTTGTTCCGAACTTTTCCCCCCCCCCTTCCTTTCTTTTTTGTTTCTGTGATTGCCATAAAAAGATTTAAAGTCCCTGCTGGCCCCGTGTGCAGAGCATAAAGCACAAAGCACTTCCTGAAAGGTAATTTCCCAGGAATGAGAACCACAAGAATTGTGTTTCGGGCTCTGCTCCTCTGTCATTCCCTGCTGCACCTTTTTCTGTAGCTCTGAAGGGCCTGAATGCTGAAAACTGAGGGTCAGACAGGAAAAAAACCTCAGGGATGTGCAGTCAGACCCCTGGGAACGTTCCGGATGCTTTCGGGTGAACCTGAACGCAAGTTGGGGCACGAGAAAGACGGTGCCCAAAAGGAGGAGGCATTAAGTTGAAATTCCATGTGTTAAGTGCACTTTGGGAGAGGCTTTGCTTTGCTCAGCAGCCACCGCAGGTACCTGAGAGGAAATGTTATTTATCTGGGAATGTGCATTTATAGGACATCAGTAATAGCCTCATAATTACATGTTTTAGGACTTGACCCTGGAGCAGAATACAGTAATATCTGTCTGTTTGTTGGGGACTGAGAGTCATTTCCCCCTTTGTGTGCTGGGACCTGCGTTAGTTTGATTTTCGAGGGCACTTAATGGAGTTCCATTTCAGAGAAAAGATGCACCTCGACTGACCTCGAGATGCGAAAGGTTTTTCCTCGGGAAGGAGCCACTTCCCCAGCCCAGAACCACCCAGTAACAGGCAGATCATTAACTCCAGAAGCCGCTTGCGAGGAGAGCTGTGCCCTGAATTCCAGCGGGGCTGGGGTTTCATCCTTTGTGTCCTGCCCTAAATAGCAAATTTAGTGGAATGGCACGGGGTCATTCGGAGTTCTCCAGCTGAATGATCTCCTGGAATTGTGTGCAGCTCTCCCCCCACGCCAGTGTGAGCTGCTGCCCCGTGAAACCCTCGGAGCGCCGATGGCAGTGTGGGATTTCCAAGCCTCTCCCAAAATCTTTTAATGGCATTTTTCTTGTTATTTCCTCTAAAGCGCAGATTTAATAAAGCCTGCAGGGACGCAGCATTACTGCAGATTGACAAGATGGAAATTGGCATAAATGTTCAGTGGTGAAACACTAAAACTTGTGATAATAATTCATAAAGTACACTGAGAACGTGGTTTATACCACGCTGGACCCGTTTGAAAGTCATTGTGGTTTCCCAGCACACCCTCGGAGTGTTTGCACACACAGAAACCCGGAATGCTGAGGGACAGGGACCTGGCTTTAATGGAAATAAAGACAAAGTATGTGCTCATTATTCTGCCACCTACTAGACCTGGGAAGGTTTTTAGACTCACTTCAGAACTTACCCCTCATCTGACTCTATTTCCTTGTTTGGGTTCGGTCACATCCCTGGTGCCCTCAGCTCTTTCCTTCTCTGATCCTGGGTTCCTTCATCTGCACAGACTTCTCCTCTCTTATCCTTTGACTGGAGGAGTTCAGTGCTCTCTAATCTCCCTTCACAAATCAATCCCTTCTGACTTGTTTTTGTTGCTGTTCTCTGAATTTTCTCAAAAGCCCCCCACAAACTACTGGGATAAATTCCAGCCTTGCTGAAAGTCGGTGGGAATTTCCCAGGTTTGACTCGATGAGAAGCCCTAGAGAAGGAAAAGCTTGGATTCCAAGGCTTCTGGAATTCAGAAAGTGAGGCTCAGAACACTCACTACCTTGCAGTTTCTGGCCCTACAAAAACCACTTTTCCCCTTTGACATCCCCTGTAGAGGCTGCAGGCAATGGGAGCAGAGTAGAATCCCCTCTGGGAGGGCGTGAACCAGCAGCTTGGTTGTCCCAGGGCTGCAGTGAGCTCTTTGTATCTGTGTTTCCATGTGGTTAACACTGATCCCTGTTAAACCTGCAGCAGCTGTCTAAAGGAAATTAAATTCAGTGGCAGGAAGGGAGATTTGGTAGTTCAGGCCCTGGGCTGTCACTCCAGGGAGTGAGGTTTAGCGTCTCCTTCTTCCACAGACTCTCTGGGCGACCCTGGGTGACTCATTTAATCTTTCTCTGCCTCAGTTCTCCGTCTGTAAAACTGTTTAACTGTGGTGGTGCCATTTCTGACGATTCTGATGCTTCTTTTCTGTCAGTTTTCTTGACAGCTCTTACACTTAACTTACTTGATTCTGCGTGTGTGTCCTCGCGAAGCACAACCTGACAGCTGCTGAGTCCTCTCTAAATTAGTTTTAAAGAACCCCCCAAAGTGGTATTTCATCAGTGAAGTGAGATGACACAAAGGGCGAAAAAAACATGGGAAAAAAAAACCGCCACGAAAAACATCCCTGTTTTCCTTTCCTTGCCTTGCAGGCAATGACAACAGCGAGGCCCTCCCAGAGTCCATCCCCTCCGCCCCCGGGACGCTCCCTCACTTCATGGAGGAGCCGGACGACTCCTACATCATCAAGAGCAACCCCATCGTGCTGCGCTGCAAGGCCAAGCCAGCCATGCAGATCTTCTTCAAGTGCAACGGGGAGTGGGTCCATCAGAACGAGCACGTGTCCGAGGAGAGCCTGGACGAGGCCACCGGTGAGGGCGGGGACGGATCCCGGCACCCGAGGGGCTGGGAGGTGACAAACTGCACAGCCACCAGCAGCTGCTGCAAGCGGGGACACGGAGGGCACTGGGTGTGTGCAGCTGGAGCAGAGGAGGCTGAGAGGAGACCTCAGTGCAGTTCCAGCTGCCTGGGCAGGGGCAGAGGAGGGGCAGGGACTGAGCTCTGCCCTGGGGGGACCAGGGACAGCACCCAGGGAAGGGCTGGAGCTGTGTCAGGGCAGGGTCAGGTTGGATCTCAGCAAAAGGTTCTTCCCCCAGAGGGTGGTTGGCACTGACCAGGCTCCCCAGGGCAGTGGGCACAGCCCCAAGGCTGCCGGAGCTCCAGGAGGGTTTGGATGATCCTCTGGGGCACAGGGTGGGGACTCTTGGGGGTGGGCCTGTGCAGGGCTGAGGGTTGGACTGATGGTCCTTGTGGGTCCCTTCCCGCTCAGCAGATCCTGTGATTCTGTGAGACCCAGGGCCTGATCCACCACCCACCACGGCCCGGGAGCTTTGGGAAAGGCAGGAGCAGTTCTGGAGGGAACAGGGGTTCTCTGGATTTCAGTGCTGGAGTTTGAAGTGGGAACATCAGCTTCTGTGGAGTTCCTGTGGGGCTGAGCCCTGAGAACCAGCAGGGCGGGCTGGGATCACCCCCAGGCAGTGCAGGAGTTTGGGTGGGAATAACACCGAGAGGAGAAATGCTCCGAGTGCAAGTGTGTGTGTGTGGGGGGGGGAGAAGAGAACGGGAAGGGAGAGGGTTGAAAACGATCATCAGATTTGATCAGGTCCCATCACTCCCCTCCATCTTTTCTCATTTAGCAGCAACTTGATAACTATTGCAAACCAATTTAATGCTGCGCCGCCTGTAACTTCACAATTCTGTTTTGTTATTGCTTTTCTCCTCTTCTGAAATTCCAGGATTGCTAGGCAACTCCAGGCCTTGGAATAGCAGTGTGTGTGTGTGTGTAACATCTTCTCTGGCAATACAAGAAATTCCTTTTTTTAGAGGCAAAAATGCCACTTAAAAGAAGTTGCATCTCCTAAAGTGGTGTTTGGCATTCTTTCTAAGTGACATATTCTGAAGAATTTTCATACTAAAGGTTTTTGCAAATGCTAATCTGGAAGAATTTTAATTTTTACAGTTACCTTTTCGGAAATAATTTAATAGGCATAACCTTTACTTCTGCAGGCACTGCTGAATCAATAGAGGAGAAGTGTCGTCCCTAAAAGCTTTCCTTCCATATGGCTAATGAAAATGTGTCTTGTGAATGCTGCAATTATGTTTTCTAAGCCTCGGATTAATAACAGAATAAAACAAGATAAAGTAACACTGGGGGGTTTTTTTAGATGATGCCACCAGTGTCGAGGTTTGAGACGTGGAGGCACAGGCTGAGCAGATGGGGGCTGGGATGCAGACCCATGGAAGGGGTTGGGTTGGAAGGACCTTAAAGCCCATCTCGTTCCAACCCCTGCAAGGACACCCTCCAGGCTAAAGCCACCTGGGTTTAGCCCAGGGACGGAGGGTTGGCCTCTCAAAACAAGTGTGGTGCAGACAGTGCAGGGCCTGTGAGTTCCCAAAAGTGCCTGAACGGTCCTTAGGACACCAAAATGTGGGTGAAGGCAACGTGCAGTGCAGAGCTGAGGGACAGATCAGGATGGATCCTCGTCCGTGAATTATTTTGGACCTCAGCCTTCAGTAAACAGCAGGCTACTGGGTTTTTTGGAATTAATGTGCATCCTGGCAGTGCTCTCCTTTCTGGAGTCGAATCTGGGGCATAAACATGTCTGTTCCCAAGCACACACAGTGTTCTGTGTGCTGTGTGAGCTCCATCTGGAAAAACTGCACCGGGACTGGTGCCAAAAACGGTGCTTTTGGTTACGGGGGGATTCCGGTCCCTCACTGAAGGGAGGTTGCACTGCAGCAAAAGGATCTGTCCCTCTCCATCCTTGCACTGCTTGTACGGGATTAAAATTCTGAGGGGAAGTGTAGAAGTGGTGAAAAATAGCGACATGAAACCCAAACAAGGGGAAATTCAACGCTGAGTGAAAGAAATGTGTCTTGGCATCTCTGCCAACTCCTGCCAGGGAGCGCCGAGCCAGGAGCTGTTGGCAGTGGGACCTGCAGGCACCGTGTCCTGATGGATGTCCCTGAGCTCTGCACGAAGGACAGGGGGGGACACACAGGGGGGATGTCATCGGGATAAACAGAATCCAATTTTCCGTGGTTTTGTTTTTATAGGATGGGAAATAAATATCTCGGGGTAGCACAGGAGTCACTGGGAACCTGAAATGGAGGAACAGCAGGAGAGGAAGGAATTTTGTAGTTCTGGACTGTGCCTCGTGCTGCCACCTGGGAATGTCCTGGGAATGTCTGGAAGGGTTTGCTCTGAGTGGCTCTGTGTGGACTTGCTGCTCTGTATCTGCCTCCCCTGTGTGTTCCCTGAACGTGGCAGAGCAGGGACTTGGGTGTCTCTTCTCTGCCTCATCAAGCGAGAGCTTGAGCTTGGAGATGCTGCTGTGATAAAAAAATAATAACTATAGTTTGATTAATTTCCTCCTGCTTTCTTTTCCCTGCCTGAGCTCTGCCCGTGCACTCCAGAATGCCTTTACAAACCCTCGAGTTTTGGGTTCACCAGAGCATCAGACCTGCCCAGAGTAACTCGAGCTTCCTTGTCTGATAACTAAAAGGATTACAGCAATAACTGCTGTCAGTGTTTTTCTCATTTAAACAAATAAAGCTGACAAATGCTGAAGTTCTCTGCAGCTCTGTTGTGTTTAGTACATGGAGAGCAATTATTCATCTGCTGCCAGCATTAGTCTATCTGCAGCTAAACCATCCAGCAGAGCAGAAAGCTCATTAGCATATCAGTGCCACAGCCATAATTTCATATTCTGTACGGCTGTACTGTAAAACAAAAGATGATGGTTATAATTTGCACAATAATTTAAAGGGTTGGACTTGCAGTGCTTATTAGAGTTATTCAAGTCACAGGTAAAATGTTGCTCTTGTTTATGATGTGCCTGGTTTTATTTGCATGGATTTTTCATTCGGTGTCATTTCCTAGGAACAATTTTTCTGGTGTCTCTCAAGATGCAGAGGGGAGGTGAATGTATTTGGTGGTGAAATACAGGGATGATAAATGAAGAATATTCCTCTCTTCCCAACAGGCTTGGTTTCTGTAGTTGTTTCTAAAACAAATGAAAATAGCTCTGCTTTCTCCATAAACAAAACATAACTTTCCCCAAAGACTCGATGTTCTCCAGAGGCCCCGTCCAGCCCCAACAATTCTGAGATTCTGCTGTTTTGGATGCATTTATTTTGTCTATGGGTAACCTGGGAGACCTTTAAAAGGACCTGAAATCCTACCTGGCCCATTCTCAAAACGCTGATCCACCAGCTCCCCGAAATCATGTGCTGTTTGTTTGCCACATTAAATACGGGCTGATTTATAGATTAATTAAACACCGTGTCAATGAGAGGAAGAGCTGGGCTGGAGAATATTCTGCCTTAATAAATCCAGAGCTGTAAATGCCCGAATTCACTGACGCCTGCCCAGAAATTTGCAGTGCCCAGGAGCCAGGGAATGGCTCCTGCTTCTCGAGAATTCAGCATCGCGTGGCGACTTTTTTGGGCTGGTGTCAGTAATTCTGTCACTGTCAGCGTGGAGGCACCAGGAACCTGCCCTCAGACCTTCGTTTGCTGCGTCCCCAGATGCCCAGAGGGGCTCAGGAGTGGAGAGGTCAGAGCCCCTGGGAACCAGCTGACGGTGGGATGGGAGGATGGCTGGAGATACCTGGGCCCAGCAAGAGG
Organism: Oxyruncus cristatus; assembly: GCA_013399855.1. Lineage (NCBI taxonomy): Eukaryota > Metazoa > Chordata > Aves > Passeriformes > Cotingidae > Oxyruncus > Oxyruncus cristatus. The sequence goes on along the minus strand of VXAY01003777.1, from coordinate 396,830 downwards.
CTGAGCTGTGTTTGCCACAGGATCGTTAAGGTTGGAAAAGACCTTTGAGATCATCGAGTCCAACCGTCTCCAGGCAGCACAGACACATGGGCTGCAGGGACAGAGGGGCAGGGCAGCTCTGGAGTGCTGGGTGAGTGATTCCTGCTGGTGTCAGGCCATCCTGGAAGGGTCTCTTTGTCAAGGACTTCCTTCATCACTTCACACCCTTGTTGAAGTCTTTACGTAGATGGGTTGTAACCCGGTTGGGCACTGTGGATCTGGGGGCTCTGGAGCTCTGGTGCTCCCCAGCTTTGACTGAGATCCCTCAGGGGCTGCACGTGGCTTGGTTTGCCAAAGGTGAGGAGCAAGAAGTGGATGTCTCTCCATGTTGTGTGGGCTGGGGATGGGATGCCAAACCTCCAGCCAGGGAAGGCCTCCTGTGTCAGTCCCCAGCACTCAGATGCTCTCCGAGGGAACTCACTGCAGCTTGTCTAAACCTTTACAGATCACTCCATAAAATGCTGTGACTCAGGGATTTATCACTGGCAGGGCAGCTGGGCTGGTTAAATGGTGCAGTGTCAGCAGGGAGGGGTCTCTGGCAGAGCTGCCGCTTCCAAGGGCTGGGTTTGTTTCCTGAGGGTTTGTTGTCACCAGTCAGGAAACAAGGGGAGTGTTTGTAAACAGTTCTGGTAAAAGCAGCATCGAGGTGGGAAAAAAAAAACCCATGTAAATAAAAACATCCAGGAAACCTCTGTTTGTTTATTAGAGAGGGAATAAATATTTGAGTGCCTAGAGTGATTCTTGAGACAGCTGGGGAAGCCCTCGCAGGTTTGTCCCTGTCTTTGGGTGTTGGTGTGAAGCCGACCAGGCTGAGTGAAAAGGAGTAAAAATCCCCTTTGCCAGCTGCTGGAAACGTGGCGAATATTCTGTATTTTTGTATGTGCTGTGTAGTATTGAAGCTTGTCTGACCATCCCTGCCCCTCTCTGGGGCACCCCCAGTGAAGCCCAGCTCTCCTGTTTGCCAGAGGAGCACGTTGACTTCCCAGTGCCTTTGAGAAGTGAATGCCCAGCTGTTAATGATGCCTGAGATTAAGTGGAAGCCAATTTTTATGGAGTTCAGGCTTAGAATTCTTGCTGCTTTATAAACTTCACAGGCATGAAATACTTCAAGATGGAGTTTTCCTTCATTTCCAGTGAAGGGGAAATAAGTGTCTTGGGACTGCACGGGAGGAGAAAGAAGGAAGTACAAGGCATGAATGTTTTCTATTTTCTTTTAATATCTTTCTGACTCTTTCAAATGATTCCTAATGCCTCTGAGCCCAGATTGGGGTTATATTTCCCCTCCCAAGGTTGTCACACAGAGGTAGTTGCAGATCTGGTGTGCAAGACAAGGTGTCAGGTGTTCTTGGGGGCTTGAATTTACCATCGAGCTTTGTCTGAAGCAAATGCTCCTGGGCTGAAGGGCCAGAGTGCTAAACCTCACCTGTGCTTGAGAAGGGCGTTGAAGGGCACGGAGATGTCAGATCAGAAGAGTTTTATTGTGTGTTATGGGGTTCCAGATGAACGTTCTGGGTGAGGAAGGCACCAGAGATGAGGTTTCTGAGGGGGGTGTTTTGCGCTTGCAGAGGCCACAGTGGGTGGGTAATTCACCTACCTGCTCATCTTACAGAATTTAATTAGTGGCAGTATATTATTGTCAAAGTAATTAAAGCTTCGCCTTGATTAAAAAATGGAACTGTTAATTAAGAGGAAAGCTTTGGGTAACTTTGTACGACTCGCTGTCCCTGCTAATTCTGCGCCTCTCTCCCCGCAGGGCTCAAGGTCCGGGAGGTTTTCATCAACGTGACGAGGCAGCAGGTGGAGGATTTCCATGGCCCAGAGGATTACTGGTGCCAGTGCGTGGCCTGGAGCCACCTGGGCACCTCCAAGAGCAGGAAGGCGTCTGTTCGCATCGCCTGTGAGTGACAGCTCTGCGGGGCCGGGCTCGGGGTGGGGGAACACTCCCCGTGGGCTAAACACCCCTATCCAGCTCCTGAGGTACTGCTGTCCGTGTGAGCCCTCCCTGGGGGACGCTCTGGGAATATCCCAGGTGCCAGTAGGGGGAAAAATATCCTCCCTCTTTTCTCTGAGGAACAAACTCGTCCCAGGCAGAGCTCAGGCTGCCACGGAAACTCGGCTGTTTGTCCCTGGACTGAGCCCACGTTGGTTAGAAACAAATAGTGTTCAGTGCTGTTCATGGAGACGTTTATAGAACCACTGGTGAGGATAATGAAATAATTCTAGGCAAGGTGGGTAATGTTGCACTTCTTTAGCTGCAGAGTTGATGTTCAGTGCCCATACTCGGCTTATCTCTGTTCTCCATGTCTGTAACAGGGAGTGTGGGCTCATAACTCACAATCACTGTTGGGAAGGTGCAGAAAAGGACAACGCAATAAATGCCCCTGTAGCCAGAGGGACAGAAGAGAGACAGAGCCCAAATGCAATTGTGGCTGTGAGACTGTAGAGCTACTCAAAGCCTCATCCAATTTTGACCTCGCAATCAGATCTGTGATGTTTTTCTGACAGAATCAGAGCCCGAAGCCCCTCTTTGCAGCAGTGCTGCCAGCAGAGAATTCAGGGATTTGCTCCCCCCAGACTGCTGGAAACCCTTTTCCTTTAAATCACCACCCCAGGTCTTCCCTTTCCAGTCCTAGGAAATGAGGGAACAGCCAGCAAAGGGCTGGGAGAAGTGGTTCCTGGGAGGAGATGAGGGCAGCAGGAAAAGGTTGGGAAGGTCCAAGTGAGAAACTCTGAAGGGTGACCTTGCAGGTGGTGTTCCAGGAATTCTTAATAAATCTAAACCAGGATAAACATTTGAGAGGATGAAATAAACATCTGAGAGAAGGGAAAAGGACAATGTGACAACTCCTCCATTTTACAAATGGCAGATTTTTTTTTTTTTTGGCTGATTCAGTTTGAATGTCTAAATATGTACAAATTCAATTTTTTATTTCACTGCATTAACTGTCATAACACTGAGCTAATAATTCCCCTGCACTGCTGAGCTGCAAAGGGCCTTTATCTGAATTGAATTTTTATTGACTTTTCTCCACGCTGTGATTCCCCAAACCCCACAAAATGGCAATTTGAGTCCAGCTCAGAGCGAGCAGGAGCAGGTGGAGCTGTACTGGGATTTCAAACCGTGGTACCAGTTCTGCACAGCACAGCCCCAGCTGCCACCCCAGATCCCATTAACCTCTCCCCGCTCCCAGAGGCTCTTCAGCCCGGCCCTGGAATGTTCTGGGGGTGGCTGAGTGCTGTGGCTGAGAGCTGTGGCTCCTCTGCTGCCTCTTCTGGTGCCACTTGTGCTTGAAAACCGCGGCTTTTCACGGGAAGTGCAGAGAGGATGGGGCCGGGCAGAGCTCCAGGCAGAGCTGCAGCAGGTGCCTGGAACAGCCCCAGATGCCCAGGGCTCTGAGTGCCCAGGGCTCTGAGTGCCCAGGACTCTGAGTGCCCAGGGCTCTGTGTCGTCCTGTGCGTGGGGAACAACCTCCCTGCTGCCCCTGGGACGTGGATTGCTGGCTGAGGGAATACCCTGTGGAGGATGAGGGGTACTCTCAGGGGCAGGTCCAGTCAGGGACAGCCATCAGCACCTCTGGGGTGCACAGGGAGGAACCGACCACTTTTTGCCCTTCCCTTTTTTTTTCTTTTGCACTTAAATCCCAAAGGTTCTTGAGTTGTGGGTCAAGTCCAGAGTGTTGCAGCACTGTTAGTATTTCTCTGGAAAAGCAGGTGGGTATTTCTGTGTGATACTGGGGAACGCAGAGAAAATGAGAAGATGGGTCTTGCTCCATTTTTCATCCCAATAAAGGCATTTGCAGGCACAGCTGCAGCCCGACTGTTAATGAACCACTTTTTAAATAGAGGACTGGAAAAGATGTTGGTTATCTGTGGGGGAAAAAATCAACATTAACACAGAATCACGGAAAGGAGAATCCATGCACTGCGTGCATCCTTCTCCAGCGAGGAGCTTGCTAAGATAAGTCTTAATGTATTTTGTGTAATATATGGAAGTGGGACTGACTGGGAGCCGCTGCTGTGCCAGGGCTGGATTTCAGCAGGTGTAAGCAAGGCAGGAAATTAAGTCAGTAAATCCACCCTGTGGAGTCTGAGACAGTGTGAAGACCCTGAGTGTTTCCAGTGGAACATCCCCCTCTCTCAGCACACCCAGGAAGGAGCATTCCCGGAGGTTTGTTTCCCTTTCCCAGCAAGGAGAACATCCCATGTTCCTGGCCGTGTCCGGGGCAGGTCCATGGCGTTGGATCCAGGTTTCCTTCGTGTCCGTTCTGGTTTGCCCAGACACTTGTACACAGCAGTGCTGCCACCACGTCAGTGTGACCGAGACATTTCTAATCCTCGGGTACCAGCTGGGCTGGAGTGTGTGGGGTGAAGAATCTTGGAGTCGCTCTCAGTCCTTCCCTACAACGTGCTGTGTGTGCAGTCCAAACACACCTCGCTTGGGATGTGCTGTCAGACTCTCCTCTGGGAAGGGTGTCCCAGGAACACCATCCAACCAGGCTTGGGGTCTCTCAGCTGGTTCTCAGGGCACCCTCAGAATCCCACGTGGTTGTTTTTTTGCTCCCAATTCTCCTGGTTTGGAAAGGCAGCAGCTGGAGGGATTGAATGCCCAGCTGGAACACGGGGTGGGGGGTTCTGGCAGGGGTTTGGGAAGGTGGAGAAATGGGACCACAGCTGGAGATGATGGGATCCAGGGTTTCTCTGCTCTCATCTGGGCAGGAATTAGTAACTCCTGGTTGTCGTTGTGTAAGGACACATGGGGTGGATGGGGTGGGGTCTCACCCCGCAGCCAGCACAGGGCTCTCGGGGCAGGAAAGGCCTTTGGAGGGCTGGTGGATTCTGATGAGGGACTGCTTTAAATCCTGCAGATCTGCGGAAGAACTTCGAGCAAGACCCGCAGGGGAAGGAGGTTCCCATCGAGGGGATGATCGTCCTGCACTGCCGACCCCCCGAGGGCGTCCCTGCGGCCGAGGTGAGGCTTCGGGCGGGCAGGGGAGGAGCAGAAAGGCTCAGCTCTTCACCCAGACTCGGGAGAGCTTGCTGAAAAAAGCAGGTTTTGAGACAGTTCCTGTGCATTCCGTGCTTCCAAACCGAAAGCGGGTTGGGGCTCGTTTTCTCCGGGGTTACTTTTCTCCTTGAAAAATGAAACAAAGGAAAAGGCAAACCTAAAAATATTATGATGAATTGTTGCTGGAGAAGAGAAAATCTGCTGCAGATAACAATTTGGGGGGTTTTTGCTTAGCTCTAAACATGCTTTTTGTCATGGGAGTTGAGTTTTAACAGGAAACTAATGGGGATGCCTTAAAATGGCCATGGCCAGGCTGTTCTTGCAGGGAGATGTTCTAAGTGGGTCGTGGTTAAAAATCTGCTACAGAGGCTTTAAAAACAACAAGAAAAGGTTGTATTTCTAATTGCACTCTGCAGGCTCTTCAGCACCTTCTGAGGAAGACAAATAGGTTCAGTCAGAAGTTATTTTTGCCCCTTATCTCCACCATCACTGGGGTTTGTTCTAATCGAAGGAACAAAAGGAGCAAGGAGAAATAAACTCCAAAGAAATGGGTGTTTTTTAGTTAAGGAGGAGAATGTTGAGCAAATGTCACTGGAAATAGTGTCACAGTTGAACAGGGGCTCTGTCTTCTATGGAAATTAAGAATTATATCCAATGGAAAGGTGACATTTTAATTGCTTTCTACGGATAGAAATGGTAGAGTTCTCAATAAACCCTGATATACTGATGTTGATAGTAAACTTGTTATTGCTGCTAATAAAGCCTGTAAATCTGAACAGGTCATATTTGCTTTGGCCCATAACATTTCCCATAAAGGCTCAGGCTAATTCTGGGCCCATCAGGGTAAAGAGGCTGCTGGAAATAATTCAGTGTCTCTAGAAAGCGGGTGCAGGTTAAATCAGTCCTGGCTCTGGGCTGGGACACTGAGCTTGAGGTTATAAACTCTGCTGGTGCCTCCCAGTGAAAGGACAACCTGCCCTGTGAAACACAGGGGTGAGAAATGGCTGAGACAGCCCCAAAGCCCCACTCAGAAATCGTTCTGTGGGTGCTGAGAAGTGCAGAAGGTTTTAGCCCCAGTGCTGGCAACAAACCCGTGGTGCCGATCCAAGAATATATTTCATTAAGAGTTTGGATGGAGCCCTGGATGAAAACATAAGGCTTGAAATAACTCTGGACAAAGGAGCTCGTCTTGGGTTTCATTAGATGCAAAGTAGATGCTAATTGTGGATTGTTGTTTGTTTGTTTAATCCACACTGGGCAGGGGCCTGGAAATGGGAGCTGAAAACAAATGGATACCAGACTCCAGCCCCTGCTGTGTTCCCGTGCCAGTGGTGTCTGAGCCCCTTGGGAAGGGTTTGATTATTCCATCCAGTGTACGAGTTCAGGAATGGAATTCACCCAGAACCCAAACCCATTGCCTCTGTTTGCCACCACCCCTCCTTAATCCAACCAGGTATTCCTGGCAGAGCCTGGGAAAGGCTGGGGCAGTGGAACCTCTGACCATTCCCTGCAGCTCAGGAACCTGGAACTGGAGTGAAACCTCAGTTCAGCCCAGTTGTTCATGTGAACCTGCACCGTTGTCAAGGATGTAAATCTCCATACCTGGAATTGTTTTCCTGGATCTCAGGGGTGCTGCAGATTTCTTAAACCTAAGGCTGGAGACATTGAAAGTAACTGTTCTTCATCTACCCCACAGCTTAATCTGAAAATTCCTGTCATTAGTCCTGAAGAAGTGGAAGGCAGGGATATTTCCTAGGGATGGCTGACACAGTTTCCTTGGAATTACCTTCCCAGCAGGGAGAAACTTCCTTTTCCACTGTTCCTTTCCACATCTTTAGTCACTCCTCAGGTGCTCTCACCTGGGTGACTTTAGGCACTGCTTGTCTGACACCCAGTGGGGGGATCCCAGCAGTCCTTGGCAGGCAGAGGTGCTTGTTATTAAACAGATCAGCTTTTCCCAGGTGTATTTATGCCCTCGCTGTGCCTTGGTGCAGGGAAGGGCTTTTAACTGGGCAGCAGCACTGGGGGGGCCAGGTCTGAGCCCCCCGAGGTGTCAGCACAGGGCACTGGTACCCTTTAATTGAGTTGGATATTTGTGGGGTGGGACAGCAGGGAGGGCACAGGGATCACCCAGGGATGGGGATCAGACCTCACAGGGAGGTTCTCTGCAGAGAATTCCTCTGGATGAAGGTTTGTTGGGAGAAATGCCTGTTCCTGCCATCTGTTCAGGGGGAGTGAGGCTTCCACGTCTCGTCACCAGCAGCAATGAGAATACCCAGATTAAGTTTGCTCATATGTGCTCATTTCTGCACACAGTGGGTATAAAGTGAGTCAGGAGAGTATGGATTAAAGGACTGGATCCATAGTTTAAATGAGTTTAAAGTGTACATGGCTTAAAACTCGGCTTGGATCAGTGAATTTACCAGGAACTGGAAGCTCCTGTGACACTGTGGCTGCTCTGCTCCCACGGCTCAGGTTAGTAAATAGTCTTTAAGCTGAATAACGTGTCAGTGAAAGCAAACAATCCAGGGATTACAAACAACAGAGTTTTAATTCTGGAGATGAGAACATGAGACCATTGTGCACACCTCTGCTTTGGGAAGGTGCTGGGGGTTTGGGGCTCTCTGGGCGCATCACTACAGCACTAAGAGAGAAAGAAAACCCAAATCCTGACGCTGGGCAGACAAAAAGGGTTTTGAATCCTCTTCTCATGCATTTACATAGCAAGCAGAGAGAGCTGGTGAGCAGCTGTGCTCGCAGGCATCAGCACCCAACCCAAATAAATTCAGTTTTTATGAGTTAAGCATCGAAATAAAAAAGAAAATTCAGCATTTAAATAGAACAGCTGAAAATCCCTGCTGTGGCAAGTGTTGATTCAAATCTAACAGAGTCTCTGCTGGCACAGGCTCTGTGGGACCAGAGCCATTCCTCTCACTATTGATGCGGAGTTGGCCTGGGGAAGAGTCAGTTCTGGCACTCAGTCCCCCAGCAGCCTCTCCCCACGGAGATGGTTATTAATTGTGTGCAGCAGAGGCCTCCTCTGGCTCCGTGTGTGCCCTGGGGAGCAGTGGGGGATCCTCCTGGGACCAGCTGAGCTCCCACAGGGATCCCCCTCCTCTGGGTGTGGTTCTGCTGCCAGGGGGGGACCTGGGCTGGGCTCCCCGGGCCCCACTGCATTGCTGGGACTGCTGCAGGGGCAGCAGTTCTGCCTTTCGTTGGCAGGATGAGAATGAGAGGGAGGGGAGGGCTGAGCTCCCCCCCGAAAACGTGGAGCTGAATATCGGGTTTGCCAGAGCCACATCTGCAGCCTTGTGGCTGCTGAGGGTCCGTGTCTCCTCAGCAGGGCTGACCCCGCTCGTCACACACAGCCTGGGGTCTGGGGAACGCTCGGAAGGAATCTGTGAGGGGAGGAACAGCTTCTCCATTAAAAGCCATGTTTAGAGCCGTGTGTTGGACAGCGACACGACGCGTTCCTGGAGGTGCATTATCTGCTGCTCTGTGGCTGCAGAGAAACCTTTACACAGCCCAGACGAGTGCAGTGTGTTCTTGAGGTAGAATGTTTCTCACCCTGGGGTTGTGCTGGTTGTTTCCTGTGCCTCGTTTCTCGTGGCCGTGCCGGTTCAGTTTATGGCCCTGCATCCTTCCCAGCAGACACAGCAGTTATTCGTGGTGCCCTCCCGTGGCTCAGCACCAGGGAAGCCTCACGCTGGTTTTTGAGGTGACTTTTAGAGCATATCCTTCACCCACAGCCTGGCATAAAGTACACTCTGTGCTCTCGGCTGTAGCTGGGGTTCAGGTCCTGTGTGGGGCTCAGTGCAGCCCTGGGGATGGGAGATGGAAACTGGAGCTCACAAAGCCCAGCTCAGCCTGCTTGGAGCACAGAGAAGGTGTGTGGGGTGGTGCCCAGCAGAGCTCAGGGGACTCTCTGTTTGCTTCTCAAGTTCCTGGGCGTTTTCCTCTTCCTTCATCCCAGTCCTGGAAAGAGGCAGTTGTGGGGTCCCCAGAGCCTGGGGTCCCATGAACTCTGATCCCCTGCAGCCAGAGCCTCAGCAAAGGGGTCAGTCAGCAAGTGGGATGGATGGATTTGCCTTCCCGTTCATGGAATTCTCATCTTTTTGTGGGCACTGCTCCATTTTATGCAGTACAATACAGAATAAGACCTTTTGTTTCTTTTCTCCTCTGCGTCTCCTCAAGGGAATTTCCTGACATACGCATCCCTTATCTTCTCAGCTGACCTTTTAGTCTTTCTTTAAATAGGTTTTCTCCAGTCTGTGCTCTCTGCAGGTTCTGGAAACTCTTCATTTTTGGGGGTGGTGGTGGGGGAAGGCATAAAACGTAGATCCTCCTTTTTGCAGTGCTTGACAAGCTTGTTGCTGCCTGTGTGTGTGCTGAGTGTCAGCATCTTCAGCTCTCCTCCTCTCTGTGCAATACTTTCCCCTCGTTCTGTGTTTAAATAGCTCTTCTCCAGAGCAGTGAGGGCTCTCTGAGGTTGTTTCTCTGTTGTCCCCACCCAGCACGTGCCTGGCCTTGCCTGGGGCCCCTCGGGGTGCGAACCGGTGTTTGTGGGGTTGGACTGCAGGGCGAGGAGGCTCGAGTGGGGTCTTGCGCTCGCTGCCAAGTGTTGTCTGGCGATAAGAGTTGTGGGTGCAAGGTTCTGGGACCTCTGCCTGCGGGGGCACAAAGGCACTGCAGGGGTGAACACACCGGGGGCCCTCGGGCTGCCGGCTGAGGTCACCCGGGTGCCTTTCCCAGCCCTCAGCTTTCAGTGGGTGCCCCAAGTGCAGTGGAGGTGCAGCTGTGGGTTTCCAGATAGGCCCTGAGCCCTGAGAAATACCCATTGCACTGGGATTTTCTGGGTGTTACAGCCCTGCCATTACCACGATCCAGCGCTGCTCATACCCGTTACCCTGCCTGTCTAAAGCAGCTTTGGTGGGATTTCATACCCGTAACGCCCTGATCATACCTGAGGGCTTCCCTCTGCTCCTGCCAAAGGGTATTTTTCTTTCTCTTAGTTTTAAGAACACCCTGAGCTGAGCTGGAGCCACGGCCATCTGCTTTCAGAGTGGAACAGTGAAGAATGTGGACACCTCAGTTCTGTCACTTTGTACAGCCCCGACTGGCTCAGGGGGGAATCAATGGGACTTAATAGATCCTGCAGCAGTCAGCAAACAGGATAAATTACCCCACCCTCTCTGGCTCACTGCTGGCAATTCCTTCTCCCTGCCTGCTTCCTTCGGTCCTGGTGTTGCTCTCTGGCTGTTGTCAAACCAGCTGGAACCTGGAAAATAGTCAATATCCATTTAATGAGGTTTGGGATAATCTCTGTTCTGTGTGTTCTCCCTTATTAGTGCTTCAGAGAGTGAAATATTAATTCTTTTTAGTACAGGAGCAAAAAAAAAAAAAAGGCTCTTCCTTTTGTAGCTGGTAATCCCTCAGACAGGTGTCGTGGTCTGCTGGAGGAATATCACTGCTGCTCTTCCATCAGTGCCAGAAGGGCTTTGAATTTCTCCAGCTGTCAGGGGCTGGTCCTGTTTAATTCAGTGGGCTTGGTAATCAGGTGTTGAAATGTTTCTTCAGTTGGACAGTGAGCTGCCACATCCTGCACTGAAAGTCAGCGTCAGGAGGAGTTTGTGTCACCTTCCTGAGACCTGGGTGTGATGTGACCTTAGTGTGTCTTGAATCTGGAGAAGGTGTGAGACTGATAGTCCTGTGGAATGGGGCTGGAGCAGCCCTGGGGTGGGTTAGCACATTCTGTCACCACTGCTCTGTCGTGCCTCTGAGAAGTGTCAGAGCCTTGTGTTGAAGTGGCACAGGAGCCATGAGAGCAGAGATAAGTGTTTACAAACCTCAGGCTTGCGAATAAATAAACCCGAGCTTGCTGGACTCTGCTTCCCTTTTACCAGGACGATGCTGAGGTGTTCGAGCTGAGACCTTCAGGGTTGTGTGGAATATGGGATGAGCTGGGGGAGCCAGTCTGAGCAGAAGCTGGCCTTAAAATTCATCCTGAATCCCTTTCTTATGAATAAATACTCTCTGAGACGAAGTCTCTTGAGTAGCTCATACCTGAGCATTAGTAGCAGCTTGCAGCTCTTCCTGCATCTCCTCTCTGCTTTTGTTGTGGTGTGGGGTTTTTGTGGGGTTTGGTGTTTCTTTTTGTTTGCTTGGGGGTTTTTTTGTTTTGGGTTTGTGGTTTTTATTTTTTCGTAATAAAAGGGCAGCTGTTGTGCTAAACTATTACTGATAGTTTACTGTTACTAAACTGTTACTGTTGAGTGCTCTGCAGAGGTTTGTGGAATACTCTAAAATATCTTTATCACATAATATATGCATATATTTAAGATTTAAATGTGTTGTATCCAGTGCTATTTTTTCAAATGTTTAACACAGATTTTGACATTTTAATGGACTGCTGTAGATGTTCCCAGGAATATCTGCCTGAGTTCCACGGGTTTATTTACCACTAGAGCTTTTAATGGAAATGTAGAATCATTTCTCTTCTGGGCAGTACATATTCCATTGCAGGCACATCAACAAAATGTGAAACCCACATAAAATTCAAAAGCTGCAAGTATTCCAAAAGTAGGGAGAGTCGTGGCTGCCTGTTTTACATAGGTCTGGGTATTTATGGGGCTTGCACACGCTGAAATGGGATGTGGAGGATAATGGGGCTGCAGTAAAACACCACGGCGAACCAGGCTCTGAGTTATGGCCTGCAATGAATCCTGTTCTGGTTACAGAAAGCAGAGGGTGATTGCTAAATGCAAACAGCCTGCATTTATACACAGGTGCTTATAGATCTCGGGTGTTGTGTCTGGAATAGCAATATTTGCTTTACTTTTAAGGGGTATTAGCTACAGGTGCAATAAATGTGTTTCATTTCTCGCTGAAGACATTCCAAGCCCAAGGGGGGCTGTGTGCAGCATGTCTCAGCTGTGATTTATCTGTGATTTAGATTTAGATTTTTAGCTGCTTTTAAGAGCAATTTCATAATTTTCATGGTTTCACGTCTAGCAGAGGTGGAGAACTGTGCAGTTAAGGGTAGTACAGGACCTGCTGTCTGGACTGACTGTTCAGACCGTGGTGATCTGAGAACAGGTCTCTTTTATTCTTTACAACTTCTGCTCAGTTGAGGCTGTTCTGTTGAACCTGGGACTGCTCTGCAGAACCACGGACAGCACAAACCCAGGCTCCAGGTGCTGTTTTTATTTTGTGTGCTGTTCCACCTGCTGGGCACATTTTGCCTCCATCCTTGCCCTTCATCACCTGTCTGGGAGAGAAACACCTGCCTTGGCACTTCCTTTCTGTCTCGTTCCTGAGGTGCTTCATCCCCAGTGCCCTGCCCTTCCTCCTCAGGTCATGGATTGGGAACTACACCAGGAGTCGTGACCCCCAGCACAGACCCTGCAGAACCTCGGGCGGGGCTCAAACACAGAACAGCTTTTAAGGGCAACACGGGCTTGTGGTTACCAAAAACCACGTTAATGCCCTTGCTCCACGTGCAGAAATAGAGCCTCAGCTCTCGGTCATTCTGGGGGAGTGGGGAATAAAAGGGCAGGGGCTTGCACAGACCTGCAGTCTAATAAATACCTGCCAGCCGTGCCAGGGGTTGGGAGATGTACATATACAGGGCAGCACCCCCAGTTCCATGAGCTGGGGGAGCTGGTTGTGCAGCTCAGGTTGATGGTTGAGCTTTATGTTTTTTCTTTTTTTTTTTTGCTTCCTTACAATCCCTTTTAACAACTTATTTCATAATTTAAATTATTTACATAATTTAAAAGTATGTAAATAATATTAAATATTTAAGGTTATTTTAAACAATGATTTCATTATCTAAGAAGCTAAGCTTTTTAAATATTGAACCGGACGTTGTGGATGCCTCTTTTTCCGAAAACGGCCCGTGGATCTGGGCTCTGTGGGCGAGATCAGCAGCTGCTCTGTGGCACAGCTGTCAGCTGACTGTGGTTTCCACAGCTCTGCTGAAGATGTGGAGGGGTGAGGGGTGTTGGATTGGGGGTGCTTGGCTGGACCAGTGGTTCTGCAGTGCTGTGGCAGTTGCCAGCTCCCGTCCCCTCAGCGGCATCTCCAGGTGCCTCCTCTGCTGGTTCTGTTCATTTGGCAGCTCCTGAGGGCGTTGGGGTCCCTGCTCGGGCATCCTTTGTTGGACAGCACCCCGTGGATGCTCTCTCCACAGTGAGGGCGTGTGCTGGCTTCCAGGCAGACAGGGCAACGGTGGACGGTGTTTTCTTCCAGCAGCAAGAAATGTTTGTTTTCCTTGCGAGATTTGAGTTGCTCTGAATAAATCAATACAGCCAGGAGGTACCGAGGTCACGAAATAGAAATGCTGGAGCAAAGCACTTGTGAATTAGATTGCTAAAATGAAAAGAAAAAGGAAGGGAGATAACTTTGTAGTTCCCCCGAATAGATAATTCCTTTTTATACAGACATGTGCTTTGGGGCTTTTCTGGGTTTGATGTGCTGCTTTGCAGTGGTGTGTGTTTTTCTGGTCCTGTTTTCAGAAATGTGCTTAATTTTGAATGCTTGAACATGAAAGGATAAGTTATAAGACTTTATCATTATGTTTATAATTATGCAGATAATTGTGTGAGAGAGTCCTACAAGCATTTGGAAACTTCACTGCGATGTAGGTTTCGACGGAACAATTTGGAGGAGCATCAGTGCAAACAGCTTCAAGAGAAATCACTCCAAAAATAGGAATAAGGATAAACTTATTTGGGATCGGATGATATCTTTAACAATCAGACAATGTACCATTAGCAATGGCATATTTAGCAGTGGATCTTCATTGCAGTGATTTAAAATAGCCCGTCTGAGTCAGCTCCTTGCCCACCTTTCCCGCTATAAATTGATACCCACGTCCAGGCTGTCACCTCTCCCATTATACTGATTCAAAAGCACATTCTGATATCATTTTGACTCACCCCCCCCCTCCCATGTGTAGCCTGTGTTCCCTTCTCTGGGTTTGCCATCACTAGGAACGTTTGGTTGGGGTTTCAGAGCACACAAACGCTGCCAAGTGGGCAGAGCTCAGAGGATGAGCCGTGCCATGGGGTTGCCACCAGTGAGGATGTTCTCTCGTGGCTTCCCTTGCTGCTGGAAAGGTTCGTGCAGCCACATAAAGGGAAATAATAACACACAAAATGGGTATTAGCAGCACTCAAGTTTTCAGATGATCCCTCTTGCAACAACCAAGTACATCCCTTCAAAGCAAACATTCCTCTGAGCTTCCCACAGCACGACCAGCAGCAGCCCAGGCTGATTTATGAGTTAGTCAGCGTGTCAGATTTATGTAATGAGATTATACATTCAATCTAATGAAGGAAAAATATGCTTACCAGCCCAGTATGACAGCCCTGTGATTAAATGATTCGGGAACAGCGTTCCCTCAGTGGATTAATTTCAGGGATGCAGCAGGTACAGCTGACCTGCCTCCTGTGTTTGCAGCGAGGGGCTCCCGGCACGGAGATGAATGGGGTCTGACTGCGTTGGGGAAACAAGGGACGGGATCATAAAGGGAGAGAGAGGAATGTTTGTGTCCACCAAACTGGCCTCTGTCTTGTGTTAAACTCCCACGGTGATTTATGCTGCTTGTTTGAGCCTTGGGGTGGGAAGGGAACCAAAAGGAGCAAAGATTGTGCCCTTTAATGCGTCCCTGGAACTGGGGCACCTGCCCCACCCAGCCCAGCTGCAACCCTGAGGAAGATTTCTCCAGCTTGAATTTTTAGGAGCAGGAGTTTCCTGCTAGGTCTGACAGGGAGGTAAGGATGCCATTTACTGCTTTTCCAGCCAAGAGGGAGGCTATTTAAAACCGGGATCTTGACTATGCTACAAGAAACCTTTGTGTTGTCGTGAGTCAGGTGGTGACCTTTCCCATCTCCAGATCCTGAAGCGTTTATCTTGCATGGAGAAAGCAATTGATTGTCTCTTGAAGAGGAGCTGACATTCTAACTATATTATCTTTGATATATATGTACTCTGGGGATTGACCACACGAGAAAGTCAGATGTTGTGTTTAAAGGGCAGGAGAGGATAAGCCAGAAACAGGGGCACTGAGGTCTTTTGTCTTCTGACCTGCCAAATTATCACGTGTGCCCACAAGAGCTGGGGGAGTGTGTTTGTTGCTGGTGGGTATTTCATCTGTCTGTATTCTCAGACGAGATCACTAGAAAGAACCAAAAATTCAGTCCTGTGCAGCCAGGTCCTGGGGTGTTTGAATCACACTGGTGGAGAATTAGTGCATCAAACCATTTCAGACCCATACCTGGTCTCTGACCTGCTCTCATCTTCGAGGTTTAAATAATAAATATTAAAATAAATAAATACGTTTGTTATTAAAACCAGCCAAGCAAAAGCAATTTCTGCTACTGCAAAACAGGAATATTCTTCAGTCTTACAGGAGGTTTACCAGCTGTGTAGCCTCCCTCAAACCTGGCAGAGCAGGAGTGATTCTGAGCCAGGGGAGTGTTGTTCCCTCCTCTGGAGTGGGTCATTTTGCTCCTGGAATTTCACGAGTGATGCCTGTGGAAAGGTCAACACTGTGCTGGTCAAAGGGGGGGAAAATGCTCCTGTGGTGTCACCATCGGGCTCCAGAGCAGCCCAGATTTTGGGGTGTAACATAAGATGGGCAGAGGTTTAACCTGCGCCAGGAGACAGAGACATGGCTGAGGTGGGATGAGGTTTATTTTTAAAGAGGAAAAGTTCTCTAACTCCCATCGTAACCTACGTGGGATGTGGGGTATTAGGTGATTTTACTTTGATAATGCTGTAAGCTGGTCTTTGATAATTGCTTTCTGTAATTGGAACAAATTTATGATTATGCTAATTCGTCTGCTGCCGCCACCCAGCTCGGAGGGGCTGAGTTAATCCCCATCTGCCCCTGCACAGCCTTTGGAGATCATTCCCTGATTAGCCTTCCTAAGAAGTGATGGGGGTATTTTAATTCCAAGCAGATTGAATTTCAGGGGAAAAAAAACCCCAGATATCTTTATACAAACTTATGGTGTATTATAGCAGGTTTTAAGTCTGGTTCAATATAGAAACATTTAATATCTTCAGACGGACTAATTCTTAAAAAGAAAAGGATATAATTGTGTTACAAGCAACTGTGTGACCTCCACTGATGACAAAGGGAGGGGAGTTAAATGCTGGTGAGTTTTGAGTCCACTCTTCAGAGGTTGCAGTTCAGGACCCCGCTGCTCATTTCAATGTGGAGACATTGCAGATGCTTTGTTGCCTTTATTTCCCTTGCTGGGTTTGTGGGTATTTGTGTGGGGGGCTGAATTTTTCCAAAGGTCACATCCCCGCCAGTGACAACCACCTTTTGTCACCACGACTCCTTTAAATTTCTCGGCTTATCCCGTCAGCTCATCCCTTAGTTCTCCATCTTTGAAAGCACCCACCTGCCGAGGCAGAGGCAGGGAGTGGCTCTGAGTAAGTCTGGTTTTCTTCAAGGGAGGGGGAGGCTGGAGCGAGGGGAGCGTTGGCAGTGCCGTGCACTGCAGATGAGAAGGGAAAGGCGCCGCGTGTCCTCGCGAGCAAACCCGGGTTTGAGCTCACGTCTCAGCGCCCTGGTGTTCGTGTTCCGGCTGTTTAGTGTTGTCCCTTTGCTGTGATCACCGTTCTTCCAAAGGCCTTGCTTTAAAGTCAAGTGTTTTTCGGTCCCCAAACCTCGCAGTGCCGGGCTCAGCAGTGTGAGCTCCCTCCTGGAACAGCCCGGAATGTGTGACAGGGATGGGGATGCTGAACCCTCCCACGCCCCTCCCACTACCCCACAAACCCCCTGACCTGGTCAGAGCCAAAATGCAGGTGTGCCATAGTGAGCTCTGGGAATGCTGGACATGTTTGTCGTTGCTCTGAAGGTTTCACTGCACATAAAGTGCTTTCGGTTCTGAGCGTGACCATCGAATTTCTGTCACTTGATTTATGCTCCTGTGGCTGCTCCGTAATTTAAATTGCATTCCTAATTTCTGCGCTGAAACCCCCTTGGATAATTAGGGTTAAAGTTAACTGCAGAAGGGAGACTGAGTAGCAAACAGATTCCTTGGTTGTTCCGCGTCTCAGACCAGAGGAAAATGGGATAAGCTCCAAGAGATGCTGTTCAGGGAAGGGTTTGGCACTGCTGACACAGGGGAAGTGTCCCTTGGCTTGGGGAAGGAATGGCAGGGAGTCAGAGCTGGGTACTCTTTTACCCAGATGAGTAAAATAACTCTTTAATTCCACAGTCGTGGTGTGGGATAAAGGGGCTGCAGACCCAGAGTCTTTCCCGACTGAGTTTCCAGCCGTGGTCCGGGACACGGGGAGATGGATCCGTCCCTCCCACACCTCCTGTCCCAGCGACCCCACGTGAGTGATGCTCCTGGAAGGGGAACCTGCTGGCTGGCACGGGCTCTAATTGGCTTTGCTGGTCAGCTTTTGCAGATTTGTTTATAAACTGGAAAATCCACAAATTGCAGACCATCTGCGCAGAGCAGAGTGCTAATGAGTGCCTGTAGCTACCAAATCCATAAGCTCATTACCATGAACTTCCAAGTCCTTCCACAAGTTACTAAACGAGGTTATTCATCTGAACTGAGCTGAGAAGGGTTTTTGGCTCCAGGGCCCACCCATACCTCCTCCAGGTCTAGGAAAGCCATTAAAATAACTCACAGGCCTTCAGCCTTTTCATACAATCAGTTGATTTTGCTTCTATTTTTAATTTTTTCCCTTCTGTAACAGCGGCTTGCCGTGCCTTAACTGTTTGTTTTTAATGTTTCAAGTGGAGAAGTGCCCTGCAGATAATTCCTGGGGCTGCTCAGAGATGTGTTGGTTGGTGAACTCGAGATGATGTATTGAAATATTTTATACACAGAATCTCATGGTGTTTATGTGCCATGACAACAAACACTAATGGTCCCTGTTTTAAGGATGTTTATAGAAATGGGGAATCTGTTATGATGACTTGGCTCTTCCACTGTTTGTGATGTCAAGCAGTTTTGTCTGTAGTGTCACTTTAGTGTCTCTTTGCTGTCACTTCAGTGTCTCTCTGTTTCTTCTCAAAAAAGTAGAATTAACATTACTTCTTATGTGCCATCCCAGTCTAATATGAACCTTAACTGGCAGCTGTCCACTCGTTTGAACAAATAAGGCACGGTGTACCGAGGGTAATATTTAAAAGTATTTCTTATTCTCTCTTGGTTGAGATTTTCTTCCGTGTTCTTTGAGCAAAAATCAGCCTTTCTGAGGTACCAATCAAAGGAAGTCGGATTAACAAGGCCGTTAGCCCAGGAGTTTTGTTTGGCCTCCTTCAGGTTCTCCTCTGCTCCTTCCCTGTGCAGGTGGAGTGGCTGAAGAACGAGGAGCCCATCGACTCCAACCTGGACGAGAACATCGACACCAGGGCCGACCACAACCTCATCATCCGCCAGGCGCGGCTCTCGGACTCGGGCAACTACACCTGCATGGCCGCCAACATCGTGGCCAAGAGGAGGAGCATGTCTGCCACCGTGGTGGTGTACGGTCAGTGCCCGGGGCTCGCTGGGGCACGGGGGCTGTCCGGCCTTTCCCTGCCGCGGAACTCTGTGTTCCCAGCGCCCCGGATCCCACGGCCGGCCCCCTTCCCGGCGGGAGGAGTTCCCACCCGCTGGGATCCGTGGCTGGGTGTCTCCTGCCCGCCCCGGCGCGGCCTGAGGCCCGTTTCGTTTCGCAGTGAACGGCGGCTGGTCGTCGTGGACCGAGTGGTCCAACTGCAACGCGCGCTGCGGTCGGGGCTGGCAGAAACGCTCCCGGACCTGCACCAACCCCGCGCCGCTCAACGGGGGGGCCTTCTGTGAGGGCATGTCCGTGCAGAAGATCACCTGCACCTCCCTCTGCCCCGGTGAGTCCCCACGGGCCGGCGGGCGCTGGGCGGGGAGGTCGCGGTTTGGTGCCGGGCAGAGCTGGGCTTTGAGAGGCCACCGAGGGAGGACGGGGGAAATACTCACAGCCCTGCTCAGGCTGGAGCTCAGAGCCTGCCGTGGGGTGTGAGCAGCAGTGCCAGGCACCTGTGGGCTCCCAGGTTCGTCCCTGCTGGGCTTTACACTGAACAAGACGCTCATCAACAGACCAGCAGCTGGCTCAGCCTGAGAAATCCTGGGTGGGGGCGCTGGGAGAGGGGGAGCTGATTTTGGTAACACCAGGGAGATAAAAGCACAAAAACCTAAGATAAGAACTTCACTTAAGAGTGTTATCTAGCTGGGAAAAGTTTGCTTTCAGGTGTATCAAACGCGGGGTTATGGGGGAGAGACGTGGAACGGGTGTTCCCATGGGACCTGGGTGCTGACGCTGGTTCTCCTTCCCCCCCGCCGCAGTGGATGGCAGCTGGGAGGTGTGGAGCGAGTGGTCTGTGTGCAGCCCCGAGTGCGAGCACCTGAGGGTCCGGGAGTGCATCGCTCCCCCTCCCCGCAACGGGGGCAAGTTCTGCGAGGGCCTGGGCCAGGAGTCGGAGAACTGCACCGAGGGGCTCTGCATCCAAGGTGAGCCGGCGCTGAGCTGGGCTGAGGGGGAAGGATGGCCTGGAAGCGGGGCTGTCGTGCCTGTGTCAGCAGAA
Organism: Oxyruncus cristatus; assembly: GCA_013399855.1. Classification (NCBI taxonomy): domain Eukaryota; kingdom Metazoa; phylum Chordata; class Aves; order Passeriformes; family Cotingidae; genus Oxyruncus; species Oxyruncus cristatus. The sequence continues at coordinate 377,205 of VXAY01003777.1, read as the reverse complement.
CCCGCGTCTGAAACTCTGCTGGGAAAAGGGGGGGTGGTTGTCAGGGGGCTGCACGTGTGAAGCTTGAAATCCGCGGCGCTTTTCGCGGTCGCAGGGTTTGCGTGGCACACTCTGTGCTTGGGAGTGATCAGATGGCTCTAAAGATCCAAGGACAGGGGGGTTTGCAGTGTGTAGCTGTGGCCACCACAGCCTGGTCCATGGAACGTGCCCCTCAGTCTCCTGCCCTTCCTTGCAAGGAAACGGGCAAAGCACCAACACAGGAACTCCTGGTGCAGGAGCTGCTCAAGGTCAGAGTTTACCCCATTTGTTGCCTCGAACACAGGAGTTAAATACAGGCAGATCTGCAGCTCCCTGGGAAAGGATTTGCCCTTCATCAATGCCTGGAAAGCATCTGGCACTTGGTAGCTGTTACTATCATCAAACAAGTGGGAGCCAAGAAAGGAGCCCTGCAGCTGTGGCAGGGCTGTGCAGGCTCCACACAGGGAGGGATTGGCACCTTTATTCCTGCCCTGAGCCTGCTCCCTGTTCCTGTGGAGGGACTGTCACCTCACCAGGGGGAATGGCAGCCGTGGGAGCAATCAGGAGTGCCAGGGCTGAGAGATGTGAACGGGGATAAGTCTGGTTTTATTTGTTTTTATATTTAACTAGTCCCCTGTCTTTGCTTCTGTGGTACTACATTGCCTTGTCTTTTCCAAACAAAATGAACTGTTTTTCAAGGACCACTGTGATATTTACTGCTAATTCCAGGAGTGCATTCATAGGAGCTTTTCTAGAATAAAGCCCTCTAAAGCTTTTTAAAATCAAAGACTCCACACACTGGCCAAATGAAATGAGAGGGAGATGGTCTGTGTGTCCGGGGTTCTGTTCACCGGGGCAACGTTATTTTATTTGTAATTTTTTTATTTTTTTTTTTTAAATCATCTGTGTTTTTAAACAAGTGTCTGTGTTCCCTAAAGCAAGGCTGGTTTTCATGGTAGGAAAGATAAAAACTGCCTTGTGCAGTTCCCAGAGGGGAACTCTGTCCGTGTTGGTGCATCCATCCAGTGCCCTGTGCCTTTTTCTGGGCGCTGAGGGGAGCTGGATCAGCTCTGCCCTCTGAGCTCTTTGGCTTTTAAACATCTCATCCCCTCCTGTGCCTGGGCCAGGCCATACCAGGGAGTGTCTTATGGAATCATAAAATCATGGAATGGTTTGGGTTGGAAAAGACCTTAAAGCCCATCCAGTGCCACCCCCTGCCCCTGGCAGAGGCAACTTCCACTAGCCCAGGTTGTTCCAAGCCCAGTCCAACCCCTCCATCTCTGCTCCAAACTGTGTTTCCATATGGATTCAGCTGGACTGGAGTGTTCAGTGTCTCCTGTTTCTCCCCCACCCCCGAGTGTGATCCTGTTTCTCCTTTATGGGTCGAGCTGTAGGTATATACTCGTGTCAAATTATTTTTAGGCCTGTAATTGCTTTCTCAGCTAATAGGAATTGATGCAATTACCCTATTTTTTAAAAATCTTTTTCTCCCCTGCTCATCTTCCAATATGTGCCTTTCCTGCTCTGCCTCTCCTCCCGTGGGGAATTGTGGAGGAAATGCAGCACTGTGCTGCAGAAAACTAATCTCTTGGAGGTTATTTATCAGGCACAACTTGTTAACTTTGTTCCTTTCGTGAGGCAAAAATAGAAATAAGACCTTCCTTTGGTTAACGAATAAGGGCTGAACTGCAAGTGAGGCTGAGAGTGGAAGGTGCCAGGGAAGCATCGGGGGGATCCTGAGCTGGCAGAGAAAACACTGATCCTTGGGATGAACGCTGGAGTCAGTGGATGAAATGGTGATAAAACAACCACCCTCGGGTTCTCTGCTTGATCCCTGACAGGAGGATTTGGGAATAACCCAAAGGCAACACCCTGTCACACACAGGAACTTCTCTGTCCTCCCTTTGTCCTTGATGCTCTGGGTGGATCCCAGCGGTCCACTCCTGGACTGAGAAGCAGCTGGAAGTGCTTTTCTTCCGGGGAATTTCTTCTCAGACTTGTAACAATTGGACAGATACAAACCCCAGAAAGAATTATCTGGGGTTTGATCCATAGGAGAGATTGCCAGGGCTGCCAGGCTGGGAGGGAAATTGGGACTGACTCCTGCAAAGATTGCTTTGACTCCACATAGTCCCAATAACTCACTGACTTCTCACACATTTGTTCTTTCAGTGTTTATTCCCTCCCAGTATTCCCAGTAGTATCCTCCTCCATGGTGGATTTCTCTCTTGCAGAGGTGAAGGCTTTTTCTTTGCTTAATAAAAGAGAGGGGTGTTTTTTAGAGCTTTTGTTTTGTTTTGTTTTACTTCTATCCGTTTGCTTTCAAGTTATTTTTTTTCTTTCCACCTTCAAAAACCTATTGATTTCCCGGCGCCCAGAAAAGAAACAAACCAGTGGGGCATGAACAGCCCAGCTACAAACATGTCTTACTAATGCATCGTAAATCACAAATAATTTCACTTCTGAGCGTTGCCAGGAGGCTCCTGGATCCAGCAATCCCCCAGTTTAGGTGGGCAGTGCCTCTCCATCCCCCTGCACACACGGCAGGGAAGGGTTTTTCCTGAGTCTTCCATTTTCCAAAGGTTCCTCTGTCAGGCTTGAGGTTATAAATGGTAACTCAAATTCTGACAAGGGAGACAGAGAAGCCTCATTTTTGAGAGCTGCAGTCCTGATAAAGCCAATTTTATCGTATATTTGCATATGTGTGGTGGTACATTGATTCTGTATGTTCTTATAAGCACATATAGACGTGATTATTGGTGTGTGTTTAGGTACAAAATGTGGCTATACTATACATTTTTATGTTTTATGAGTTACTTTTAAGTGTCCATCGCTCACCTTTCCATCTATCAAACACACAAAAAGTCATTAATTCTGAACTGACTCTTTGCCAAGTGATTCACTGCAAAGTGTTGAACTTCCTTCTTGCTGAGATGTAAATAAATAACAGCATCCAATACAGCTAATTCAAATACTTGAATTAACCAAGTGAGAAATTACTGCAAAGAAACATCCTGAAAGGGATTTGGAAAAAAAATAAGATGAAGAGAAAAATCTGGACAACATAAAATATTCATATTGTCAGCAAACGAGGAGAAAATGTTTCATTTATAGAGTGAGACAGAAGCAATATAGGAAATAGATATGCTCCATATAAATTTATTAAGTGCAACTTTCTCTCTCTCTCTCTCTTTCTCTCTCTCTCAGATAAAAAACCTCTTCATGAAATAAAATCCCAAAGTAAGTTGTTTTTTTTCTCTTGTAAATATGATTTTTCTCATCTTCTCTGCCATTTGGTTTATTTGTTTAGGATCTAAGTACCACGGAAGGTTTTATAAGAGGCTTTAGCATCTCCTGAAAGCATCTTCTGAGCACCTTGGTGATCACAGGCTTTGGTTTAAAACCAGAGAAGTGATCACTCCTTAGCAATTTGTGTCTGACTGGGAGCCCTGTCTGCAGGAATGCTTGTCCTGGAATTCATCTCCTGAGCTCTTCTGATTAGGAAAAAAAAAAAAAAAAAGAAATTAATGGAGGAGTTTGGTTTTCTTGCTCCAAATCTGGTGCCACTCCTGGCTCTGACCTTGCTCAGCTCCCTCCAGCCTTCCTGCCTCACCTGCCGAAGGTGTTCCCGTGCCTTGCCCTGTCCAGAACGTCTGGTCACCACTTCTGTGCTGCTCTGGGGGTCCCTGTCCTGCACCCCATCACTGCGGCCCTGCCAGGAGGGGGGCCCAGCCGGGGGTTTGGGCTCTGCCCTCAGGGAAAGGGGATGGGATGGGATGAGAGGGAACGGCCCGAAGCTGCACCAGGGGAGGTTCAGGTTGGATATTAGGGAAAGTTCTTCATGGGAAGGGTGGTGGGCAGTGGAAGGGGGTGCCCAGGGAGGTGGTGGAGTCCCCACCCCTGCAGGTGTTCAGAAACCACGTGGTTGTGGCACATGGGGACGGGGCTGGTGGTGACCGCGGTGGTGGCGCTGGTTGACGGTTGCTCTTGGTGACTTCGAGGGCTTTTCCAATCTCAGTGATTCTGTGATTCCACGATTTTTGCATTCCTGGCTCTTAGTTATTTTCAGGGATACCCGAAGTCGGAGTTAGGGAGCTCAGAACCATGCCGGGGTTGCCTTGGCTGCTGCAGCAGTTTTGGGTTTGGCCTGGCTGGGTCTCCTCGAGTCCTCCCCTCATCGCTCCCTGTGGCCAGGCTGTGCCAAGGCTTGTGTTTGTCTGTGCTCTTCCCCTTTCATAGAGAGTCTTGAAAGAATACCCGTAAAACCACTTGATTTTTCTGATTTATCCAAAAAGTAGCTTTAGTGGAATTGATTTTAGCCTGTGAGACACCTGGAGAATTAAAGGGCTCTGATGTAGCTGTGGGTTAGAGACAGAAAATGCAGCTCGTTGCTGTTTGGCAGAACAGGGCCTCGGTCCAGGCCTCCATGACTCATCAGTGATGCAAAATCAAAGCCAATTATGAAGATAATTGAGAAACAACCTGTTCTACTAAATAACCTCTCACGCGAGTGTCTGACTTTTGATCCTTGTGCTCCAAGGCTGGCTCCGGGAGGGAATGGAGCCCAGGCTGCCCCGGGAGGGGAGGGATGGAGAACAGGGAGCATGGGCAGGGCTGGAAGAACCTCTCAGATCTCCTCACAAAGCCTGCTGGTGGAGGGGGAAGGGTGTGTGCCCTGCACAGCTCCTGGAAAGCACTTATTGTAAATGAGATAATTTAATCAATTACGTTTCCTAATGTACTAAACCAAATGTTTCATTTTCTGCTCCTGCACATCTTAAATTATCTTCAGGTGCTTTATGAAACTTAATCATAGTTAATAGAAACTTCATTACCATCAAATGTGCTTTCAATAAATGTTGTGTAACAGTGTCAGGAGGTGGAGTGAAAAATAGGCTGCAATTACCACAAACATGGATCCTGGAACCCAAATGGATAAAAATCGTGGTGCTTTGCCAGAGTCCCTCCTGCCTCTGGGCTGGGAGGATGCAGCTCATTAAATAGTAATTGGTTGGCTATAAATGTTTTCTTTTCTAGTTTGTTTGTTTTTCGCTTTGTTCCCTTCTGGGAAAACATAAAAGTGGAAGCTTACCCCACTCCCCAAATTTCCCACGCTTTCCTTTTTCCCCTCTCATTTCCAGTCTTCCATGAAAGGAATTCTCTGTGAGAAAAGAGAGAAAGATGAAGAGATTAAAATTACTTTTAAAAGCCAGCAGTTGTTTCTAAAGAAATACTAACATCCTAAATCAAGAGGGAAGGAGTTGTGTTCCATGGGAATAGTTCAAGGAATGCCACGTCCCTCTTGTTTTGCTCTTTTAACAGGAAGCTGTTTAAAAATCTACTAAACCCTGAAAAAGAGATCCTTGGCCTCTGAACTCAGTGTGCTACTTGGGGTTTGTGGTGGGTTTTTCCCCTTGCAGTGGGGCAGTTTTGGGAGCACCTGAGTGACCCTTCCCGGTGTTCCATCAAACAGAACAATGGTCATTGCACTAAATAGAAGGAAACTCAGAAAGAATAATTGTAAGGGGCTTTAATCATAGATTTTATCAAAGTATTCACTGAAAAGAAAATTCTTCTCCTCAGAAAGATTTTGTTTGGGTCAAACTGTTCTGGTTGTTTTGAGTTCCGTGTTCTGTCTCTGCTCTTTAATGGGATATGATGCTATAAAAGAGTGACACTGAGATTGTCTGATGTCAGAATTGACTGAAAAGAAGCAGCTGAGCTGCTGCAGAGGATTTAGAGTAAGAAACTGCAGTTGCAGGTGCGAACTGAGGTGTGTTTTATGGTCTGGTTTGGATGGCAGGAGATCATCTCCAGTGTTTTCTACCTGTTGCCGTGCCGGTGGCTGTAGGTTTTTACTGACAGGTTATTTCTGCACGTTCCACACTGAATAATTTACCAGCCCAGGAAGGTGGAAGAGGTAATTCAGCTTTTCAGCACTTTTCCTGTTTTAAAGTAATGATCAAAGTGGAAGCCCTAAAGATGCTTTGTGGTGCAATAAGCACGGGTTGCTCTGCAGAGGAAAGGACCCACTTGCTGTTGGGTTTCTTCTCCCTCTGGGCATCCATCACATCCCTTCTGTTGCCTTGTTCGGTGCACTCATTACCTACCAAAATTAAGTCAACAATAGAGTTTCATATTTAATTCCCTGTAACAACAAGGCAACTTGGGAATAGTAAACTGGAAGAAATAGAAATGTAATTAGTGTGTCTGCACTTCCCTTTTCTGCACCTGATCCTGGAGAGTGAAACCAGTGTGGGACTGAGGCTTTGGAATGGGGTTTGGCTTGTCTTGGTTTGGCCTGAGCCATTTCCAGTTTGCCCGTGTGACCCTCTGGCTTTGTCCTGTCTGGCATCTCCCATCTTCAGTCTCCTTTTACACTGTCAGCTCACAGCAATTCTCAATTGAACCAAAAAGGCTTAAAATTCTCTTTACAACATTTTTCAAGGTGGTGGTGGGGGGGGTCTCATGGAAAAAAAATGCTCCAGAAAAAATCTTTCTCTCTAGTAATTGGTTTAGTAGAACAGTGTGGCAACTGAATTGTTCTAAGAAGTTGGATCAGAGCTATTTATAAGTTTATTAATGTGATTTCCCGTCCTGACCTGCCACAGAAGGTGGATTTCTTCTCAGAGCTGATATCTGCGTGCAGAATTCGCGATGACTTTTTTCTCCTTCTCAGCAGTGAACGTGTCAAAAGCAGAACCCCTTTCCAGTCTGAGGTTTTTTGGAAATGCGGCAGAATTTTCTCGGCTAAACGGTGGTTCTCGTAAAACTGATTTGGAAACATTTACTCTGGGGTGAAGGGGATGTTGGGTCTCCTTTGCTGCCATTCCTGGGCCGTTTCACCCGGGTGAGGAGCAGCCTGTGCTCAGCCCTGGGTGTTGTCAGTTGTCTGACGCTTCCTTTGCGTCTCAAGGAGGTGCTGAGCCGAGGAGATGCTGACGTAGGTGCTCATTTCTTCCAGCTCAACTGGAAGATGGTTTTAAAAGTTCAGCTAAAATGGTTTTGATGGTTTTAAAAGTTCAGCTAAAATGGTTTTGATGGTTTTAAAAGTTCAGCTAAAATAAAGTTATCTGACTCTCTGCAGAAAAGCGCAGCACGAGCCTCCTCCCAAGCAGTAATTAAGTAATTTCGGTAATTAGCTATTTATTAAACGCTGATTTTTAACTTTCCACCCTCTTTCCGTGCAGTGCAGTTCGTTTACGGATTCTGAGCAGTCTGGATTTCCCACTTACTTTTTGTCACTGTCATTTGTTATAAATAAATGCAGTTTGTGTTCCCAGGGCCTCTCCCGTGCCAGGAGAACCCCCCCTGGCAGGGAACAGATGATGTACAGGATGAACTCCTGGCTCTCTTCCCCCAAACTGGAGCTGGGCTTTAAGGGAACTGTCCAAGGACCCACTAAGGGCACTTGCCAAGTAATTTAATTTCATGCTACGCTGTCCCAAATCCCAGCAGACCTAGAGCAGCGGGACTGGATATTTCAATTATGGAATATTGCAGTCTTCATTTGGATCCATTCTGGCAGAGCAAGGGATTCTTTTCCTCTGCTGTCAAAGTTTGGAGTCGTAGAAAACTTAGTTGTGAGTTCCTGTGTGGGCGCAGCCACAGGGAAGGTGCAGTTTCCAGCCCGATTTTAAAGGCTGAAGGTGCTCCCAGGGGTGTTTGGGGGGTCTCCTCGGCCCCGCTCTGGGCTGGGAGAGGATGGAACGTTCCTTCCCTACACTAAAGGTCACGCAGCAAGAAGGAGGAAAGGGAAATCTGCGCTCAGATTCTTCAGAGATCCACGACCTCCTGGATTAGCTCCAGAGTTCAAACCCGAAACTTGTGTGTCCCTGGAAGCCAGCAAGAGGTGAAACTCCTGCTGAGCCCTCCTGGCTGCAGCTCCCCGTGCTCCCTCTGAGGGTTGATTTCCACACTTGAGTGATCTCCAGGGGGCTGGAATGGGAAGCTCTCCCGTTCTAAGACCTGCAAGGGCCGTGGTGCCAGCCCCGAATCTGTGCTGGGTGGAGTGATCCCTCCGGAGATGTGCTCCTGCTCTCAGGCTGTTGCTTCCCAGCGCTCTCGGTGCTCCCGGGACCTGCTCCGCGCCGGCGCCTCCAGCTCCTCTGCACGGCTGTGGCTGCCCAGAGAGCCCCCCGTGCTGCTGCCAACCCACACCGCTGACCCAGCCCCGTCCTGTTCTCCCCCCAGATCTCGAGGCCGCCAGTGACATCGCCCTGTACTCCGGGCTGGGGGCCGCGGTGCTCGCGGTGGCCGTGCTGGTGGTCGGCGTGACCCTGTACAGGCGCAGTCAGAGTGAGTACGGCGTGGATGTCATTGATTCCTCTGCACTCACGGGAGGCTTCCAGACATTTAATTTTAAAACAGTCAGACAAGGTTAGTGCCGTGGTTTCATTCTTTTTCTCCCCAGAGCACGCAGGCACTCGAGCTCCTGCTCGGGGGGGCTGGGGAGGGTGTTCTGGCTACAGGGACTGGAGCTGCTGGTTGGAACTGCCTTTGCCACTGCCCTGCCCTGGCAGCTTGGACAGACGCAGACTCCTTCCTGACCACGCTCCAGGTGCTTTAGAAACGCTGTCCCCGGCTTTTACACTGACGTTTAGGACTTAGGAAAAGCCCAGATTAAAGCAAATCAAAGCGAACGCAGGCAGCACTGTCTGTACTTCCTTTCCATTCACGTACAGACCTTTTCTTTACTCCAGTAAGAGTGATCAGTTAGTTGCTGATAATTTGAGAACCCCAACTTGCAGGTTGCTGTAACACTGAGGTCTGTGGGAAATAAATGGGTGTAAAACCCCCCTGAGGCCCTAAAAACCCACCAGTGCAATAAAATACGGGCAGAACATTCGGTAAAAGCAGCACTCGTGTTCTTTGGAATATGGTTTCCCTTGGACAGACAGGTGGGGAGGGACAGGAATGGTGATGAAAACAGAATGTTTCCTGATTCCGTTCTGCCGTTCTCCCCAGCCCGGGCTGCCTGCAGTGGGTGGTGTGTTGGTGGGGTGTGAAAGCAGCCCCATGTCTCTGTTCCCTCTGCAGAAAAGGGAAATATGTCGCAGAGTTTGTTTGGGGCTTCTTTTTATGTTGTTGTTTTTACAGTTTCTTTATGTGGTGGGAGACATTCCTCACCAAGCAGGAGTTGCAAGAAATTGGGGAAAGGGCTGGGTAGACAAGGACGTTTGAAGGAGGCTCAGTCATTCATTGCTAAATCCGAGCCTTTAATTAGAGCTGTGTAATTCTCAGTGACTCTCACAACGGTGACTTTTTCCTTTGTGGTTCAGTTTAAATCTTGTTTTGAGTCTGGAGAATTGTTCATTTGACCTAATGTTTAAAGCCATTAGTTCTGGATGCTCTGAAAATACCTGAGCACACCGATTTCTTAACTTATTAGTTCAGTTTCAGTAGCTTTTGGGTTCTTTGTCTGTGGGGCTTTTAAATGAGAGTATTTGTAAACAATTCAGCAGCAAAAAAGGCCATTTTTTTCCAGAGTGCTTTCTGAGCTTAAAGGCCCCTAAATGAGTGACTGTGGTATTTTCCCCCCTATTACTCTTGTCCCACTTTCTTTTCAGCCCAGCTTCCCTCAGGCAAGAAGTTATGTTGTGTGTGAGCTCACAGAAAAGGTCTGGTTTCACCCAGGGGGGTTTAATGTAAGGGGGGAAAAAAAGAAAACCCGAGAAAGGAGAAAGGCAAACACACAAACTTGAATCCAAGACAAAAGGAAGCTCCTTCTTGGATTCCTGCACTCTGGAGCTGCCTGGAGTGTGGAAGGCACAGTGATGCTGGATCTGTTGCCTGATGTGATTTTGTTCTTTGACGTTGCCTGATGCGATTTTGAGCTCAGAGAGTGTGAGGAAGGAAGAGCAAGTCACTGAGGAGATGGGGAGGGCTCAGAAAGGGGCTCCTGAGGGGACATTCCCAAGCAGTGACGATCTCCCTGCTCATTCCACAGGTAACTCCCTGCTCCTGAACTCCTCCATGCAGCCCGACCTGACCGTGAGCAGGACCTACAGTGGCCCCATCTGCCTGCAGGACCCCATGGACAAGGAGCTCATGACGGAGTCCTCCCTGTTCAACCCCCTGTCCGACATCAAAGTCAAGGTCCAGAGCTCCTTCATGGTGTCCCTGGGGGTGACAGAGAGGGCGGAGTTCCACGGGAAGGCTCATCCTGGCACCTTCCCCCATGGGAACCACAGAGCGTTCGGGACCATCCAGGCCAGGAACAAGGCCATGTACATCCAGAACTTGGCTTCCATCTCGACCACGAGCGAGCTGAAGACAACAGCCCTCTTCGGGCACCTGGGGGGCCGTCTGGTGGTTCCAAACACAGGTGGGTGGATCCTTCCTCATCAAAAGCACATAAAAGAGTTTCAGATGTAGTGTTTTATAACCAGATTTTAAAAAAAAGGCAAGGAAAGAAGAGGTGGGGGCTCCCTTTAATGCAGACTTTGGGAAGTAGGGCATGTTGCCCACACAGGAGATGAGTGATCAGAAGAAAGCCTGGGATGAGGAGGAAGGAGGCATTATGCCTATTTGAACTGTTTTAAATTACTGCCTCTCTTGATGTCTTCAGCATGAAAGTCATATTAATCAAAGCTGTTGCTTACTTGGATCCTGATCCAAAGGAAGGGCTCCCCGGGAAGGGGTTCAATACTGGATCAGCATCTTCTCTAATGGGCTCACATTCAAAGCAGCCTCTCCATGTCCCACTGCCAGGCTGGTTCTGAGCCCGGGGTCAGCAGCACAGGAGGAACAGCCAGCCCTGCAGAGCAGCCCCTGCTCCCCACAGGGGCCCTGGGGGGGATTTTGGGATCAGCCCCTGCTGCCTCCCTGCTCTTCTCTGCTTTCGGCATCAAAGCTCGGCAGGTTTCCAGAGGGGGGCACTTCAAAGTCAGCTGGATCCCGGGGCTGGGCTGGGCACTGAGATGCTCAGTTTGCAGTGTTTAAGGAGTGGAGTGTGTTTTGTGACTTCAGAGTTCTGGGAGAGATGTATTTAGGTGGACAGAGCTGTTTGTTAAGGCAGCTGAACACACCCAGCAGCAGGTCAGACTGGAGGAAAGGATGTTCAGACCCCAGCCCTGTTGTACCACATCGCTGTGTCTGCGCCTTGCTGGAGAGATTTCCTTTTCCAAAAAGGCAAATGCAGCAGAAAAAGCCAGATCCCTCCCCTTGCCAGCTCAGAGCTTGTCATCATCTTTCCAACTCTGGTGAACTTTATTCACTCTAAATTCAACTGTTTTCATTTCACTGGTGTGTCCAGGCCTTCCTCTCGCTCTCTGGTTGAACTGAATGATTTAGAGCTTTATCCTTCATGTTTCATGAATTGGGCACTTTAAAGGTTGCCATAAAAAATGTGGTTTGTGTTTAGAGAAGATTGATAACAGTGCACAATTGAGGGATGCACTGTTAGTGCACAATCATGCACAACACATGGAGAGTTTTAATTTCTTCCCAGATTGTTTTTATGCTCAGGAATGAACGTTAGAGAGGCAGAGACACTAAGTCAGTTCAGGCATAAATTAAGAATTCCCTCACACTGTATATTTAGCTACTTTATATAATGGTAGTCCCATCAATTAGATTATTTAAATATGTATTTGGTCCACTCGCAGTTTATGTAATTCTGCCTTTATGTAAGCCCATCTTTGCTAGCCAGTTGTAAATGATAGTGTGATCAGGCCACTGCTTCGCTGAGGCTCTGCACTGTCTGACATGCAAAGTGAAATACATCCTTCCTCTCTGGAGGAAGTGACCCAGCAGTTTGATTTCAGTGGGACCCGGTGGAAAACTTCCTTGTTAGCTTCTGATTTATCCTGGGGGAGAGAAAGGACGATGGGATCACTTGGATTCACGAGTTGCCGCGTGTAGGGACAGAAAGGTGATTCCTCGTGATCCTGGAGTTGTCAGCTTTGATTTCAAAGTTGGAAAGGGGCAAAGAGCTTTCGAGAGGCTTTGGGGGAAAAAAGACGTATTTTTCTTTAGTGGAAAAGTAATGTCTTCATTTCCTTTAATAAGGTATTTTCCTTTCATCTGATGACATTGCAGTCGGAAGCTCAGTTTTGGGGGAACGTTCCTCTGCTGGGCACCTCTGTAGGTGTCCACCAGAGCCCAGGGGTGTGTGCAGTGTTCTCTGCATCCTGTGCCTTTGCCAAAGGGCAGTTCTGCCTTTGCTCTTTTGTAGGAGTCAGTTTGTTGATCCCACATGGAGCTATTCCTGAAGAGAGTTCCTGGGAAATCTACCTTGCCATCACTCAGAGGGAGTCCAGGTAAGAAGATTCTTGCCAGATACTTCGTCTCTGTAACTCAGCCAGCAGATAGTGCAGCCAGGCATGGGTGATGGGTTCGGATGGGATGGATCCCCAGAGCTGTGCTGGTGGGATCTCCACTGGCCCTCCTGGAGCCACGTGCACGGATCTGCTCTGCAGAGTTCTAGATCTGAGCAAAGACCCGTCCCCGGTGTCCCTGTAAGTTACTGAGCTGCTTCATCCTGCAGAATATAAACGGGCTCTCAAACCAGGGGAGATCACACTCGGTCTGGAAAAATCCATGAGCCTGTGTTTCTTAAGCCGTAATTTGTTTCATCTTCGTTACTGTGAAAATATTGTTGGTGGCAGTGTTGGAAGGCAGAGTGTGGTGGGAGCGGGACCAGCTGGTGCACTGAAGCAGGGCGTGCTTGCACACAGCAATTTCAGTGTTGTCTTTGGGTTAAACAAATTGGAATGTGCTTTGAATCCCAGAGTCCTGAACTGACCAGTGAATGGAGTTCCGTGGGGTCTGATGGTTTTGTTCCAGCTCCTCCATGAAGACGAGCACAGGAATTCCCCTGCTCCCCTTCCTCCCTCATCTCTTAACAGTCGAGTGAGGGGCTAAGATCTGAACTAAAACACTGGGAAATTTGCAGTTCACGTGACTTTTCCCTGCTGACAGACATTCCTGCCTTTGCTCTCCCCCTCCCCAGCCTGCAGCCAGAGGGCTCAGATGTGCTGCTGGGGCCAGAGGTGACCTGTGGGCCCCCGGAGGTGTCGGTGAGCACCCCCTTCGCCCTGACCATCCCCCACTGCGCCGACGTGAACCCCGAGCACTGGAACATCCACCTCAAAAGGAGGACACAGCAGGGGAAGTGGGAGGTAAGGCCAGAGCCCCCTCGCAGGGTCGTACCAAGGATGGAAACACGGTTAACTCTGATTAACTCTTGGCGCAGCTCAAAGACTGTGGCAGTGACAGACACAGACTCCTGAGAGAAACAATTGCAAAAAAACACCCTCCCGTTTTTGCACCGCAGCAAAGGGTCAGCTGCAGTGATCCACCTTTATGATCCACACCCCGCTCGTGGCAGGAGAAGTATTCGATTTTCCCAGATTTGTTTGTGAAAACATGGTTTTGATTGATCACAGCTCCCAGAGAGACTCGTGTCGGAACAGAACGTTATGTCCACACGAGAATTTATCACGGCACAGGGAAAGTTGGGGAAGTGCTTAAAAATATACAAGTTTAATTTTTTTTTTTTTAGCACAGAAAAATCCTGGCAGTTTAAAATCTTGTGTCTCTGTACACAGCATTCAGTGGCTGAGCTGTGCTCAGAACCCCAGAAGGATTAGTGCACATTAAACTATTGTGCTTTTTTAGTTGAACATCTATTTCTTAATCCTGCCTGGCTGAGGAGATTAAGCTTTGTGCATTTGTAACAGGAGGATTTGATCATTTGAGTCTGTCCATCGGTGTTTTTAATGCCATTGGCCACCCTGGGCTGGAACTGTTTGGTGGGCAGCAATCTCAGATGTCCTGAACTCTCTGTGTCATTTGGGGAGCCAGACTGAGAACCCTCCTAAAATAAAACACAACCCAAGCAGTCACTCAGCATTCCACAAATCCTCACAGCCTGGAAAGGACTGAATTCCCTGTGAACAGCAGAGCCAGTAATCAGACACAAATCCATAGGCAATGGATTGATTGCATTGCTGCTGCTGGAACTGTTTGGTTCATGGCACTGTGAGGGGGGAAAAAATTAGCAGTTAAAACATTTATGGATACAAACCCCATTCGTGGGTTCCATAAACCCCTCCGTGTCCTCTGCCTCCTCTAAACCACTGCGTGGTTTGTTGCTCTCCTTGAAACCATTTCCAGGCCAGGTCGGTTTTCCTGCTTTAGATTTCCTGAGTCAGCTCCCTCAGTGTGGGTCCCAAACACCCTGGAATCGGGGGGGGATCAGCAGATCCCTCCTCTCGTGGGACTCTAAAGCAGGACTGAGCCTCAAAGGCTCCCATCGAAGTGGGAGAGGTAGATTTCTGATGAAGGTGAAAAGTAACTGCAGTGGGTGTTCTGGAAGCAAGTCAGCTCCCAGCTATTGTTCAAGGTTCGCTTATTGAACTTTAATCTTCAAGGTAATTTTTTAACCTGACATTGGGGAAAAAAAATTAGCTGGGAAGTCAAGAGCACTTGAAAAAAGATGCTAAAATTGCTTACGCACCATCATTATTATTGTGTGCTGTACACATCGGGTCCTGCACAGTGTATTGCCATAAATCCTCCTGCTGACTCAGGGCTAAATTGGGAATATTTACTCATACAAGTAGTCTGCCTTCTCCCCTTCCCTGAGTGTGCAGCCTGGTTCTCAGAAACACTTTGCATTGCAGTTGAATAAAAACAAGTAATGCAGTGACTCCCTATTGTCGAGGCCTATTGATTTTACCTTATTTTTTTATTCTTTTTAAACCTGAATTTCGTTTTGCAGGAAGTGATGTCTGTGGAAGAGGAAACTACTTCTTGCTACTGCCTGTTGGATCCTTATGCCTGTCACATTCTCTTAAACAGCTTTGGAACTTATGCCCTAATTGGGGAACCCATCTCTGACTGCGCCGTTCGACAGCTGAAAGTCGCCGTTTTTGGCTGCCTGTCTTGCAATTCTCTGGATTACAATCTGAGAGTTTATTGTATGGATAACACCCCTTGTGCGTTCCAGGTAAATGCTTTCGCTTTGCTGGTTGGGGTTTGGTTGTTCTTCCGTAGAACACGAACATTCCTTCGTCCTGGGGACAGTCCCCATAGCCCAGAACTCCACCAAAAGTGAGAATATTGTTGTTTTTTTTTTTTAAGTCACTGCTGCGTGGCTTGCACTAAGTCCCCTGATTTCTCTGCAGTGTTGTTCCACAGGTGGATTTACACTGGGAGAGCTTTAGGGCAGCCCAGACTGCCTTGGCATTCTTTGCCAGGCAGGTGTTAAACCAAAATCCCACAGCCCTGCTTGCCCCAGCACGGATGCAGGGCTGCTGGGCTGAACTGGAGCCTTGGCTCCTGCAGAGCCTGGGGCTCAGTCTGCACCCCCCAGAAAATGGAACCCCCCGTTCCCAGCTGATGTAGAGGCTGTTTCACACCCCTGAGCTGTCAGTAGTTCAGGATCTCCTCTCCCAGTTCCAACGGGAGCCAGAAGAAAGAGGCTGGCCCACCATCTTCTTAAACAAAAGTTAAATTGTTGTGCATTTTCCCTTTAAAAAAAAAGGGGGGGAAAAAAGAAAAGACCAATCCCCAGGTGGCAGTTGAAATGAGCAGGATTTTTTTAATGGCATTCCAGGACAAAGCAGGGAAGTTCACTGGCTTTTGCAGCCTTAGTAAACTCAGAAGCTGGAACAAAATGGTTTTCTTTGGGGAGCTGAAATGAAGACAGTTGTGACATGAATGTTTCCTTCCCTTGCCTGTCTCACAGAATGGAAACACGACTCTCACTGATGTCTGTGTGCTTCTAATAAAAGCAAAGCCACCAAAAGGATTGTTAAAGACTTACAATGGCTTTGTAATTATACTCTTTATAACACTTACACAATTAGTGGGTACCAGTATCTTCCTGATGAGTCTGTAGAAAATTATTAGAAGAATAATTACCAGTTTTCTGCATCCACAGGAATGAGAGCAGGGTGTTTGTAGATAGTGAGACAGCTGTGTATTTACAAAATGATACAGCCCTTAACAGCATGTAAATATTAGTGTGAACGTGGAGAATACTGAGGGGTTTGGATAAAGAGTCGGGGTTGGGGTTACCAAGTTCCCTTTGACAGTTAATCCTTTGCAGTGCAGTTCTGTACGAGAGAAAAAGTTCCTTCACTTTTGACTTTGCCCCCTGTGTGAAAACCCACCTTGCTTTTCCAACGGCTGCCTTTGCCCCCCTGTGCAGCTCTGGCAGGATTTACAGAACTACGATACATTAAAAAGGAAATCCAGCACCCTCAAGGAGTTTTGAAAACAGTTATGAAATAATCTCCTCCCCTCGTGGCTGGAAATCAGAAACTAAGACCTCCCTTCTAATTCTTTCCTTCGTATAAACCCGACCATCAGGAGTTAAAACCAACTGAACTCCTGTAAAAATTGCTCTCTAATAGGAATCCATTAGTACAGTTTCAGGGAGCTCGAGCAGGCATTGAGTTTTCAGAAGGTCACAATGATTCCAGGAGCTCTTCTGACAATAACTTGGGTACTGACAAGCACTGAACCCCTTCGATGGGCACAGATTTGATAGAATTTATGTGGATAAAAAAGGTAATTTGCAGAGGCTGCTTGCCAGCTGATTTCTAAAGGCTTGTGCAACCTTTCCTTCCTCACTGGTGTTTTTACTGTCGCAGCACAGGAATAAACATTGCTTAAGCACAGGCAGGGGTGATTTCTTTTTTTTT
>VXAY01003777.1:307171-356925 GCA_013399855.1 Oxyruncus cristatus | reverse complement strand
CCTGTCCCTGATGCCCATCCCTGTCCCTGTGTGCCTGTCCCTGATGCCCATCCCTGTCCCTGATGCCCATCCCTGTCCCTGTGTGCCTGTCCCTGATGCCCATCCCTGTCCCTGATGCCCATCCCTGTCCCTGATGCCTGTCCCTGATGCCCGTCCCTGTCCCTGATGCCCGTCCCTGTCCCTGATGCCTGTCCCTGTCCCTGGCAGGAGGTGCCCTTCTCGCGCGTGTGGCGCGGCAGTGCCCGGCCCCTGCTCTGTGCCTTCTCCCTGGAGCGCTACAGCCCCGGCACCACCCAGCTCAGCTGCAAGGTCTGCGTGAGGCAGCTCAAGGGCCACGAGCAGGTGCTGCACATCCAGACCTCCATCCTCGAGGTAAGGGCCGCTCTCGCCTTGCTCCGTGACCTTGCTCTGTGACGCGATCGTAGAGCGGAATCCCGGGAGGGTTTGGGTTGGAGGGACCTCACAGCCCATCCCGTTCCATGCTTTTATACACAAGTCCTGATGATGTTCCAGGAGTTCCTCCACAACCCCAAAAAAGCCCCCCACCTCTTAGCTATTTAATTTCCTGCTGGCAATCCTACAAGCTACAGGAGGAGCCTCAGGCCCAGGCTTGGATCCTTCCTCCCAACTGCTTTGCTCTCCCGTTCCATGCAGAGCGAGCGAGAGACCATCACTTTCTTTGCACACGACGACAGCAACTTCCCTGCCCAGGTGGGTCCCAAGGCTTTCAAGATCCCCTTCTCCATCAGGCAGCGGATCTGCGCCACCTTCGACACCCCCAGCGCCAAGGGCAAGGACTGGCAAATGCTGGCACAGAAAAACAGCATCAACAGGTGAGGGCAGGCACAGGGGAAAGGGAAGCGTTGACCTGGGAACAGGGATAATCGGCTGCTGAGGGGGGTTGGTTGTTTGCCGGGATTAAAGGGTGTGTGCGGAGTCATTAACGGGCTCTCAAGTACCTGCTTTTATGTACAAACAGCTGCTGAGAACAGGAGCTTCTCCCTTCGAAGGGCGGCTCTTTGCTCTGGAACTGGACCTTTGTACACAAGAGTGGGGTCTTGGTGCCAAGTCCAAGACTGTTAGGAGGATTTTGGCACTGCTGTCTACTAAGAAAAAGTTTACAGTACTTAAGAGGCTGCATGTTCTCTCAAAAAAAAAATTAAAAAAAAAAAAAAATCCCATGGTGTGTTGTCCTGGCTCCTGCCGATGTGTTTTGGATTCCAAAATGAATATTGCAGGTTGGTTGGTTTGGTTTGTTTGTTTTAAGGAAAAGGCATATTTAAAAAAGACAGTCGTGCTCTACTCTTAGGGGTAATAATAATAAATTTCCTAATGATGCTTTCCAGGCCCGTTTTCCCGTTTCCACGGGGCTGGTGCTGCAGCATTCCTGGGCCTCAGCACCCGCCATTCCCTGTTCATTCTCCCTCTGCTAAACTGGAGCAGGGGACACCTGAAGAATAAATGCCCCCGTGTGTGTCCTCTGCAGGGCTCCTCGGCTCACCCCACGCAGCTCCTGTGGGAGGATTTTGGACAGCGCTGGGCACGGGGGGGCTCCCGTGGCAGCTGCTCCTCATCCTTTTCACTCCCCTTTTCCTCCCTCCCTGCAGGAATCTCTCCTACTTTGCCACCCAGAGCAGCCCCTCCGCCGTCATCCTGGACCTGTGGGAAGCCCGGCACCAGCACGACGGGGACCTGGACTCGCTGGCCTGTGCCCTGGAGGAGATCGGGAGGACACACTCCAAAATCTCCGACATCACAGAGACTGAGCTGGAGGAGCCCGACTTCAGCTACAGCCGCCAGAACGGGCTTTAGTCCCTTCCCCTGCTGCACAGCTCTGGGACTCTGACACCGGAGGTTCCTTGGGCAGGGAGGAAAGAAGGGATCCTGCACGTGTGGATGGGAACTCCCGTCCCACAGGGCAGTTTGCGGTGGGAGGAGCAGAAGCAGCCCTGCTAGAAGTCACCTGGTAATAAGGAAAACACGACCTTCTCCCCTGTCCTCCCTCGTTTAAAACTCATCTTTGGTCAAAGTCCAAAACAAAACTACACATCTGTCAGTCCTGGGGTGGGAAGGAGAAAATGCAGAGCCGTGGAAGGTAAAGGGTATGACAGTGTATTTAGGAACGGTAACGCTGGTACAATGCCTGGTGAGAATCAACAGATATGATGTTGGATATTTAGAGCCACTGGAGGTTAATCCTGGTTTAAAGGTTTGGCACTTCAAGAGTGGTTTAAAATCCCGTTTGAGAGCATCACGTTGTCACTTTACGTCTGCTACAGGAAAACCGACCCGTTTGGCCTTATCCTGTTCAGATGTTTGAGGAATTAGAAGATTCTCGTAATTTTATTTCATATCATGTGTATTCCAGACAATTTCTTTTAAAAATTCCAATCCCTTGATGAATGTAACATTTGCTGCAGAGCTTTCCTGCCTGCTCTGCTCCCAAAATGACAGAACAACACCCCTCTCTCTGTGAAATTGGGGTGCTGCACACGCAAGAGGAGTTTTCTAATTCTCTTGGTTTGCAAAGTTTGACTTAGTCAAAACCTGTTTGCTTGGGGGTGGATTTAAGTAACCAAATAACACGTGGGAGATTTCCAGCCCTATTTTAGCAAGTTTACACATTTTTTTTTTTTTTTTTAATTCCTTCGTGTTCTGGGGCTAAACTTAAGTGAAGGTGAAGTCAATCAGCACAGCTTAATTTTGGTTTGGCTTCAGACCGAAACAATAAACCCCACATGGTACTGCCAAAAATGGGCTTGGGAATTTCACAGGATGCAAAGCTGGCTGTGTTACACTTGGTTTAGCCACAAATGGCATTTCCCACCACAGTCAGAATCCAGCCAGAGAATTCGCCTTATTTTTTACCCACTTCATACAAATTCAATTTCTTACTTAGACCAAACCAAAAAGAGCTGTCACTGTGAGCGAGGAGCCTGGTGGAACTGGTGCTGAGCCAAATTAAACCCTTATTTTCACTCCTATCCTTTACAATTAGCCAAGGTGCTCTTAGGTCAGTGTGGGCAACAGGAGCACATTCAGGATAAAGCAGCAACAGAAAGGAGGCTTCAGGAGCTTTATGGAAATGAAAGAAACTCAAAACGGGCATTTTGGGGCTTTTTTTCACCCTTGTATTTGGCCCAGAGCTGCACAACAGGCCACAGGGTAGGTACAGAGAGCAAATCTCTAATAATCTGAAGCTATTCTCTACCCAGGATTGCAGGTCTGGAAAGTCTGAACAACAGCTCTCGACTCCTTCCTGCTGCTCTGGAACTGCAAATGTCACTGCCTTCCCAGCTCAGCAGGCTTGGAATAGTCTGAGACTTATAAATACTGAGACTTCTGCAAACGTTTTCTGCACTTTAGCGTTTCATAGAGCCTGACAGGCTGGTTGCTGTTTGCAGGGTGGCTGCGAGCAGGTTTGGGGCTGAGACACAAACACCAGCTGATTTGGCAGCAGGCTGTCACTGTTTTTAGCAGCACATGGTTCTATCTGGGTTTGAATTATATTTCTAGTGACTGCCAGTCCTCCTCCTCACAAACCTGTTCTTCATTGGACAAAATGCTAGGAATTGGGGGGGGGGGAGAACCAACAAAAACCAAAATAAGGAATGGCACCCGGGGAAAAGTGGCAGAGTTTGTGAGCTGTTGTTGTCTGGGAAACCAGCTCCAGCCTCTCTCCAGCAGGGAGTTTGGTCTCGGCTCCTCAGCTCAGTCCTAACCCAGCTCTGCCTGCTCAGAGCTCGGGAACACTGAGACACAACCAGCAGCTCTCTGGGCTGCTGTCCTCCAAAATCCAGGTTCCCAGGACGTCCAGTGTCTGAGGGAATGGGCTAAAAGGAATAAACGTTTAACTCTGACAATGCCAGAAAGGAAACTGTTCCTCCGTGGCCGAGGGCAGGGCTCGCTCTGCTGTTGCCCCTCAGGTTTTGTTCCCTGGTTTTATCTTCATTTTGGCTAAAGCAGCTTCTGTGTTACTGATCTTCAACTCTGAGAGTCTGATAACAGCTCTCGAGATTTTCTGCCTATTGTGGATTGTTTGGATGCTCTTGTATTGTTCGAGTGACCCAGAAATGCCCCAATGTTGCACATTTCCTTTCTCCCTTTTCTCTTAAACAGCCTCGCTGGAGCTCGGTGTACATACATATGATTTGATCCAAAATGCAGATGCAGAGGAGCACCCAAAGCAGGATTAGAGGCCAGAACCTAAAAATGTGTTCCTTTCTTCTGTTTTATAAATTATTACATTTGAAAAACAATTTTCCCAAACTAGAAAGCAAGAGAAATGTAATTTTGCACACTTTAGATTCCATCTGGCTGCCCCGAGTCTGATCAGGTGAAACAGCCATTTTGATTTTACATCACCAAAGAATCTGCTCTAATACATTTTCATCTTCCTAAGCACTTTTCCCAGGTACTTCTGTGCTGTGAGTCATTTAAGACTAATAGTTGCATTCTAAAAATGACTTACAGTTGTGTCAGCACAATGTGCAGTCCCAGCTCTGCCAGCCACAGCACCGTAAAGCTCATTTACAGTCTGTGCAACCCTGAACTCCCACAAAAATTTTATTGGCCCTTTTTGTAATAGATGAAAAGATACCAACGCAATTCTCTTAAAATACGGGGAACTGGGTTTGTTATTATTTTTATCTCTGGCAACAGCTGGTCTCCCCCTCTCTGGGCATCGCTGGCTTTGCAGCAGGTTCAGAGAAGCTTATTCAGCATAAATCACCAAAACAGGGATCCTGCCGGACTCCAGGG
This sequence comes from Oxyruncus cristatus, assembly GCA_013399855.1. Lineage (NCBI taxonomy): Eukaryota > Metazoa > Chordata > Aves > Passeriformes > Cotingidae > Oxyruncus > Oxyruncus cristatus. Next base: position 352,164 of record VXAY01003777.1, on the reverse strand, counting down.
TTTTAACATCACACCACAAGGCCGTCCTTTTCTTTCCACTTGTGAATTTTAACACATTCAGTAATAATTCCAGAGCATATTTCCCACCACAAAAAAAATAGAGCTTTGTGTACACAGTGAGCTAAAACGGGGGAGGAACTGTGCTGGGCTTCTGGTCACGAGTTCAGTCCTTTTTTTTTTTCCAGGCTGTTTCTGCCTGTAAAACACAGATTTAAGCAAAGGGGCTGCATTAGTTCTTGGAAGGTAATTAACTGAGTGGAAAAACAGGAAATTAGATTTCCAAGTCCTTACCGACTGGGAATGATCTCCAGAGTCGTCTTTCTGGCCTGTCTCTAATTTCACTGATCCCCAGGAGTTTCTCCACCTGTTACCCAGCAGCAGAGGTGGTGAGAATAACTCACCGAGGACCTTGGCCATGTTAACCCCACTGAGGGAGGTTTACTCGGGGTTGTTCATTCCTGGGAGGTGGTTTGGTGGAGTTACTCCCTCGACACTGTCCTCGTTTCGGCAGAGGCTGGAGGGTTTTCCACAGCAGCAGTGAAATGGCACCTCTGTCCTTTCCTGGACAAATAACGATGGTCTGGTTAAAATGACCGAAAGAATTCCACAGTAACTAAAAATACACAACACCTGTAGCCACAAACAACACTCGGTGTGCTGGCAAACATCATGAATCATTTTCTAGTAATGCCTTTTCTCTCGTCGCCAATACCAGCAGAAATGGTAGCAAAAAAAACCTCCTTTCCAACACAGACAGAAAGAAATAAATCACTCTAAGATTAAAGACTCACTTAGAGAATTGTTTGGTAGTAACAGTGTCCGCAGTGCAGGAAGCAGAACCGGAGTTCTGCTCGTTGCCACAAGTAAAGGAAAAACCTGTCCGTATCCGTGTCCACTGTTCTGTCCAAAAATAACATAAGTGTCTAGGAATTTGCCACTATATTTTTTGTATTAGAGGTGAATAGTACAGATTCTACTAGTGTTTCTTGTCTGGGGCTCGGGGGGGGTAGGGGTGTATTGTGATTTTCAAGCTATTGCAAAAGCTGCTTTAACTGAGCTGTTGTCTTGACTGGTTTGTGCTTTACCAGGGAGCCCGGCTGGGCCAGGGCTCACCTCGTGTCCCGGGGTGGCGGAGCTGAAGTCACCCGTGAGCCGTGGGACAGGGGCTGGCTGGGCCCAGTTGGAGCCTCCCCTCGCCCAGAGCTGGTGGCAGCAGCCGCTCCCTTCGTCCGCCCCGCCGTGAACCCCTCGGTGCAGAAGGGTCCTTCTGCAGAGCCGAGGGGACGTCAAACCCCCCCTGTGACCCCTCTGTACATAAATCCTGCTGCCCAACCCCAGGAGGAACGTGGAGCACCAAGGGGAGTTCAAGGGTGTTCTGCACCCGAGCCTGGCTCGAGCTCCTGTGGCACGGCGGGAAGGGGACGACACGGATCTCACAGCCAGGGAATCTGCCACGGGAAAGGGGAGTGTGCCCTCCCAGAGCCTCCCACGGAACTGCCTGATGCTTTGGGTTTGCAGTTTGAAACATCCTAACCCCTGGCTCTCCCCACACTGAAACCTGGAGCATTAAACCCCGTGGCGGTGACACCTTTTCAGCCGATTCCTTCGGTTTTCCCCCCGTTCAGGCACTGAAGGTGGAGGGGGAGGAAGGAATATTTTTAGGTGAAGCTGTAGATTTTTGCCTCCTTTCCACTAAAACCCAGCCCCCATCCCTGAACCTCACAGAGTTCCCTGACTGCAGCCCTGAGCAGTACATCCACACACAAATAAATGCCTCATATATTCACTCCTGGCATCACAGAATTCGTGACTTGGGAGATGGAGTTGCCTCCTCCCACCTCTCAATCCAATTCATCCCACTGTGACTTTGACCCCAGTTGGCACCTGGGTCCAAAACCATTAATTGTGCACCTTCTGTTGATTTGGAAGAAGTAAAATTGGACTGCTCAGTCTCAGAGCAGTGTAACACACGACAAGAGCTAACACACACAAAAACAAAAATAAATCCCATTGCATTTTCAACTTCCAAAACTTTTGACCGGCCCTTTGGTGAAAAGAGGAGGGGGAACTTCAACCTAATGGCGCAAAATGTAAATTATTTTCTAAAAAGTGGAAAAAACCCCCAAACCAACCCACAAGTATCCCTCTGGAGAGACTTACTTTCTCTTCTGCTCCTTTATTTTTTGCGATGAAGAGGTTCTGAAAACGTTGGTTCTGGGCTCACTTGACTGAGCATCCTTCCCTCCCCCGGGTCCAGAGTGTTTAGAACTGAAGGAGAGCAGAGGTTTGAACGCTTTCTTTAGTATGAAGCTGAAGGAGAAGGGAAGAGAGACAGAACATGAGATCAGAAGCATGGCCTTGGCTTCATACCACACTTTCTGTGCCTTGTTCTATCAATGTAAATTCTGAATGTTGTACAGTAAAATACTTGGGAAAGACTCCTTGGAAAAGGCTGCACTGGCTTCTTTTTTTTCAGCACATGTACATATATAAATATATATACATATATATATTTGGTAATGCCAGCCAGCTGTGTTATATTGTACTGAGAGAGTAACCCTGGGCAGGTTGGGTGTTTTCTGTAGGGTTGGCAGAGCTGTATGGCCCCGGCCTTTTGGAGAGACATGTACAGGTGGGAACTCCTGCATAGCAGCTATTTATGAATAAAGAGTCTTTTACTGACACCTTGGAGTACGTTCGTTCCTGTGGTAAAACCAGGGGGTCTGATCTGAGCACTCTGGGAGGCCTTGCTGGGTTTATGGGGGTTTATGCTGGAAAACTGGGTACTGGACACCTTTTTCCAGGAAAAAAAAAAATAAATTAAAATCTACAGGAGTAGGACCAGAAGTGAAGTTTACCCTTTACTGACGACATGGAAAAGAGGCCAAGAATATCATCCTGCTCCCGTGTTAGTCTAGACTGCAGCCAATTACCTCTACCCTAAAATCTGATTTAAGGTATTTCACTGAATTTATCTTATTTCTTTGTCTGAACACATGTACAACCCCACTCCTGGGCAGGGCACTCACCTTAAGTGGGATAAGTAATAAAATGAATTATTAGTCCCTACAGAGCAGAGGTGCCAGGACAAGTGTTATAAGTCAGATATCCCCCTCAAACACTTCATGACCCGCACTGAAGTTGTTCTCACCCGAGATCCCAAACACCAGATGCTGTGACGGGCACCCTTTGTAACCACCGGGACTGTCACACGAGCTGCCTTCGACACTCACTGCAGAATTATTCCTGAGGAATTATGTTTGCAGGGAAACAACGTCTGTTATCGTGAGGAGCTCACAGCACTGTGATTTAAGGAACAGCCACCCAGAAATTCTCCTGCCAGAAGAAGCTGCTGCCAGGGTGGAAGGGAATGGGGCTGGGCTGGGCTATTTCAGCCCTTCTGAAAACGCAAAAAAAAAAAAAAACCACCCACAAAACCCCCAAGATAATATTTCCAACACAAAGGCAGAACCGAGCCTCACCTGTTGTTAAGAGTATCAGAAATTATTATGTAAAGAGGATTCGGTTTTCAAACAGATCTGAAAGATTGCATTTAACCAAGTATGACTCACGTTCATCAGGCTCGAAGTAGGAAAACGTTACCAGCAATAACTGAACTGACACTTCTCAGATGAGACCGTGATCACCAAACCAGAAAGATGCTGCTCAGTCCCCAAAAATCACACAACAGCTGAATTATTGCAGCATTTCGAAGCTCAGTGAACTTGCCAAGTTCCATCAGTCCCTGTAACGGGAGCAGAGGGGTCCGTGTGTCCCCCCCGGGCTGCGGCTGGAGCTGGTACAGAACGTGTGGCTTTGGCTGGTGACAGAGAAAAGAAGGAGAGGAGAAGATTCCCTCCCTGCATGTGTTTATTTTTTGTTGTGTTTTAGGGCCATTTGGTTGCTGACTCAAATCCTGTAACCCTTCTGTTGTGACAGGAGGCGACACTGGAGAGAACTCCTGGTTACAAACACCCCAGACTAATTGAAACCAAACTGAATCAATCCCAATCTGCTCTGCTGAGGGAGTCTGTGCTTTTTTGCATTTTTCTTTCCTCTTCTGAGATTACTGTTTGGATTGCATGTCTTTTACTCCAATACTTATCACAGCTTCAAGGCTATTTTCCCTTATTTTGCTCTGTTTCTTTGCTCTTTCCCCCCCCTCACCAAATAACAGCATCCACACGCAGAGTCAAACCTTAAATCACAGTCAGTGCCCAGAAGTCCTGCAGAAAGCTGCGTTAGAAAAACATGCAAATAAATCACAAACCCTTAAAAATGCCTCCGGAGTTCAAAATCAGCTTTAAAGCGGGTCCCTGAAGGAGCTCAGTTCCTTGTATCAGAAATATTCAAAGAGTTTTGTTTTCAATCATCAGCAGGAGCCCAGACCAGGCTGTGCAGGAGGGCTCTCAGCTCCTAATCACACCTGCTAGAGGGTGATTTTGCCACAGGACTGGGGAGAAAGGGCAGCTGAAGAGCTGAAATCAGGGTGAGAGCTGAGAAAATTCTCACGGTGGGAAGGGAAAAAAAAAGTAACACCGGCTTTGGTGGGGAGGGGGTGGAGGGTGCAAAAAATCCAACGCTGCCATTTCCCTGCAGCCCTTTGGTCTCTCTGCAGCCACTGACATTTCTGGGCTGGTTTTAGAGGCAGTAAGAGCCTACCCCAGGTACAGACTGGGACACCCCCCACACCCCTCCAGCCCTGCCTTGCTGAGCAGGTGAGTCCCGTGCCAAAAAAAACCCTGGGATATGCAGGATGTCAGTATTTCCCTCCATTTTAGTGGGATAACCAGCTCATTAAATCTCCCCATGAAGGTTATTTTATTACCGAGTGACAGATCTAAAGATTTACGTCCCCATTCGTCACCTGCCTTCTCCCTCCTGCTTATCCCTTTGTATTTGTTAATGGCCTTCCTCTTGTTATATAATCCTGTCAGGGGTGTTAAAATACCTCTCAGGACCGTTCATTTGGTCTAAATGATCCAGCCTGCCCCGGTGACAGCAGAGTGTTCACGGCAGGGCTGGTGTGGGAAGGAGCCCTGTCCCGTCCTCCAGTAATTGTCACCACATGATAAGAAAGTGTAAGATTTAATAAGGTCATAAAGCAGAATGGCATGAGCCGGTGTCACAGGTATTTTTTTTCATTAACATCCAGAAAATCCGGATTCCGCGGGGCAATAAATTACAGCAATTGAGCAGAAATGACCCGTTTGATTCCTCGACTCTTTCCAGCAGCCCGGGGAGAGCAGCGGGGCCGGGAGCACCTCTGCCATCCCCACAGCGCAGGGCTCCTGCCAGCAGCACTCACACCACGGCTGCCCGTGCCACCAAAGCGCCCCTGCTGAGCTCCACAGCCACAGTCAGGCTCCAAAGTAGTGCAAGAACAGCCCTGGCAACTCGTTTAGTTTGGAACGCCGTGGAACGAACACCTCGGAAAGCAGGACCCTCACTCTCTTTATCCCCATTTCGTGTACACACACACAGAGATACTTTCCCTCTCGTTACCTGGAAGCATTTGGGTTTGCTGCTCGCACTTGCCCGCGGCTAACAATTATTTACTGCTCATTGTCACGATCTTCTGCCACATGCAGGGAACGGGGACTGAAGAGGAAGCAAGCAACAGAGATCCTGGGCTTCTGGAAACACCCAGAATATTAATATTTAAGGGAAGAAGAAGTACCTTAAGCTTTGGCTTGATTTACAAACTTTCCGAGGAACGACAGTTGTTCCTGAAAGGATTTGTTATGATCAAACTAATTTATAGGGTTGTTACAGTGGTGAAACCTCTGCTTTTAGCGTTTATGGGGGGAAAGAACTTCACCGTTGTGCTTCGTGGAGATTCAATTAAAATTTGACTTGGGGAAAGCTGCTGCAATTTTCCTCCTTGCGCTTTGTCCTTCACTAATTACTTTTCTTTTTTTTAATACTCTCTGCCTGGTTAATACACTGGGAGAAGCTCTTTGCAAACAGCAGCCTCATTAAAGCCCCCACACTACAGCACACAGGGCTTACAGACGGGTACCACAAATGGATGCTGCCCTTTAAAAAGTGCATCCCCCCTCCCTCCCCGATACTCCTTGAAGAAGAAGTTCCAAGTGCCTGTCATTTTTCTAAACAGGTGAGGAACCCATTACAAAATATCCTAGACAACCATGCCCCGTTTTCTCCCCCGTGCTTATTGTAATCCCCAGTACCTGGTGCTATTACACATGCAAGGAGGTAATGAGGCAGGCAAAGGTTATTCCTGGGGCCAGGCTGGAATGATGAGGGGCTGCCAGTGCAGGAGACTCACCCCGGGCTATCTGGAATTGAAATTTTGGCTTAAATTAATAACTCAACATGAGCCCAGACAGTAATGCTGCCTGTCCCCTGCAGGGCTGAAAATGTCTTCTGAAATTAATAAAAAAAAAAAAAAAAGGAAAGGGAGAGGGTGTTACCTGGGCAGAGAGAGAGAGAGAGAGAGAGAGGCAATGCACTGGGCTGAGCTGATGCCACGGGAATGTGGGAGGTAGGAAACACATGGAAAAAGGCCCTTCCTCGACTACCTGACAGGCCAAGTGAATACCCAATGAAGGGTAATAAATCCCTCCATCTTTCCCGAAACCTGAAGGATTTGTTTTTATCACCAACAAGGGAAATTCCCTCATTATCTTCATTATTGTAACAGCACCAGGAATGTTCTGAGGTGTTTTATGGAGCAGTTTAAAAAAAAAAAAAAAAACAACAACAAAACAAGCCTTGCTCCCGGAGCTGAAGGTTTACAGGCCAGTTTACACACACAGCTCCAGGTCAGGGGCACCAAGAGCACCCACAGAGGTGGGTGAGGACACCCAGAGATCACAGCAGTGACATCCCACAGTTCCCCTCTGCTTCCAGGTGCAGTGTTTGGTGCCAGAGACACCCAAACAGAGGCAAGGGGAGTGCAGGGGAAGGGGCAGGAGAAATATCTTCCTACACAGCACGGAGAAAGGAAGTTATCCCACAACATGAAGCTGTCAGTGATTCTAAACCGGCCAACGCTTCAAACCCTGCAGGTTCTCCTGGAGCCCTTCGTGCCGTGAGAGCTTGAATGTCGCGAGACAGAGACACCAGAAAACGTGAGGATCCAGGAGAAAACCAGGTGAGAAACTCCCACGTGAGTGCCAGGAGGAGGGAGCCACTGGGACAAAGCGTGTGGCATCCCACTACTAACTGACTTTGGGAGGAACCGTGTGGGCAGCCTGTTCTCTCGGGGGCTCAGCCTGGGCCAGGTCTCTGCAGCCTCCCTCGTCACTCTGAGAGACCCCAGCGGTGCTCAGAGGTCATTCGGGATTCACGAGGCAAAAGTCCTCAATCCAGAGGCAATTTAAGAGTACGTTTCTAACTCCACAGAGCTGGGTGGGCAGAATGAAAGGGCAGAACAACCCGACTGAGCCGTGGCCGAGGCACAGAACGCTGCGTGTGTTCTGCAGCGCTTCCTTCCTCGGGCAGCCCCAGAGATGTGCACATCCTGAGGTCCTTCCCAAGCTCTCCTTCCATCACCCCTGACCTCCAGGAGTGGCTCCCTGTTGGCAGCCAGGCCCGTTCATTCCTTCTGCTAAGGCAAGCAGGGAGAAATCCTGGAGCTGAGAGTTTAACACCTCGGCTTAAACTGAACCAAATTTCACGGGAAAAGGAAAAGAGCCCGCATGCAAAATGTCAAACAGGAGCAGAGGTTTTTCAAGAACCCAAAGCACAGCAATCAGAGCACAGACCACACCAGTTTTCCCAGCAAGTGCTGAAGTGGAGTCCACTTTTTCACATTTACTTGCCTTGCAAACACTTGGCAGCGCTGAAGCTGAAAACCTCACACAGTTTGTGTTTAGCCTGTGGAACTCGGTGGACGAAAAACAGGCTTTTTAAACTGAGAGCAGATTTTAAAGCTATTAACCATATTTTTCTTCCTTTTTTTACGAGGCAAAATGCATTTAATGCCAGGCTGCACAGCCTAAGTGATTGTGGGCTGGGGCGGGAAGAATTGCTGGCCTGTCCCATTATGCACATTTACACAGCTGGACACATCTGTAGGAGCCACATGAAGAAAATTCACAGGAACTGGGACTCAAAATAAGTTATTTCTATTCCCTGTTCTGTTGCAGAAATTATGAGTGACTTGAGCGACTTCCTTCCAAAAGAAGGAACATTTTCCTACATCACAAAAACTTAACAAGCCAAGGCAGTTATTGTACCTCACGTCATGTGTGTATAAAAGACTGACTACACACCCCTCCTTTCCTGCAAAGCTTCAATTAGGTTAAATGCATTTATTCCTTCAGAACTCTTCTGCTCATCACCCATTGAGCTGAGAAATACCAGGAAAAAAAAGGTTCAGAACAATGGTTTTTGTTCAGTTCCCAACAGTGTTGTGTTCTCTGGAAAGCCTTCATCAGCCTGGAGTGGGAAGAGCCTCGTGCAATGCAGAGTCACATTGAATTAATGCTCCAGGAACACTCAGGGAAGGGAATGGACACGTCTCCTCCCTCTCCCACTCTGTGCCCTTCCTTTAATTACACACATTGTGGGTTATGAAACCTTGTCGTGTTGTCACAAGTGGCCCCTGTGCTGAACTCTGCCTTGTCAGGACAGCTTTATCATCCATAAATATTGCAATGAGAACCAAAGACTGCTTATGAAAGATTGATTCCTTACAGTTCACTGACCCTTCCTCCGAGGCCTTTTATTCAAATTAGAGTAAACCCATCCTAGAAATCCCAGCATTAATTGTTAATATTACAGGCTACTGAAACACCGAGTCCTCAAGGAACAGAGATCCAGGGCTGGCTTAAAGTGATACATCCCAGCAGAAATTAAAGGCAATCAACAGCGTTTGAACGTGCTAACTCTCACATCCAGAACCAAACTGAGGCCTTTCACGGACCTCACATTAAATCAGGCCGAGTGCTTTGGAGGCCTCTGGTCAAAGCCGGGTTTGGGAGGTTCGAACTGCGACCTGTGCGGGGTTTGGGGGAGTGCTCAGCCACTGCTGCTGTGCTGTGCAGGCAGCTGGGCCAGGCTCAGGAGGCTGCAGCCCTGCCCTGGGGCCAGGGAAGATGTGCTGCAGGGCCCTCGGGACTGGCACAGGCGGCGTTTGCCAGCGGTGCAGACAGCCAGCTGAGCGAGCCTCGGAAGGCTGGGTAGATGGTGGGCACTGGGGTCATTCCCTGCCACACTGGCGGTGTGGTCACACCGTATTTACCACCAAGGTCACTGCCCAAACCATCTCTGTGCCCTGGGTTGCCGCACGTGTCCCACTGATGAGCTCGTTCCACACCCACAAGGAAAAGCAACACAAAACACGCTGAGGGATTACTTTTTTTTTTTCTTTCCCTTTCCCAAAGTAACAAGTAGTTGACACCCATTTAAATATTCAACAGTGCAAGTGTTCTGCCATTTAGTCTCATCACGTTGGCACGCTGTGGAAACACTGGCTCAGTTCACCTCAGATTTCCCAGCAGAAATAACACAAGCCTGGTGTGAACTGAACATTTGTGATAAGCAAACTTCCTCCTGCTGCTCGGGAGCTGAAACCTGAGCACTGGCAGAACACACAGCTCCTCATGTTTCCAAATGGTTGGTGCTTCCAGGCCCCTCTGCAGGGACCAAAAGCTTCATGGCTGAGCACCTACTCTCCCGTTTCCCAAATTCTGCCCCTTACAGCGACTCAGGAATACCCTGAGAACACCCACTGTCGGGCAGGAGAGCGACTGAACTGCCCCCAGGGCCAAGGAACACAGAAAATCTCTGGGCCCAGAGCAAGACACAAGTAGAGGAAAGCACCACTGCTGATCCTGGAAACATTTCTCACTTCCAGTCTCCCCAGCAGGGACTGTTGTTGCTGCACCAGGCACAGGGGGGATATGGGGGAAGTGGAGAGGAAACGAGGGAGGAGTTGCCAAGAAGACGTAATAAATTCACTTTCCTGACACAGGACCAAGCTTGTCATTAAATGTCAAGCACTGGATTAACAGCTGGAGGGGAACAAATCTCTGCTTCCACCTCTGGGCTCTTAGCAATAGATAGCAACAATCCTCCCCCAGAAAGGCTCCCTCTAAATGGCAAATTCCTTCTGCTCAGGTTTCAGGATGGAGCTGACAGAGGACTCACAGATAATAACCCGTTGCTGTTTGTTCCCCACAGCACCTCTGCCAACGGAGTTGGAAATAATCACTTTGCATTCTGACAAGTATGAGCCAAAATAATGCAGCATGTCAGCAGCACCCGCCCCGTGGAGCTGAGGCAGAGCTGAGCTCAGGCAGCTCACCAGGCACGAGGTACCCAAATCTAAACCTGGCCCCAGTCAGCCCCGGACTTTAAACTGAGAAAATTAAAGTAAGCAAATTCACAGGTGACTGGGCCAACTGAAGGGCCAAAGGAGGTGGCCCCTGGAAGTGAACACCCCAGGGATTTCCCCTGTATTGCAGAGATGCCATCCTCTCCCCCGGCCCTAAATTCAGGTAGAAGGTTTGCCTGCTGCCCTGCAGAGGCTCGGCTGGGTCCCCTCTGTCCTTGTGCCTTCCCAGTCCTTGTGTTTTCCCCTCCAGGTGAGGCAGGGAACAGTCCAGAATCACGTCCAGCCCTGCACAGTCTCCCCATTCCCAGCCCAGGGTGATGCTGCTCCACATGCACAAAATGCCACGAAAATTAACATGAACTTCCTTCCTTCCTTAGTGCTTCCCCCACCCCTGCCCCCAACAAGGAAGCCCATTGAAATTCAACATCCATTTTAGCGAAGCACTCTGATGCTGGGTGACCTTTGTGTGACATTTGCTTTGCATCTGTGCACCGGGAGAGACCAACCCACCCTTTAACAAGCCCATAACCCAGCCCTGGCCATGGCAGGGAATGAGAAGGACTGCTGGGATGAGTGGAATTCTCAGGGTATTGGAAGACTCCTTAAATCAAAGCACTGAACAGAGAAGTGAGGGGCATAACTACAAATTGACTGATCATTTGTTTCTGCATGAGCACAGTTCCAGCCTGAGAGAGCCCCTGCATCATGGTGTCATTGGTACCAAATAAAAGTGAGAGCTGTTTAGCACAGTTGTCAAAAAAAACCCCCAAACAAACAGAGTTGCCTTGCAGACTACCAGCTTTGTATATTTAATACATTTAACCTATATTTATTCTACTTCCAAACTAGTCTTGGTGCCAACAAGGAAGCAATTCCTCCTGCTTAAAATGGGAAGTGAAAGACAAGAGAGAGGTAGAGCAAACCCCAGTACAGCCATCCCTGAAACAGTAGGGACTACCAAAATAATCCAGTTTCCAAAACTTTCATAAATCATAAACGGGTTGCTACTTGGATGAGTTCTGCAGGATTCTTGACTTAAAAAAAAAAAAAAAAAAAAAAAAAAGAAAAATAGAAAAATATNAAAAAAAAAAAAAAGGATAATGAGAAAATTAAACCTTTATAGCAAGCTTTCACAGTCTGGGTTTTCAAAACACTTCTGTAAATAGAATTATCTGCTTCAGGGACATTAAACCCACCAGTGGAATCTCTTACATTACCACATTGTGAACATCTGACCTCCAACACTGGGAAATAATGAAAAATTAATGGATCCAGATGTGCCAATCCTGCCAATGGCAGATGTTCATTTTACACACCATTTAGAAATCCCCAGTGCATTTGAGCACACGATGATAAAACTACTAAACAACAGGAAGGAATGGAACAGTGCTGTGCAGTGAAATCTGCACCTTCCCAGGACATGAAAATGCAGAGATGGGTGTGCAAGAGAGACCCCACCAAGAACAAGTCACCTCTATGGCAGCAGCTCTAATTCAGGGACTTCTTTCAGGACAACCAGGGTTGTTCCCTACAACTTCATCCAAGTCATTCCTAAAGGTTCCACCATAAACCAAGAGGTGACAAATAACTTGAAGGCACAAAACACACTCAGAGCTCACCCCTCTGTTAGATATTTGCCCAGCTGAGTCTATTCCTCTGCCATTAACTACCTGCAATATTTTTTTTCCTCCTCCTGCTACTGGAGCTTTTGTGGAGATCATTTTTTCCTCGACTCTGCCTGTCCAACCTGGTCCTTCCCTCCTAATGAGAGTCAGATAAATCTGTCCCTTGTCAGCCGAGCCTGCCATGCCCAGAGAGAGTTTTACTACATCATAAACCCACAAAATGCCCCGGTATTTAAGGGAGATCTCTCACTCTGTCATCAGGGTTCTGCACACAGTCCACCAATCCACCCCTGAGCACAGAAGCTCTGGAATAGCTGCTGTGTGCAGTGTCCAGCTGCCCAGTGGTTGCTCTTTCCCTGGGGATTCCCACCCCGCTTCCCTGTGGATCTGCAGCCCCCTCCTCTCCCCCTGGCTGGGAAGCTCTGACTCTGCAGAGGAGCATCTGTTCGTGTGATGCTGAACAATTTGTTACGTTACATCCCAAAAGCCTTTGACTAAGGGGCTTATTTCTGCTCCGTGCTTTGGTGATGACTCTGGTGAACAAACTCCAGGAGCAGGGAGAGAAAATGGAAGCTGATGGTGTTTGAACATCATTTCAGTGCTGACTGCACAAAGCTCAGCCTTTCAGCAGCAATTCTGCCTCCGTGCCTTTGATTTTGCAAACAGTTGACAAAGGCACAATTCTATTGACCAGGCAGATTCGATTAAAATCCCGTATTAAAATGTTCCCCGGGGCTCTCAGTTATACTGTCCTTCACCTACAGGGTTTCAGATGGTACAGATCCATCTTGGTAACTGAAAGACAGACCAATTCCCTGCTCTATCTGGGTCACTATCCATCTTGTCTCTCGTGTTGACTGGTTCCAAGTGATTCAAAGAAAGAAGGCACAAGCAGGTTCTCAAATCATCTCTCGGCTGCTGCTGCAGAGGAACACGCACAGCAGAGCCCAGACAGCACAGGGGAGCTTCTCCTCAGCCCAACAGGGATGATGGTTCTCTTCCAGAGAGAAAAACAGGAGGAGCAACGTTGTCACTGAAAAGGGGAATAAACCAGATCTGAGCTCAGTGGTTTGAGAGGGAAACTACTGAGACCCACCCGTTCCCTTCTGAGCTCCAAGAGCAGGTTCCAGGGCCAGTGCCTTGTCTTGCCGTGTGTGATTTCCCTCCTCTGTACAACAGAGCACCCAGTAAACATCTAAGAGCAGGACAGCGAGGCGGGGCTGCAGTGCAGGCACAACTGCCTCGCCAAGGTCACACATTTCGCCCGTGGCACAGCAGGGACCAGGGTGACAAGAGGCTCCCCGGTGCCTTCTCCTGTTAGAAGTGGAAGCACAGACCTGAGGAGACAGGAGGACAAGCAGAGAGCCTGAGTTACCCACCCCAGGGGCAGAGGGGCTTGCAGGGACAGTGGCCTGGGTTGCCCTGGGAAGGCTCATCCCTCCTGTGCAGGGCTGTGCTGCTCACTCAGCACTCAGCAGGTCTTCACTGGACATTAACTGCAGAGACTTATTTACCCAGTTTATGGGCAGTAACACCATGATTTATCCGTCCTCAAATGACAAAAAAACCCCCAAAAAACAAAAAAACAAAACCCAAAAAAAGAGTCTAATTTCTCATCTGAGATCAGAAGAGAAATGGGGAAGGGGCAAATCCTTTGAGCATAAACAGATTGCACTATTTATATATGAAAATGTTTTCTGCATCTATAAACTTACCATGCCCAAGTACTTTAATTAATTGCAGGGGTTGCTATGGTAACATTCCTAACTCAATTATAGCTCTACAAAGAGGTGCAGTGCACTCCTGACAGAGAAGCAGGTAACTCTTGCCGAGGCTGAAGTGGGGGGCAGGCACAACTGCAATGGATTTCTGCAGGTCTGACCCCCAGCGTCCCAGCTACTTAAATTATCCCATGATTGCACCCACTCTTCACCCCTTGGGAGGGATGACACCACACAGGAGCACCGGATCTGTGCCAAGCTGTCTGACTAAACCCAGCTGATTTCCTTGGCTCCATCCTGGGCTGAGCAGAACTGCAACGTGACAGGTGGGGAGGGAGAGGATCTGGGTGGGAGAACTGCAGCTCCTGGCAGGAGGAGTGGACGAGGGCCCCCAGCTCTGGGCAGCACAGCCTTCACAGGAGGCTGGACAGCAGCACCTCGGTGGGTAGGGCTCAACTACCTGACCCTAAAAATCTGCTCGACCACAGATTTTCCCTCTGACACTGCAAAAACCACTCCCGTGCCTGCACCTCAGTTCCCACCTGGTAGAATCATGGCAGCACTGCCTGATTCCTAAACAACTGAGAGGCAAAAATTATCATCAGCTGCTTCAACTCAGCATGGATAAAGTCTGTCTGAAGGTTACTACCAGATTAATGATGCTAAAGATTGATGATTTATGGCCAGATCCCTCTCCCACCAAATACCAAAGGAGTTGCTAGTCTAGGCTGGGCACTAGAGAACATCCCAAAGCCTCACAAGGACCTAATTCCTCCCCTGCATTACAACAAACCATCTGCACCACAACCAGCATTCTGCCTCCAGATGTTTCAAAAGCAAAAGCAACCTTCCCTGTTTGTGCCAGGGCACTGAATGGTCAACAGAAAAGGAAAGGCAGGACAAAAGAAGGGAGAAATGACATTTCCTCTTAGCATTATCACCTGAAGTCTGTGGACTGATAACCTTTACCTCCATTATGAAGAGTCCTCCTGTTCTCTCTGTCCCTGCCCTGCTCAGCTCTTCACTCCTCTGGCATCTTTTCCAGGGGTGCACTCACATGACAGAAGGGACACTGCCTGTCCAGCTCACGTGTCTGTCACCCCTTGTCCTAGATGGGCTTTCAGTCACTGTGCCAAGACATTCCTTTGCCCCTCCACAGCCCCTGTCACTTCTGTTAAGTGTCCTTTTCTCCCACTTCAGATTAAATGCCTTGTTAGACGCTTCCAAAGGTGTCTTTAGTGAGGCACAGTGGTATTTCTTACCCTCTCTGCCCCCATCCTTCAAGGTCACAGACAGAGGCTTCAGCTTTTTTCTTAAAGGTTAAATGCAAGTTCCAGAAGAGGAGCTTGAACTTTGGAGAGCTAAAGCAGAAAAACCCCAACATCCCCAGAGGATACAACATTGTTCTGTGAGAGGCAGTGAATAGGAAGGATAAAACCAGCAGCTGGAGGAGCTGGACAGAAAACAGCAGCTCCCTTCCTGAGCAACAACTTTATCTGTCTTTGCAAACCAACTGCTACTTTTTCATGCCTTTTCCCCAGCCTGCCCTGCTCTGAAGAACATCCGCTGCCTGCAGAGCAGGAACTTGCCAGAGGCTTTTTTATTTCAGCAAAGCCCCCCACCAGCTGTGCCTGCACTCCCTGAAGGATACACAATGTTAACTCTTCAGAGATGGCATTTTCCAGCCTGTCAGGCAAAGAGATGCTTACTCCAAGTCGGAGCGTTCAGAGGTTGAACAAATTTTTGCTCTCCTCCTCAACAGGCGCTTTCCATCATCAATTCCTGCTCGGCTTCCTGCACCCCTGTTATTCTCTGAGGGCTGAGATCCGCCCAGTTCAAAGGCTCCCACTCTTTAGGAAAGATTTGGACTTTGTTTTTTTATTCTCTCCTGGTTTTTTTTCCCCGTGCCCATCATTTTTCACCCTGGCCCTTCCAATTTACTGGGTTTACAGCAGATAACTGCCTAATTCAGACGGTTTACAAACACACACACACTGGAATTCAGGCTCAGGGATGTTGCACCTCTGCTGGCCCTCCAGTTACTCAACCAAAAAAGTGTCACAGCACAGCTTAACTGCACAACAACCTCTGACCTGAACCTCAGAAAACCAGACTCTCACTCTGGAGCATCGATTCTGCGCCGTGGTCACCGACAGAAATTCGCCCATTTTGCGCCAACTTCCACCTTTGAAAGAGGGGGTTTTTTTTGCTGTCCAGCCTCGTACTCACACGGCTGTGGTGAGTGGCTGTGATCTCTGCCTTGGCAGGGTTTGTGGAAGCCGGGGCTGACGGGGTTAGTCTGAGTTAGTCTGAGCCTCCCTGGCAGAGCCGCAGCCTCCGGGGGCCGGGATTATCAAGGTTAGTTTAGCACAAGATCCGCTCCAGCACATCAGACACGACTGGACATCTCCGAGGGCCAGAGAGCACTGCTGAGGAATTCCAAAAACGTCCTGCTGGAAAACACAGCCAGACAAAGACATTCTTGTTCTCTCCATCACGGTTTGGTTTTACCAATTAGAGACACGGAGCAAACCTCCTGTGGGTGCCCACGGTGGTGTTCCCTTATTTCTGCAAATTCAGGGATGAGCAAAGGTTTGTAGTTGTTTTATTAAACTCTGTGAGATCTCTCCTTGCCAGCAAATTGGTGACTACATGAGGGCCACCAGTGAAAAGAGCTGCAGACACTGGGACCTTTCCAGATATATTTTCTATCTATTTATATGTGTAAATAAGTATCTAAAACAGACACTGGGTTAAAATAGGTATGAAAATGGTAGATCAGATGCTTCCATTTGCAGCTCTCGTTATTCAAGAGCAAGGGAGGTCAGTGGACCAGAAAGAAGGAAAACTTACAAAACCCAGCACATGTTCAGTGGAGCAGCACTAATCAGGTATCAAAACTCCAGACAGATAAAACCCCCAAACCCAAGCTACTTCCAGTAACAAAGACAAAGCTCCACCTTTGCACCACCTGAAGGAAAGAAAGGAAGAACTGACCTTGCTTCAAGGCATAAATCGACCCCAAACGGATTAGGATTTTTCCTGCAAGCAGGTCTTAATTAAAGAGTGCACAAAACCACTTTGCAACATAATTGTTAGTGGTAGCCACTATTGGAGAGGTTATTAAATTAAAGTACTACCAACTCAATAGTGCCATATGGCCATTCCCACGCCACTGAGGAAATAATTTTTACACACCCAGAGCTTTAAGTCGATTTTGCAGTAAATTGTTTCGGTCGGGGCAAGCCCCACGTGAGTGCCCTGCCCGTGCACTCCCCGAGGAAGGTGGTGTTCTGAGAACAGGCCACTCGGGGGGGTCAGACCATCTAAATCAGCTCTGCCTCGCTGGCACGCGAGGACCCGGGCCAACTTACCCCAGGTCGCTGCTCTGAGGGGTCGGAGGTATTCCCTGGAAGCAGGTACAAAATTTTTAGGGCTGTTACTCCGGGAAGCATTGAACAACCTTTCATGTTTGACCAGGAAGTTTGGAAAAGTGAATACGAGGGTTCTGAGAATCCAGCAGATGCCACAAAAAAAAAAAAAGGTCACACAGGAAGCTGAGGTCACGGGATTATCCCTCTTCCGTCTCCACCTCAGCCCTCTTTTTTTTATAGGAAAAGAAAAGTCTGTGGAAACTTGAAGCTTAATACTTAAAAGGTAGATGCTCATCTACATCAACACCGCCACCCTTGGAGCATCAATCTTTGAGTATAAACCTCTGTGTGAACCTAACACTTGATCCCACACTTTGATTTAGTAAAGAATTATATGCACAGCATCATCTGCGGATTTAAACGGGTTCTGTAAAGGGATTTTCAGCAAAGCCAGTGAATAGCTCTGCAGAAATTGTCTCAGCTCAGGTAGAACAAAGGCACGTGTTGGTTGGATCCCGTAACAAATGCTAATAACCCAGACAGCACTGCCCTGCCTGAGCTGACCTTATTACATACCAACAGCTCATCTATAATGCATTTAACTCAAGTTCTTCCTGTTCTAATGAATTAACTGCACTCCAGTGGACTGCCACTGAGAACTTGTTTGGGAAAATAGCTCCAATAAAAATCACATCAATAATAACACCTCCAAACCATTTAACAGTTGGGAAATGCTCTAACAGTGATTTCCCCCCTCCCTGCCCTTCTCTTGTCAGAAGGTCTTTGGAGGACAAAAACATCCCATGATCATCTTTTGTAAATTGAGTGCAATTGAGTGTCTTTAAAAAAACAACAAAAAAAAAAACCCTAAGAAATAAGTAAGAAAAATTAGGCCCACAACAGGATGCAATTTATTCTTCAGGCTCAGAATTTGATGTCCTTACACCACTTAATTACTCCACAGGAGTAAATTCGCTTTAACAGCTGCTGACAACAGATGACATTTGCATCACAATTTCCTCCAAAACTTTTGAGAGGCACTCAGCTTTCTTAAAGGTAATGCTAAGCTGGTATTTAGATGATACTGTCTAAAATGATGGTGCTGCCTAATTGTCTTCATGAGATCACCCAGTGAGATCCTAATGCATTATTTATACTCCTGGATGGGCAAACCATCCTGCTAAGTGCAGTATGAATATATAACCACAGCGTTCCTTGTCCTGGGTAGACTGTAAAGATCTCAGGTGAAGAAAGCACTTACAGCATACGCCTAATCTTAAAAACACATTTTAATGTTTTAAATCTGAAGTCAGCCTTGCTTTTGTAAAAGTATTTATCACCCATTGTGCAGGGTGCAGGGTGACCCAGAGAACTCCCAGCTGGGGTGTCATTCCGTGCTGCCCGGGACAAAAATCATCGTTGGCAGCTAAAAAGAACCAAACCTGTGCCTAAAGCAGGGAGGGAAGAGCAACTGGTGGATAAACTTGGCAAGGACGGGCCCGGATTTCATAGTTATTCCTCGTCTCCCTCACACACACCCACCCCAAAGCTGGGTGATTACAGGAACAGATGTAGAGCTCCAGAAAGCCAATGAATCAATGCACAGTTAAATTACACAACCCGTTAAAAAAAAGGAAAAAAAGGTTAAAAAAAAAAAAAAATCAATGGGACCGCAAGATGTAACACCAGGATATAAAAATCCTGCAAACAATAAATAAAGCAAAGCCACGTTTAGGGACTGTCTGGCTGTTCATCTGGAGCAGAGCTTGGCCACCTTGTTTGCACCTCAGCAAATGACTATCAGAAAGTAAAGGCCTACAAGTGTCGCTGTCCAGATGTCCCGTTTTCCCCTTAAATGCCAAACATCCCCAAATTTACGGCAATTTCCTTTCTGTACCTCGGGGTTTCTGAATGCAGCACACTCCTGAGAGACCACTGCAGCACAACAAGCACTTCCATCAGGATCAGTGCTGGAGGCACAGGATATCTCTGGCAATCAAATCAGACCATCCCACTCAAAAGACACTCAGAATTCCAGGGGTGACACCTCCAGTATTTCAGAGCTGTTGTTTTAAATCCTGCCTTTTCTTTGCCCCTACTTCTTTGTCCGAGACAAAGGAAGAGAAGGAGAACCGCAGTCAAATTAATGTGTATTTATAGAGCTCATTGATTGCACTATTTAATTCACACCCTTTCTGGAAACTCAAATCAGACCCCGTTTCCTTCGGGGGCTCAATCTCCTCCTCCCTGATTCATCGGCAACGTTTTGCTGAGCTGCCCCTGAGCCCCTCCGTGGCCTGGCTGATTGCGGCGGGACAACGTGTTTGCACACACGCCCATTCCTGCCCGTCCCTCGGTGCTGCTGGGGGGGCCACGAGCCTCCTGCAGGGCACCTGGAAAGCTCTGGTGACAGCTCTGCTTGGAGGAGGCAACGCTCAGAGTCTTGGTTCCCCCCATCCCGTGGGGAACGGCCGGCTCGGCTTTGCCGGACGCCTCTTCCCAGCTCGGCCGTGGGGTGGAGGTTAAAGCCGTGTCAGGCCTCTTTTCTCCAAAGATGCCCATTTTCCAGCACGCTCAGAAGCCTCTGCAATGCCAGCTGTGCTGCCAAAAGGAGGAAGGCGTGGCAGCTGCAGGCGGTGCTGTTGCAGCCCCGCCTCGGTGTGGCACAGGGTGATGGCACAGGGTGACAGAAGCGGGACCGTGGCCGTGCAGCCCCATCCAGCAACGAGCAGGGAGCGGAGGAAAACCCCTGTTTTCCTTGGCTCCCAGGCCACTAAACATTTAGGTTAGATATTAGAAAGAAATTCTTTCCAGAGAGGGGAATCAGCCATTGGAATGGGCTGCCCAGCAAAGTGGTGGATTCTCCGTCCCTGGAGGTGTTTAAGATGAGGCTGGACGTGGCACTGAGTGCCATAGTCCAGTAACCGTGGTGGGGTTGGATCAAGGGTTGGACTTGGTGATCTCAGAGGTCCTTTCCAACCCGCCTGATTCTGTGATTCTATTCTATGATTCTGGTACAGCACAAAGCCGAAGAGCCCGAGATCAGAGGTACTGGACGGCCCGATGCCCCCGTTCAGCACACGCGCTCCCACCTCCACACTCACCAGCCCTTCCCCAACCCGAGGGGGCTGCACCCTTCTCTCATTATCATTTCATAAACTGCAGGATTTGCGGCTTGTTTGTGTTACAGCTGCTGATGTTAAAGTAACGCTTACCCTGAAGCTTTCATAAAATTTTCAGGACTGCTATTATTTTTAACCCGCTGCCAGAGGCAAATCTTCCAGCAGAACGCAGCTACAAGGGGTCACCTATTTCCCCCTGGCAGACAAACTCAGTGTCCTCAACGGGGCAAACAAACAGCAGGAAAATAAGTGCAGAGCAGATCCCCCCTCCCAGTGCCACCAGGGTGGAACACTGTCTCGGTGGGGATTGAGTCAGAACTGCCCTCACCCCCACCAATCTCAATTGCTGAGGAGAAAAATTACAGTAAAATTAAACAGCTTCCCACGTGACAGTGGGATGTTTTTATACGTTCTGGGTTAATACCTCCTGTTCTTGCTACTAGCTGCACTCAAATCCTCCAAATTCATCATTTAATTCAAATTGGTCTACAGAAACAGGTTCTTTTGAAAGCTCGATTGGAAAGATCATTAAAACATACAAAAGGCTTTATCTGTTTGGGGGAAAAAAAAAAAATCTGTATACAAAGGAGGGGGGAAGAGGAGATCTCACACATGGAAAATGACAGTATTTTCTACCTTAACCTCTTCAGCTGGAGTTGCTAAGTAACCATGACACACCACTGTGTATTCTCTGCAGCGTCTGGTCTACAGCCTGACAGTTTGATTAATTCTTCCCAGTCCCAAACCTGCGTGGTGAATATTTTAAATACTTAAGAATTTAATGGGTGGGGGAAAGACAAAAAAAAAAAAAAAGCCACAAAAAAACACCCCAAACCCATTTATAATTTATAAATTAAGTTTTATCGCTAGGCCGCCACGTTTAGATGGGAAACTAAAACCCTCTTCCAACAGAAGAAATGATACATGTGGTGGTTTCTGCTTCTCACAACTTTGCCTCACGCACCGGTAAATACATTCCTCCAGCCTCCAAAACGTGCATATTTAATTATGGGTCCTGCACATCAGTGTTTGTAAAGAAAAAGTGAAAGAAAACCCCTCCACTGTCACTGCCTCGCCCCCTGGGCCTCTACGTTTCTCTGCAAGGAAGTTCGAGAAAAACCAACAAACATTCCCAAATGAATGGAAAGAAAAGCTGTCCACACCCCCAAACTTTTGCCAGCTGACTACCACAGAATTATTTGGGAGCTCCCGGCTCGTGTTTTCCAAGGAAACTACCGTGTTTGGATTGTTCTCCACCGACTTCTGCACGGTAATAAAAACAGAATTCCCTTTGTGTTCCCATTGTAGTGTAATTGTGTCATGCCTGCTAAGTACAATTTGACTTGATTGACTAATTAGGCACTGCAGATTACCAGTCTTGGAGCAATCAATCTGTCTGGTCACATTAAATATTTCCTCCTTCCAACTCTAAGGAACTTTTTAGGGGCTCCAGTGCATCCTTCACCAATAGGAAACGCTTTGCCAGCATGGGATTTTAAATGCACCATGTGATTTGCTAAAAGCACATCTTTAGGTGTTCTCACCAGGAATGTTCTCTGGTGGCAAGATGACAGTCCTGTTAGGATGTTCCCTGGAAATGCCTTGTCCTGTCTTTTGCTCCAGCAATTATCCTGCTCCACTGCCTCAGACATCCACAGATGCTGACAAAATTAAGACCACTGGATTCAGGTATGATCACAGTCACACTTTTGCTCCATTCACATTGCCTTCTGTCTCTCCATCAGAGCAGCAAGTGCTGTTGGCGCTGGAGAGCTGTGGAAACACCTCCGATTAATGAGGTGACAGTTTGATGCTGTGAAACGGCACAAGGACTTGACAAGACTCACAGTTCTGCTCCTTGGCTCTAACAGCTGGAATGATGTCCCCTAATTTTCTCTGAAGGTTTGTCAGTCACGTGTTCAATCTACTGGCCTGCTCAGGGGGGAGTTCTACACTGCAGACGTGGGCAGCCAAGGGGAGCATCTCCTCAGCAGTGGATTTCCAACCCAAACTGGGGTAAGACTTCCATGCCCTTGAAGTGTAAGCCTGATAAACAGTATACTGGTATTTAGTTTATTTGTACATCTGATTTATAGCCCTGTGCTTATGGATTTAAATAGATTTAAATGCTTTCTAAATCAGAGCATAGGATCAAAGAATATCCTGAACTGGAAGGAACCCACAAGGATCATCAAATCCAGCTCCTGGCTTGAAGGTATCTCCACATGACAGAGCTGTTGCTACCAAGAATCCACATCAGCAGGAGACATTCTCACACCTTAGTGAGTTCTGACATTCAGTGCCTGCCATGTATCTACATTTTACTTCTTAACCTATATTAAATTTACATCAAATATGCACGATAACCCTACAGACCCATTGTCTTAGTTCTCACACTAACTACAGTGCTTAGCTGAGAGGCTTCCAAGGAATTAATCTAAAGCCTTACACTTGTTTTAACCGACACCCCCCACCACCACCCCGTGTTTTATCCTTGAAAACCCTGAGTACATTGTATGAAATGTTAACCACAGATGCTGCAGATCACCTTGGCTCTGCTGTGTTCCTGTGCATCTCCTCGGGGTAATGAAGGCAGCTCAGAAAAGAAGTGAATTCATTTACTGCAGGTAAGAGCCACAAGGTGCCTTTACCTCCGAGGAGCTGGGGGCACCCACGCAGAGGTAGCAAACTGTCCTTGACTCCTCTAACGCCAAACGAATTAATCACGAGATAATTAAACAACCCGGACATACTTGTGTTCAGTAAGTGGGACACGCTCAGTTTTCCGCCACGTGAATTCCTACTGCTGAGGCACTTTCTGCTGCACCACAGAAATAAAGCCACGTCTCTTGGTGACTCAGCGCAGACCCAGCAATTAATTCCACTTCGCTGGGATTTTGTTTCAGAAGTTCAGGTTTATGGGGAAAAAAAACCCAAACCCACCAAACAAATGCAAAACTTAATTTAAATCTCTGGGTGATAACTGATAACGCTTTTATTTTACTCCCTCCCACCGGGGCAGGATGGGAAGTGTATTTTAGGACAAAATCAGAGCAGAAAGGATCCCAACCAGCTCGGTCACTCACTGCCCATCCACTGCTGGCAGCAAGTCAGGCTAAAGCAGAGCAACCCCAGCATTCACAGGTATAACTATTAATTACAGCCCATCCAGCATCCGTGCCTTTCTCCCCCTCCCCTCAGTTTACAACACTGGATTTAATTTGTAACTCATCGCCTCCACTGCTGCTTTCATCAGTTTTTATTAGCACTGCCTTCTAATTAACGTGGCTCCAAGTTCAGCCTTGCAGCCACGTGATTGGCATCCCTTGTACCATTTCCTATTTCTGAACCCCGGGTTGTGTCATTCCCCCTGGTCCCAGGCAGCCTGATCCATGTGCCATCCCTTTAGCTAATGACATCGCTCCAGACTGAACATTCAAAAGGAAAAACTATTTTCAGTTCAGAGAAAAATAAAAGGTATCGCTCTAATTCAAGGAAATACGTGCAGCTGGATCAACATTTCTATCGAAGAAAGCCGTAGCAAGAGTAAAAAAGTCTTGCCTTGTGCAAATTTATGTAAATAACAGAGGCAAAAGAATGAATATTCATATACCACGTGCTGCTTAATGGGCCACTACCTTATGTTCCAGGGTTCTCACTCTGGGATGGCAAGTTTGCAATGCAACGAGTTTGGAACCGGCAGGGAGCCTCCCACTGCTGCTCCCGGGATGGACAGGACCTTTCACAGCCCTGACAGCTGAGAAATACCCGACCCCAAGCCTTTGCTTCCTCTGTCCCGCGCCTGTATCCCAGCAGCTGTGCTCAGGAAACACGAGCTTTGCACAGGGCACAGCTGGGAGGGGGCTGTGTTTCAAGAATTCCAAGGTTTCCACTCAGTACAGAGTCATTAAGGGTGGAAAAGACCCCCAAGACCACGGAGTGCAACTCAGGTGGCAGAACACCTATGAAACTCTTAACTGGCCACTTCCCACGGTCCTTGCTGTGACCAACCACCCTGGTAAAAAGCTCAGGAGAGTGACCAGACTGGAGTTTCCCCTCCAGAAGTAAGACAGCAGGAAAGGGATACTCCTGTTTGCTTATCAGAGGCAAAACAAAAGGCCCTAAGAGCCAGAAAAAAGAACCTGAGTTAGGTCAGCTGATCATAAAATACTGTGTGCTCAAAACTCCTGATTATCAGGACAAGTGCTGGAGTAGGTAATACACAACCAAGCTCAATTAACCCTAATTAGTTCAGAGTCATGCTACAAAAAACTTAATTAGCAGGTACTGGATAGAGTCAGAACATAAATAACATTTGTTTGTGAGCTGTACTAAAGAATCTTGCACTGACAAAGGAGAGGGGGAGAGGAAATGAAGGGCTCCTCTGTGGGGACCAGGAGCTGGTGCAGCAAATCTTTCTCTGCCATTTGGGTACAGAACATCAAAGGTCTGCAAGATAACACCCAGAAGCTTAGGCCCAGGATTTTGGTTTTATAACCTGCTACGTGATTTGCACCTTCCTTCATACCAAGCCGTGTGGCTGTTAAAACCCTGCCCATTTCCCATCTATCAAAAAACCCCCTTTGCTTAACTTCCTTTTACCAAAAATCTCCATCTGCACACCTGGTATCTCCAGCAGGGTCCCCTGCTTTTGAAAGGCTCCTACTCATCTGCTACATCACAAATGTTGGGCCTGGGCCTTACAAAACCAATGAAAACCTGACTCTCTGCCCAGGAGACCTTACAGTCTGATGTCCTGTTGGATATCAAAGTGAGCAGTCACTGGGCATGTTTGTACAGCAACACACATTGAAGCAGTGACTCAGATCAGGTTCTTTGACCTCTCCAAGGAGTTCTGCTTTAGTTTTGCTCTTCAGAAGCTTTCAGCGTGTTTCTTTTCCTGGCAGAATAGGAAAACATTGTTTTCTAGTACAGAAAGGAGCTGTTTTTCACCTGCTCAGCTGATCCTCCAGCTGAGGTTGGGCTGTTGCTGTGTCCACTGAAGGAATCACACACATCCCTCCTCTCCGAAAGGCTTTGATTTCTTAAACACTTGCAGGGACAGAGGTTTTCTTTATTGTGCATTATCCCTGTCAGAGGTCAGAGCCTGGAGCTTTGCCCTGCAGTTGGGATGGAAAGGGGCCTCTTTCTGTGTAAGCACCGAACGCGCCCAGTGATGCTGGGATGGGGAGGCTGCTCTGCAGCAGAGAGTATTACCTGGAGAATCCTCCCAGCCTCCAGAGATGCCCTTCCCTGCTGCTTTCCTGCATATTCACCCACCCGAGTCCCCATTCCTTATTAGCTGACATTTAGCTGTCTGAACATCATTTTAAGGTATGAAGAGCTTTGCTCGAGAGGGAGAGATGCCGTCTGCAAACCCCCGTTGCTGTACTCCGCTCACCTCGATGCCCTTTCCTCAGTCCTCTTCAAGGCTTTCCCAGATCTTCTGAAGGCAGCAAATGAAGGGTTTCCACGAGATGAATTTGCTTTTACCAGCTTTAGAGCCCAGGTTAGTTTTTCCTGCCTCTTTTCCGGGGTTTTCAGTGCTGGAGCTCAATGAATCTTGCCAGTGCTCAGGAAGAAAAGGGATCTAAAGCCTCTTACCCGATACAGATCTCCCCATTTTGCCACAGGCACTCCAAGTCTTTGCTTTCCCCCCCTCTCCTGTCACTGCACTTTATAGTATTAGAAAACGACCTACTTAGCGTTGGGTGTAACTTCACTTGTAAAATTTTAAACCAGACACAAATTTTATACCTGTTTTCATTTCATGGGCACCCATTAAAAAAAAAAAAAGGAAAAAGAAAAAACCCCCCAACTTCTGCGATGTTAATGCAACTTTCAGACATGACTGAGATGTGCTGTGCTGCCTGCTGTGCACATTTAAATTTTATATTCTCGGGAACAGTATCTTAAAATACCTCAGAAAAAAACGCCCACCGCAAAGGAATACAAACAACATTCTATCAGTTACTGCATCCTGCAACCACGAGGAAATTAAAGTTAGTGCTGCCCCGTCCTGAGACAAGATGTCTCAAACAGAAAATGTCAATAATTCTATATACTTATTTGATATAACAGCAATATCTAAGAATAGAAGTCGGGGAATATCTCTTAATTCCCAGAGTCTGTCTTTGATTATTTGGCATTATCAAAACTTGCTCTGTAGGTCACAATTCCATTCTGCAAGAAGACTGCAGTGTAAATAACAGCAAAGCCAGGTCCTTGCACTGGTGTAGATCTATCTCTACATCAGCACAGCTCCATTCCATAAGCTACATACACACAGCGTAAAAGTTGTACAAAAGGCATTTGAAAATCATCCAGAAGCTCCAAGATAAGTCTGTGTGTTCCTAATTCAAATCCTCCTGGTACTGGTATTAAGGGAGAATTAGGTTTGCATTAATTGGAGCTTGAAAGATGCTCTGATAATGTTATTACAGTCCACATGCAATTACACGTAAGGATGTTTGAACAGCGGACTATGTTTCATTTGAGTTTGATTTGTAACACTTACAAACATGCAGATACATTGTTGAGAATATATTAAACTAAATCCAGAGTCCTTTCCTGTGCACCCTCCCGGTTCAGGCGCTGCACCGCCCCGCAGAAATCATTAAACCACTGCGAGAATTACCACTCACACCCTCCGGGCTTCTTTCTTTGCTCCTCTTTCTCTACTTCAGAGCTCCCCTCAGGATTCCAGCTCGATAACTGACTGGTATTTTTCAAGGGCTGGTTCAAACCCAGCGGCAAATCCCAGCTCGGACCCGCAGCACGTTCCATGTGCTTCACACCGACTGACTGTGCTGGTAACAACCCTGAGAACACAACAAAAACTCCACTGATTCTGCTGCTTAGCTGGGATGGGACAGCACCAGGACCCCCTGGAGAGGTTTTGTGGCACAGCAGGTCCAGTGAACAGCACTGGCCATGGATAACCCAACCCCTGGGCCTTGGGCTGCAGTTCCATCAGTCACTCACCATCTGACTTTGGATAAATTGCTCTGCTCACTTTAATTGACCTTTTCACGGAGCAGGATTAAAAACTTCACGACTCCCTGGTGTTCCTGCCACGAGTTTAATGTTCTCAGTGTTTTTCCAGGGGCCTCAGCTGAAGGTGCAGTGCAGGCTGCACCCAGCCAGCTGTGCTCCAGGAAGATGGATTCCCTTCTCCAACACGGAATGACACCAGCTCCGGGGAGACAGCAGAGCGAGAGTGGAAGGGAACGATCTGCACAGAGCAGTAGGGAAGGGAGGAATATTTGATGCTGCAGTTGTGAAGAGGGGAGAACACCGAGTGGGAACCCACGAGCTGCTACGACAGGCACGGCATCAATGATTTCCAGGGATCTCCACGGCCTGGGAGCTGCACCCTGGACCCACAGCCAGCCAGCCACAGGTCCCTGCTCCAGGCCCAGGGACACGGTGCCTTGTGCTGAGCTCGCTAATGAAGCAGCCCAGGGTCAGGCAGCAGCTGCAGCTTTCCACGTCTGCCCTTCCCCAGCTTATGCTGCAGGCTGGAATAAGCTCCAGGGATTCTTCCAGCTGCCCTTGCAGGAATAAGGGAAGTAGAAATTGTCTCAAAGGTCTCAGGATAAAGGTACCAGCTCCTGAGCGCTGGCTTGTGTCCTGCCTCCGTGTTATAATTAGTTCAGGGAGGACAGGAGAAGTTGCACTTGTAAGAAGAGCTGTATCACAGCCAAGGTTGTAAACTGGAACACCTTTCCCAGGCACAACTTTCAGCTGTTTTATCTCGAGGGCTTCAGTTAAACCCGGACAATCCTCTGCTGCACACACTCAAACTGATCAGCTTAAACCGATGACTTAATTGGGTTCCTCTTAACTTAAACAAAAATAAGCTTAAGGTAAAATGTCAATGAAGGCTTTTGTCAGGTTAATTACGGGGCTTTAATCACGCCTCATTGTGTGAGCAGGTAACACCTCAAACTGCTCCATCTAAACCCGCTAAAGCTCATCATCCCCGACTGTTCCTCAGCAGCTGAGACAGGCACCAGCCCAGCTTTGTCTGAGCCCTCGTGGGCAGCTTGAGTGCAAAGTCAGCTGGGAAAATCAGTCCCTCTTCCAGCCACCGCCACACTGAGAGCGTGTCTGTGCTCTTTTACCTAAATAAATGCAACTCTGCACACAAATGATTGCTCAGCTCCAATTATCCCTTTTTCACCCTCGGCAGTTTGCAGACACCCAAGTCGGGATCGTCTCATCATTACTCCAAGCTGCTTCTCCCCATCCATTAATAAAAGAGTGAACTTCCAAGCCATCTATTTATCTCGGAGGTGAAAATAAGCTGCAGTTGTTTCTTTAAGTAACAGCCAAAACATTCATTTGCATATGGTAAGACACATTGGGGACTGCTGGGATTTTACTGGGAAAGTCAGAGTACAACTGTGATGACACGACCCACAGGAAAAAACAGCTCCCATACAGAGAGAGATTCTCTTTTCCCTGAGGAAAACCCCTCGGAGGTCAGTTTGCAGAGAAAACCCACTTGGCAAGAATTTCAGCCCTGAACGAACTTAAATCCTGGGCCTGAGCGCAGACCTGAATTAAACACCCTCGGGTTGAATTGCACTTCTGGGTTCCTCCATTTCAGTTCTTCTAAGGGTTGAGTCAAGTGCTTCCCAAAGCTGTATCACACACACTTGCCAGGAGTCTAATGAACCTCTTCCAAGTAGATTCATAATTAATGAACATGTGAGGTGGTGTCAGCTCTAATGATCTCTGACTTCCTCGATCTTTATTTATTTTCTGAGGCCTCCCCTGTTCGGTGGCTGCCTGTCACCCCACCGCGGCCCCAGAGCGTAAATGGGATGTGACAAGGTGCAGTGGAGCCTGCAGTGAGGGCTCTCACAAGGGCACACCCCGAGCAGCTCCGCAGCTGCACGGCAGGGAGGCTCTGAGGAAACCCAAAATGTCCCCTGCATGCAGAACACAGCAGTGCTGGGCGTCCCTGCACAGCCTCGCCCGGCTGGTTTTAGACTCCTAAGCCCCGGAAAATACAGCTTTATTTACTAGCACATGTAGGTCTCCTCCTAATAAAGCCCGTTCTGAGGTTTTTTCCTAAATATACCTTCACTGGTTTTCCTTTCTTTTGGGATTTGAAGGGATGAGAATACTCCATGTATGAAATATTAAAGTATGGTTGATCAGCGTCGAAAATAATCAAAATGCTTCCCCTTACACATATCAACAAGCAAGAGAATTTTAGGGCGACTCTGGAAACAACAGGAGGTTTTCACACTCGGGTTAAAAAAATCAGAAAAACAACAAAAACCTCAACATGGACAAAGTAACTCTGTCTACACGAGCAATAAACAGTCAATACCCGAGCAGCACTCAGAGCTTTCAAAAGAGACGATTACACCCCGTGATCCCCCAGCAGGTCAGGGAAACCAGAGCCCAACTGCTGCTCCCTGAGCTCTGAAGCACCTCGTTGTTATGCACTGCAACAGCAGAACTGAGACTTGAGCCTACAAAGAGCCTGGCAGGTCCCACGAAGGGGGTGCTCATTAAAGGATGCAGGCGGGACACTCTGCCTCAAACCATATTTTCCTTTTGCAGATGAATGCAACAGCAACACCGTATTGATTCTAGCAGGGTTTGAAGTGAAAATTATGTGGCTTCTGGCCTGGGCATAACAGCATCCTCCACTTCATTTGAAGAAGAAAATCTGACTCCCAAGTCTCCTAAGAAATACTCAGGATTTCCAGCCAGAAAGCTGTTGAGCATTATCCGTCTAAAGAAAGCAGAGAAGTGAAATCGGGAAGGAACCTCCCTGCATGTGAGGAGAGCTAATAAAGAACATGGGACTAATTATTGCCTTGGGCCAGCCGGGGCAGATCAGGAAGTTTGTGGGCCCCCGGTGTTGCTGCCCTGTGAACAGTGTCTGGGGGCGAGGAGCACTGTGGGGTTCCAGATGTGTCTGGGTTCCCAACAAGCTCAGCTCACGCACTGAGAAGTGGGCTGTGTTCCCCTCTGGTTCCTCAATTACCTGGTTAGAGAAGCTCAGAAACTTTGTGTTCCAAGCCGTAAAAATACTGTGTCCAATCTGAGCATTAAACAGACAGAACCAACAGGTCTGAACCTGTATCCTGCCCAAGCTTCCGCACCAGAACACCCAATTTTGGGATATATAAGGTGGAATCTTTTCTCCCCGTTCTGCTTTTTGTTACACCTGAGCAATCCCCTTTCAGCCAAGGAAGTAACATGCATATAACTGAAGATATAATTCTGCCTCAAGGTCCTGGGGTATCAAGAGACTTAAGAGTGTGCTGAGCTCTAAGCACATGGTTAAATACTCTGCTGAGCTAAGAATTTATTTAATGGTTCTGCTGAGGATATACCGAGCACTATGAGCTGAGTAATTCAAGCAGTTTCAGGGTTCAGGTGTGTGGACTTACATTTACTGCCAAACAGAAAGGTGCACCTGAAGTAGCACCTGTAAACCAGGTATGCAAAGCTGGCTTTGCAGAAATGTCTCTAAAATATGTACAATGTCACCACTTCAAAGCAAAATGGCTCTCTATGGATTAGAGAGTGTTCTGTGGTTTAAATGAGACCCAAACCCCACACTGCAGCTGAGGTGAACCCTGGACAACCCGTGCTTCCCTCTCTGCACTCCGTGTCAGCCCACTGGAATAAAGGCGTTGTCTGCTCCCAAAACAGAGCAACACAAGTTGTCCTTGCACTGCTACAAACGCCTGACAGGGGGAAATTGGGTCCCTTGCTCCAAGAAAACATCCAGTTCCACAGAGGTGCCACTTCACCAGTCACTAAACTGGGACCCATGTTGTGCTGCACCCAAGGGGAAAAGCCCAGCCTTGGGGAGGCACAGCTGCTGCTCTGTCCATCTCTGTGCTCCAGACCCAGACTGGCCAGGACCCCTGAGTGCTCCCTGTAAGTAAAACCACCATTCACCTCCCCTGATCACGCCCCTGGAGCACAGCCCTGGTGCCAGGGCAGCACATTTCCCCAGTCATCTGATCCCCCACCACCGCAAACAGCATTTCCAGCGCACAAAGAAGGGAATCCTTGCTGCAAAAAGAACACTGACTGCAGCAGGTAGTCCCAGAACCTATCACATCTCATTAAACAACCACATTCTATCAGCTCATTAAATCTCGTGATTATTAAATATTTATTCCATTATTGCCCATTATTATTTCAGGGGGTACTCAGGCTTCAACAGCAGATCAAGGCAAATTTGGGGCTTGCAGCATCAGGATTTTTTTTAGCTTGTCTTTAGCAAAACAACTGTGGAAAGAAATTCATATGATTCCAACTTCTTTTCCTCTGCCATTGCTACTTTAACACCCTCCTGGGACTTTCAGGGCTCCAAGAGCACAATCTATCCCTAAACACGAGCCCAGCCTCTGGAATGCAGCCTCGTGCTCAGCTTGGGCTGGTTCTCTCTTTCTTCCCTGGAACCTTAATGAATGGATTTCCCATTCCATCCAAGGACATTCATTATCACAGTTTACGAGTTACTTGTGCTTCACTCCACACAACTATAGTTTGCTCCTTTCCCCCAGGCATCTTAATTTCTAATTTCCAGCAGGCGAGCCCAAATGAAAATCACTATCAGGGTGGTGAGCATTTGGAGTTTGAGTATTGATTTATGCCTTGGGTGAAGAGGTTAATTAAATGGGAATTTTAAGCCAACAACATGATTAGGGGAGTGAGGAAACCTGAATCCATGAATACTTCCAGAGCTGTTAAACCCGTTTAAAATGAAGAACGACTGGAAAAACCCCCTGCCTGTTACTGGCAACAGGATTCATGCGATCCTGAAGACCTTACGAGAAATACCAGGGGGTCTCGGGTGTTCCAGCCCAACTGGGGGCCTTGCTTTGTATTTATATTGGCATCAGCACTGACTCTCAGACCTGGTGGAAACTGCCCTTATAAATTCTGCTCCTTTCCTGCCTTTTCCTCCTTTTTCCCCGTTCAACAGTTAATTCTGTGGCTGGAGGAACTGCTGGCTGTGCAAAGCTTGAGCCCAGTCTCATTGCAGCCATTGCAGGCTACTGAATCACCTCAACTGAGAGATTGGGAAGATCCTGGCCAGAGCTCCAGCTGACGCGTGCTCAGCAAAGCCAGAGGAACTGCATTTGCCTGGTTAATTTAGGAGGAATTCTGTTAAGAAGTTTTACTTCCACTTGCAACCACTAGCGGCAATGATTTTTGTTAATTACCTTTTTTTTTTTTTTAGCTCATGTTCTCTTTCCTCAGTCTCATCTGTTCACTTATTGCATTTTTACAGAAAACACAACAGAATTTGCTCAGACAATCAAGCAGGAAATTCCAATTAGATTTGACACACGGAGGAAGCACTGAACTGAAAAATACCTGGAGGTGGAGAGGGATGAAACGTATAAAGAACTGCAACAGAGGTGCACTTACAGTTAGTTTTACAAGCACACTTCACACCCTGCCTTCTGCCCATCCCCTGGCAAACACCCTCCTTCCCATGAAAACCTGCCAGCTCCTTTTCCTCTCCATCCCAGCAGCCCAACAACAGTTAACTGTTTTCTCTGATGCTCCTTGTTGGGACTGGTTACATTAGTTGTGAGAAATTTATCCACCCCATTTAGGCCTGTTCTCCCCTCACTCTATAATATAAAGGAGTTTTGGTTGTATTAATTTGCTTTTCGCTCCCAATTATTTCACAGACACAGCATTAAAACATCATTTGCCAAGTGTTCCTTTCTTACTACCTTCATCAGATTTCAGTGTGTCAAACCACGTCATTTAAACTGGCATAAGAAATTGAGACTTCAGCCCAGGACAGGGGCATTTCAGCCTTAGTTTTACCAGGGAATTCCACCCCATTTTGAAGAGGTGGAAAGGGAAGGATGAGTTACACGGTGCAGTGTTCCTGGAGAACAAGGCAGGGGGCTGAGAGCCCCAATGTGGAATAGCAGAATCTGTAATTACTTCAAATTAAGGAAAACTCACCCACGCAGCATCTCATTACGCTCCAGCTTTCCCTGTCAGGCTGCAGACCCCTGCACTAATGTGCTGTTTCTACTTAGTCTTTTCCTAGTAAACAGAATTACTGGTCTCTGCTGAGCCAGATCAGTTAAAGCCTCTGCAAGGGCTGCTCTGCAAATCCTGCTCCCTCCACCTGCAGCCCCTGCTCTGCACAGATCTCTGTCCCAGCAGGTCCGCAGAAATCCCCCCAACCTGCCGAGCACCGGCCTTGGAAATGCTCCGTGGAAGTGCCCCAGGGGTGCTCTGAGCCCCCAAGCCGTGGTGTGAGCGGGAGGAGAAGCCGAAAACCACCCGAGTCCCTTCCTCACCTCGCGCGTGGCGCCCGTCACAACCGCCCCAAAAGCGGGTTTTGGTCAGCATCCCAGAGACGCCCTCGTTCACGTTCTCTCATCCACAAACAAGGACCTTCCCCACTGTGGTAGGGCCAGCAAAAGAAAACAAACGGATGCATCAGCAGCAAAGGATAAAGGGCAATCCCAAAGCACACGGGATTCAAGCGGAGGGTGAGACGTGAAGCAGAAGTGCACTGGGCACCGTGGGGATGATTTAGGGCAGTGCTCAGATTGAGACACGAAGGAGAAAGAAGGCTTGAGATGCTTGAGGAACAGGCTCCATGCCATAAATGCGTTAGAAAATGTGGGTTGGGTGTGGGCTTAAATACCAGAGTATTAACGTGCCTTTTACTTTTTGGGATTGGTTTTCTTTTCGTGGTGAATGAACTCTTTAAAAAACTTTTAAAAGAGGATTATTTGACATGACCCCCCGCTGCATCTTCTGCAGTCGGGAGCAGGGAAGATTTAAACAAAAATACCAAACTGGATATCAAAACACCAACTGTTAATGCAGCGGGAGGAGGTGACCAGACTGCTCTCGTGACAGGAGCGGTCACAAGTTGCCTGCAAGGGCAACGACTCATCATATGCTTTTAATTTTTGCTTTCTGTGCATGGTGCTGCAGACAGTGGGGGAAGGTCCCAGCAGCTCCTGGGTTGGAGAGGAGCACTCGAGCCCATCTGGGCAGGAATTCGTTACGAGCCTGAGGCTGACAGCATCGTATGGATGAGGTCAGTGGTGGGAGTGGGAGGCAGGCTGAACACCCTGGGGAGCACAAACACACGGCAGAGAAGGAATCTTACACCCTTAACCAGGCAAATTAGCAGCAACACATTAATGAGCTGGGGCTCACTCTCATTTCCTTGGAATGTACAAACTCCAACAGAACAAAAGACTGAAAGGATCCACCTTTGAGGGGTGTTTGTAAGGCTGAGTCCGCCCTCAAATGCTGCTGATTTTTATGCCCACTTA
Source organism: Oxyruncus cristatus (assembly GCA_013399855.1). Lineage (NCBI taxonomy): Eukaryota > Metazoa > Chordata > Aves > Passeriformes > Cotingidae > Oxyruncus > Oxyruncus cristatus. Next base: position 317,695 of record VXAY01003777.1, on the reverse strand, counting down.
CAATAATAAATTAACCCGAAGATACTTTCACCGCAAGGAGGAATATAATTGGAAATTGATAAACTGCCACAAGCGTAATTTGACCCATAAAAATTCAGTGAGGATGCTCGGGAAGCAGGTGATGGCCCACGAGCCAGGTGTTCCAGTGCATTCACACACCTCCCCTCTGACAAAATGATGAAGAGCAATCCACTGGTTCACACTGACTAATTTGATCCCATTTCCATACAGATTTCTTAATTCTCTCCCTGAAACCCTCGGTGCTGGCACAGACCTGGGCTGGCACAGACCCCTGCAGGGCCAATGCCAAAGCCTCTGCTGGTGATGCCAGCGTGGAGTTTTGCTCAAGGTGAGATTCACACGTTCTTCTGCTGAAGGTAAAGAACAACCAGGAGGGTTTTCAGCTCTCCTCCACGGTAGCAGCGACACAGAGCAGGAGCACTGGCGGTGACTGGCGAACTCGGGAGGTTTAATTTCCCAGCATATTTATTTATTCAACTGACTGCCATAGAATGCCCGTCACCTTGACAACAAGGCATTTATTTACAAATCCGGGAGAACAGAATGGCACAGAGATACCTCCACGGAGTGGAACGTTCTGGGAAATGGCTGCCACTCCTGAGGAACGGTGGGAGGGGGGAGGCGCAGGAGGAGAGAACATCTCGCAGGAGAGCCTGACGCACTTTATTGCTTCTTACCGTGGTAGGTGTTTGTTATTTATACTTCTGAGCGTTGCTAACCATCTGCAGTTAATTAGGAATCAGCTCCTCAATAACCCCCTAAATGCCACGGGCTCCAACAGGTGTGAGCAGCAAGCAGAGATGCAGAACGTCGACGGGGGATCAGCTCTGCAGGGTGAGCCAAGGCAGCGCAAAGCCAAGACCAGACAACACTGGGGAGCTTCAGCTGGTGATTCAGGATAGAACCAATTTGCTCTGCAGAGCCTGGGCAGGATAATCCACGCGGTGGAATTTGTTCCTCTGGGACCAAACTTAAACCTGCCTATATCCAACCTACAAAAGACCTCCAGAAAACCTGCGGCTCCACTAGCCCAGGGCAGCTTCCACCCACACAGCTGAGGAGGCAGGGTTGTTCAAAGGCACCAAAAATCAACAGCCTACACTCGAAACAGAAAAATGCAGGCTCTCTTTCTAATGACATTTTTATTTTTCTAAAAGGAGAATAATTATGCTGATGAGAGCAAGATCCAAATGGCATCCAAGCCCTGAAGATCTTGCAGTCTCTCTCTGCGTGTGAAGGACAGTGTGCATTAGCACACACAGGGGGAATTTTTTATCTGATGCAGTGAAGCACTCACAGACTGACTCTGCTCAGACTCTGCTCCAGTACAAAACCAAATCCATGGAATCTACAAGTCCAGCTGTCAATCCCTTCCACATCAGAACCAGAAGCTGCTCAGTGAGCTGTCACACACTCCCCTGCAGGAATCAGAGGGGCTGTTCCTCACAGTTCTGCCAGTCATGTCGGCTGGTGAAGGAATTTTTCTGTCATTTATTAATCACCACGAATCAAAACGTTGTCCAGGGCATCTCCCGCCCTTGGGGTCCTTCAGTGCAACACACAACTTGATTCATGATGACAACTCAAAGGAGGAAGAGGGACTCAGCCTCCAGTTCCTCTCCCACCAGCCTGTGGAGTGGAAGGAACCCTCCTCCACTGCCCTGGTTGTGGACCAGTATAGTAGCAGTGCTTACTAAAAGATACCGTGCAAAACCACCCAAACCAGCAAAACAACCTCCTACACACCACAAATGTTCAAGACTAGGAGTTTGATTCAGACATCACTGAGAGCAAGCCACAGAAACATCCTCTTAAAATCGGCAGCTCGCACCAGGCAGGTTTTCTGCAGCTCTTTACCCTCCCCTCCAAAACCAGGGTCTGTTCGAGTGTCACATAGAGCAGAGCACACCTAAAAGGTGGAGCTGGCCAAAGATTATCCCTTCAGTCCCCCTCCCAGCAAACACAGGAGCTTGGTTTTTGACAGGTATTTCAGATTTCTGGAACACGGGTCATCAACAGCTCTATTAATTTTCTTTATTCTCCCCTCTCCCCCCCTTTTTAGAGGCTATTGTTAACAAAACCCCCAGTCAGCTCCTCGAACTACGGCAATGAAAAGCAAAGATCAGATCTGGGACGTCCACACGAGGCATTTCATTCAAGACAATCCCTGTGATATCCCTCACACACGCACATACAATATTTATATATATTAAAAAAATGCAGAGTATTGGCGAGCTTGAAGGGACCCCTGCTGACAGACAGCGCCATTACAAGCGCGGAGCATCAGCCCCTGAGCTACTCCCGGAGTGAGAACCCGGGCGAAGAGGAAAGAACGGGAGCTACAAGAGCGGCAGGGGATGTTTGGGGACCTCCCCACACGGAATTGTGGCATCCCAGTGACGCAGCACCAGTGCAAGAACACTCCCATGGCTGGGGAGCTTCCCCACCACCACCTTCATTTTTCCACCCCCCTTCTTCTAAATGCAAAGCTTTTCAAGTCCTTTTGCTTCGAGCTGATCCCGGTAATTAAAGGAGCTGATAAAAAAGCCTTCGTTAAAGGGATCTGTACATATTACAGTTCATTAAAATGTAATTCCCACAGAACAGGGCATTTTAATCTATCCACACTTGGAAAAAGAGGGAGGAAAATTAGATGCGTCTCCCCCCACACCCACCCCCCTGCCCTGCATGTATCTGTAGGCCGTGTGTGTTAATTACAACTTACTTGTCTGAATGAGAAAATTATACATTAGCAAGTAGTTAACTAGTTATTAACTCAATTACTCTTCAGAGATTTGGGAGAAACTATATTCCCAGTTAAGGTGTCCATTGTAGCCTGTATATTATTATTTTGCATGTTCTTCAATCCACAGAGAAGTTGTTGAAAGGATTAAAACCACGTTAAAACCAGTGCTTAGGTATGGAAAATTACACAGAGAAATACTCCTGCAAGCATTTCACAGGAAGGTGACTGGGGCTCCACTGCTCCTCTCTGTTCACACCCCATCACTCTCCCAAAAAGGGTTTTTAGTAAGGCGAGGGATCCAACTCCCTTTGTAAACAAACCCCAGGCCCATCAAACCCCCTCCCTAGTTCCAGGGTACTTGGCTGAGCTCCGGAGGCAAAGCAGAGGAGACACCCCAGCAGTCGGGCACATCTGTTCCAAAGGGATGAGCTCCTAGGGAAAACCACGCTGGGATTCGCTCACATCTGGTGAGTGAGGGGGAGAGCAGAGCCCTCCTTTCCTTCCCAGTTTCCCAGCTCCCCTGCACTGGTACAAGCCACTCCACCCAGTACAGCCCCACGTGGGGTCAGATGGGCCACAACAGACTTAAATCCTCAGCTGGGCTGAACTGGCTCCTTTTCTACCAGTGCATCAGCAGCTTCCCCTGATAAATCCCCTTCCAAATATCAGCTGCAGGGGCTTGTAGAGAAACAGGCTCGGTTCTTTCCAGATAAAGTCGCTGCCTCTTCCTTTTGAGGCTGCACACAGTAATACCCTTCCCCAGTGCTACACACCCTCAGTCTAACGGGGCTGTAATGAACTGTTGATAGATGACAGCAATCGTGAGCGACTGCTATTATATCTTGTTCTGTGAGTGGCAGAATGAATGGCATGAATTCATTGCAGAGTAAATGAATACCTTCGAAGCACCTTTCATAGAACAGGAGCCTTCAAAGCGGGGTTACCATTTCCAAAAGACTCAATATCGCTCCAATTTACCTTTCAGATGGAGGGCCAACCTCATCCTCACCGCGGGGCTTTGAAGTGAGACGCCGGAGCCGGGTTTGGTGCAGAAATTTTAACACACAGGGTTTGTCTTGGCAAGCAATTGTTGCTGCACCTACTAATGGCACAGCTTTGGGTGGCAGAGCCCAGCCCTGCTGCTGTCAGCCCACGGTCACCCTGCACGTGGCTCAGCCCAGCACTTCACTGGGCTCTCACTCGGATTTGTGTCTCGGGCTCAGCAGCACCTTCAGTGCCTCAGCTCCCCCTGGAAGGGTCAGGAAACAGCCCCGAGTCAGTGTTACAGCAAAGTCAAGGAGAGCAGTCACAGCAGCAGCCACTGCAAACACCTCCTGGCCACAGAGGCTTTCGCTGATGTGCTCTCCAAACTGGGGCTGATTGGAGCTGTGATTATGTGCTGGGCACCGGGAACCTCTGGGCAGGGTCTGAACTAACCTGTCTCTGGCGAGCAGGATGCAAGAGAAACACCCTTGCAAGTTCTTTTCATACAGCCAGAGAGTAAAAGTGCCTCCTTGGAAAGCAGCTTCCCAAACCAGCAAAACACACAGAGCTTTCACCCACTGAATTCACAGCCCTGCATTTAACTCAGCTTTCTACCTCCTCTTTGGACACACACAATGTCTTTGAATGTCACTGCAAAACATCAGGGGTTCCACGTAAGAGAATTCCACCTGTCTCAATAAACTCACTGTATCAGTGTCCCACCTTTGCTGGAACTTTCTCAGGATTCTGAGGAAATTAAAGCTCAACCTGCAGAAATTCACCATTCTCTGACCAACATGAGAAAAAAAAAAACCAAACAAAACCCGAGTCTGTTCTCATTGTACTGATCCTATTAATTTATACACAGCACACACCCTTCCCTCCTTTTAATTGGGATCTTTTTCTCTGTCACTCTTTTGTTAACAACAACAGCAACGAGGCATCAAACAAATTTCAATTCCATCACATCACACGATGCTTGTTATGATGCCAAAGACCTCTAAGGTTTCTCGTGCTACTCTTCTGTGTCCATCCCAGCCATCAGAGCAGACAGTGCCCAAAATAGGAGGGGTTTTTGCCCCAGGAAAGTGGGGTTCAGGGCCCAGGTTGATGTGCACTGGGGGCCTTCTCCCATTTGGTAACTTCCCACTCCTCCTCCTGCAGACACGTTTCAAACCATCTTCCAGCTGCTACAGTGAACCAGATAAAACTCACTGGGAATTAGAAAATTTGCCTCCTACTGTGTGTATTGAATCTTAGATGATGAAAATAAATAAATAAATAAGCCCTCGAGTTTCCCTCTGAACTGCAGAGTAAATACTTCTTAAGAGTCAAGCAAGTGGTTTGAAGAGCTTGTTTCTCTTGTTCCATGCAAATATCAAGATTAACAGAGAGATTAATTATGTCCCATTTTTCTTCTTACAAAGGATACAGGCAGATTTAGAATAACAAAAATAAACCCTCTGGATTAATATTCATAACACAATGCTGAGCGGTACAAAAGCAACTCATTTTTTATGTAGAAAGGGGGAGAAAACAAACTGTCAAGAGTGCTCCAGAAGCATAAATACATATTAACTAAGGAAGTCTCACAGGATGCACTTCCTCCGACTGCTGAAAGAAGGTTGGGGGCTCAAAGAGGGTGTGCAACATGTCATGGTCTCAGGGAACGAAACCAAGTTCAAACCCTCAGCATCAAAGTCTGATTTGGGTCACGTCAAAACTCGTGTCTGTTCCGACTGAAGTTTTCCCTCCCTCCTTGTGAGAGCTGCGCTCTCTGGTTCGGGTCTCTCAGCTGCAAAGTTTAGCAGGGTTTTGGCCCGAGGTCCTGGGCTGTGTCTGTCCCCAGCCAGGATCCAGAGTGTCCCCAGGAGCACCGGGCAGCGAAGGAAGGAGCGTCCCCATCACCCCATCGGTTGATAAACACAAGCCTGACTTCCAAACACTGAGGAGGGAAGTGAGGAGAACGAAGTGCTGCCTGAGAAACAAACTGATCTCGCAGCTTACAGCAGCTCCTGGCTGAGGTCGGAGAACTTCTCTGACTGTTTGTAAATTCCCACTTCCCCTAAACCTGCACTTATCCAAGAACTGCACGTCACACACACGCAACTAAAGCACTGCTACGCTGACATGTGCTCTCCTAAAAACCACCAGCAGTACACCAGGGCTTCAAGTTCGGTGACAAGCTTTGAATTATTTCATTTAGCACTCCCAGCTCACCATGTATCTGTGGATTTTATCAAGTAAATTTTTTAAAGACATTTATTTAGACAAGCTTTTTGTTTCACCTTTCACTGGTAATCAGAGAAATCAAGGAGATCAAGTCAGCCCTTTAGTGACATTTTGACTTCTTTTTTGGAGCACTTTAAGGTAACAGCCTATTCCATATATTGGATGCAACAGAGACAGTACTTAATACATGTAATTATGCAGTTTGCAAATGTGACAGCTCTGATGTTGCTGCAATACAAGTCTATGCAGTTAAATTAGAATTATAATGACAGTAATTACACTAATTAGCCTTTTTTTTCTAGTTTGTTACCAGCAAAGTTTTGCATATTTACGTGAGTAACAGCTACTTCTGCTTTCTCCTAGAAATCCACCATAACCAATTCCCTGAAAAGCTCATTTATCACAGCCCTGCAATACACGAGTAACACTCAGAGATGAAAATGCAGATGCCAAAAGGGTAAGACTTAAAAATCCATATAATGTCTTTCATAAATTATTTACATGCACAGTCTACAACTGTAAAGCTCAGAAGTTTAGACAGGCAGAGGGTGAAATGTTCAGTGTAATCCACAGGCAGCACCACAATTTGTATGTGAGGGAACGCACCCGACAAGAGCCTGCTCTGCAGATGACACGGAAACAGAGGGTTCCCAGACCTCTGCAAAGGCAACAAGGCTTGGAGCAAGCCCTGTCCATCAAAATGCCTTCAAAAGTGCCCTGTTGCACTGCCACGACATGCCAAACACGAAGTGCTGCTGGCTCTGCGGGCAGGTACATCCCAGACACAGGCTGCACTCGGGGAACACCCGCTGGCACCTGGACACCGAGCACACCGAGGGGTCCTCACAACATCACACCCAGCCTCTCCTCAGGTCTGCTGCTGTGTGCCACTCTAATTAAAGCTCTCCTGAGGTGTCCCCAGGAGGAGATGTGCCCATGCAGTGCAGTGCAGGGGCAGCAGTCCCATCCCAGCACTGCTTTGGAGCTGGATCCATCAGAGCTGTCCCCATCCCTGCGCCCTCACCGCAGAGCTCTCAGTTGTTGGTACACCACACGCTGCCTGAGAGGAAACCCCCTTCCTCTGCCCCAAAACAAAGCTAAAATCATGAAAAGCACTGCTGGCCTCAGAAACAGATTCTCAAGGACGCAACTAAAGCTTCTGCCGAGCTGCCACTGGACTTCAGAGCGTGAACTGCTGCCCGGCCTGGCCCTGGCTCAGCAGTGGCACAGCAGCCCCGTGCCGCGGGTGAAGGGCAGAACAGAGCCACGAGGAGGGTCATTAAATTTAACACTCACCCCGAACAGCAAAGGTTTGACTCCAGTGCTGCTGGTGGAACCCTTTAACTCACACCTCTAAAAAGCACTCAGGCAGAACCAGCGTGGCACTAACAGCCTAATTAGGAGCACATGACTTCCACTGAGTGCAGCCGGCGAGCAGATGCCCACACTCTGCTCCACGGTGTTCTGACTTGCCTTTATCATTCACACAAGCCACGCTCTCCCACGAGGGAACAGCAGTCGGAAGGAGTAAGTGAAGAACAGCCCAGCTCTCGCTCTGCTACCTACCCGAAGTGGTTTGTTTCCAAAAAAACCAAAAAAGGATGAAGAGACAAATTAATTGTACTGGCAATCTGGCTGTAAGAGCTACTGAGCTCGAAGTGTGGAGGTCACATAGAACTGGATCCCCTCCAGATTTTGTTATTCCGCTGGGCTTTCCTGTGGCAAAACTTGATACAAAAGCTCACTTTATAGGATTCTATTAAACCTGTGCTTATAAATAGCACTGCCCATATGTATTTCCTTAGCAGGGGGAGCGAAGCCCGGCACACACTGTTCACAGAATGTTCTCCCCTGGCCCACAGCACAGGCTCCACTCCACAGTCTGGAAAACCAGCAGGACGTGGATCACAAGAGCACAATTCCAGTGGCTAGGGTGTGGAGTTGAGCAAGTGGCTGTGTAGAAGACTGCAGGTCATGTAATGCTCCACCTAAACCACGTCATCCATTCAGCGACTCTGCCAACAGCTCCAATCCAAATGTTATGGAAAGACAGTAACACTTGAGAGTTTAAGATTTAATCAATCTTAGCAGAGGCACAAGGGTGTCCTCTGGAAGAGTTTGGAAATTAAAGAAAACATTAGAATGGGCACACATTGGTTTTCAAATAAAACAGCAAAGAAACCACCCTACAAGGTTCTGTATTGTTCTAGAAGTATCACAATTCAGGAAAAAAAAAAAATTGCACCAAATAATGTTCTTATCCTCAAAACTGGGGGGGGGAGGATTGGAAAAAGCCAAAAGTTGAGGCCTGTTGGGCACTGGTTAATATATTTTACAGTAGCCCAGATTAAACCAATGTACTCAATACACCAGAACATTCCAGAGAAGCCCCTGAGTATCACACAGCCATGATGAACAGCTGCTCTATCCTTTTGATAACTCTATTACTTGAGTTCAGAGAAGGTTTATGGACTAGAAAGCCTCAGATATGGCCATGAATGTTTGATGCCTTCGCACACAGTTATTGCTGTAACTTCACTCCCTGTTGGAATTATGACATTCCGACAGCCTGTGGTCATTGCAGGCCAAGGGGAGCAGCACGAGTAGGAAAATGATGCACTTCCTGCACCACTGGATTATTTTTTTTCTGCATTGAAATCGGTGCTAACTCGTTCAGCGCCTTTCTCAGAGGTAAAAAGTACGGTCTTTGAAGCTGCAAAAGAAACTACCAGCTCTCCATATCTGTACAGTGCCCAGCCCCACAGCCTGTTCACGTGGAGGACCTTCACTTTTTTTTTTTTGCTTACAATCTGTTTAGAATGACTGAAGGAAGGAAAAATCCCCAAAACACACAGGACTACTTGAACACTGCAAGAAACCTGCCATTCGTGCCTTGGCTGTGCTGAAGAGAGCGCTGGCTGTTCTGAAACCCCGAGCAGCCCATCTCACTACAGACAGACACTCACTTTCTGTCCTGCAAACACTGTAGAAGAAAAAACCTGAGAAGCAGGTTACAGAGGTGGTCAGTGACAAGAGAGTTTAACAAAGCTGGAGTGGCCCAAGAACTTAATCCTAAAGCCACGCAAGCCCAAGTTCAAATCCCCGCCGGACCCTTCGGTGCCAGCTTTCCCTGCCTCTCTGGGCATCCCGCAGAGCTCTGGCCCTCAGCCCTGCCAGGCCCAGCCCAATTATAAGCGAGCAGCCCACGGGATATTTTTTATTGCAGCATTACCTGTAAAATGCTTCAGTCATTTTCCATCATTATTTGTCAGGGCAACAGCAGTCGAGGCAGTTCTCTCCTGGCCCTGCCATTAGTTTGAGGCTGAACTCCCTGCTCGTTCTGCTGCTGGAACAGGCAGGATATCGATTTGCTGTCCTGTGGCACCCGGCAAAGGCCTGAGCTCCCTCCTTGTGTTCCTGCCACTCAGCCTCAGCCACGTCCCAGCTGATTTCCCTGCCTATCAAACACAGGGAACGAGCACGGGCTGCTCAGGGGACCAGAGCCAGCCAGGTTCTTCCCACTTCCATCACCTCCCATCCCATATAAATGCCAGGCATTTATATCCCAATAGCAGGGTTCCTTGTGTCCCAGCTCCCCACTCTGGGCATGCCTCAAGGAGGATGCTTGTTATGATCTCAGGATTAGATCCTGCTGTATGGCTTAAGGGCAATCCAGGCAACTCCTACCAGAATCCTTTTATTTTATCTTTATCCTGGGGGATGAAAAGCCACCACAGCTCTTCATCTCCACTGCTCCCCTTCTTCAGTCTTAATGCCAGGCTGCAACAGTATTGGAGCATTTCTACAAACCCTCTTACACAGAGGTACAGAAAACACCACCTGCATTTCATCCCTAGTCCAGCGTTTGCTGGTCGTGGTTTTTAATCTCGAGTGGGACTGAGAAACGTAATCAGATTAAACCAAACCAAAACAGGATCAACTGAGAGCACAGGGCTGGATCCAACCTCACAGATGGGCCCTGGAAAGTCAACCCCATCCAGCACAGGGGTTGAAACAGGCACCAAAAAACCAGACAGACACACGCCAAAGCCAAACAAACAGGCCCCAAACCCAAACACGCAGCAGAGCCAAATAAACACTCCGAAAGCAAACAAACAAGCACCAAAGGCAAACGAGCCCCACGTGGGAACCAGCCCCTGCAGTTACGGCTCAGTGATTCGCCAGGCTGAGCATCAACGAACACGATGGTTTCCTCTTGCATCTAACTGCGTGTGGCAGAACTGGTGGGGTTAAATTATTCTGGCACACGTTTTAAGTAACAGCACTTTAGCACTTTGCTGTGCTGTTGATCCTGTTTTCTAAAAGGAAGCTCCATAAATGGCTTCTTTTTTTTATTATTTTTTTTTTATTTTAAGCACTGTGGGAGTCTTTTATTACTGCTGTGATGCAAATCAAGCAGTTACGATCCCCACAAACTGATCTTCGGAGATTAAAGCCCCGGGGACAGAATTATCTCCTGATGAATTCGACCAAATGGATTTTCGGGGCTTTGATGCTGCTGCTGGTGGGTGCCTGCGTGT
>VXAY01003777.1:153119-307108 GCA_013399855.1 Oxyruncus cristatus | reverse complement strand
AACAAAGAATGAAAAAAATTTAAAAAAATAATAATAATAATAATAAAGCACGATTGTGGGTACGATTGTGTCAGCGTAAACATACTTTATAATTAGGTTGCTATTACCACAGAGTAGGGGAAGAAGCAAACCAGTATAAATCACTTTTATACCAACCTCATCGCACCCACCCAGGAGTTCATGGCACCACAACTCTTTTCTAAAAAAAAAAAAAAAAACATCCCCCTTAGCAACATTATTATCCCAGCAAAATGAAAATGCAGACTAGGCCTTAGATACCAATTAAACTGCACTTGACAGAGATGTTATTGGCTAAGTGGAGTAAGTGTAACAGAACCAAAAGCAAAATGAATAACGGAATAAGAAGTAGCAGAAACTGATATCTGTGATATCGTCATGTTGTCCAGTGAGCCAGTGAGGAGATGGGAGGGAAAATCATTATCTAAATCGTTTAAGCAGTTTCTTTGCTGAGAGAATGCTGGTGGTTCAGGGGAGCCTGTTAAATCTGAACACACTGGGCTCCACAGCGGAGAGGGGGAGAAAGGGAGAGAGCAAGGCAGGGGAGATGGGGAAGAGCATTAAAAGAGCCGTGGCACAGTGTCACTGTGATTTATGGGGCACACACGGCCCCAGAGTGGCTGGAGGGGGGAAGGACCGTGCTGTGGCAGTAATTTATAGTCCCTTGCTATGACAGACTCCCAGGCTGAGGATGAAAAAGGTGCCATTAAAACAAAAGCAGGTTATCTGGGCTGTTGTTGTGAACAGGAGCCCTCTTATCAGAAGCTGCTACAACCCTGAGCTGATCATTCCCTGGGACATTAGTAAAGCTGGAGTGTTTTCCTCCTTCACTCTGGGCCCCTCCGAGCCAGAATTCATCAGATCCTTCACTGCACTGCACTGCTCTGTCTGAAATGATAAAGGTGGAGCAGAATAAAGGTGGGGTTGTTGCTTTGCTGTTCCTCTGAGCAGGAACAGAAATAGGCTGGTATAAACTCCCTTTTGGTCTTCTGGAACTAGGAGGGTAGAGATTTCATGGTTTAGTTCAAACCAAACCCAAACTTCTTTAACTAAAAGAGCTGCACCAAGGCTTGAGCTCTGGACCCTGAACAATAGCAGCACTTGCAGGTGACTCTCTGCTGTTAAATGAAGATTGTTCGCCTGTCTCTGGGTGTTTATTAATAAGCATTCAGTGCAGGGACCACATTTACAGTAGTGCTCTGTGCTCCACAACACTCTGCAATTAAAGTAAATGCTACTACTGTGAAGATAAACTAAATTATACACCCCCCATCTCTACATTGTCCCCCGATGCCCCATCACCGAGTGACTGCAAGGTGTTCACATCCTGCAACCTTCCTAAGCCCAGTCAGCTCCCAAAGCCAGGGCTGGGTCTCCGAAATCAACTCTCCAGTGCCAGGAACAGCAGTGGAACACCCAGGAAACGTTCAGCCACAGCCTGTAGTTCTGGGGTTCTGGCTGTCCCACACTCCTGTGGGTCACAAGCACTGACTGTCCCTATTTTGGCTCGATCAGCCTGCAGGTTTGGGGTGCCAGTGTGTTCTGGATTTCATCTTTCTGATAAAAGTATTTTGCTAAGAGAATTCCTGTAGATTTTTGAAATGCAGTCACAGCATCCCCTCATCTCAGCTGGCAGGTTCTCACCAACAGTGTAGCACCATCTCCCTGCATCGACTGTGGAGTCCACATCTCTAAACCAACAAAAACAAACCCTCTCGACCGGAGGGGACTTAAAAGCAGTAGCTGAAAACTAAAAGCACAGCCCGTTTGGAAATGCAGCACTGCTGTTGTTCTCTTTCTGCCTCCTCTGCATTTCCCTTCCCAGCAGATGTTCCTGCACAGCCCCTGCTCGTGGCTGGGCCTGCTGAGCTGCCAAATTAAACCCAGCACTCTCCAAATTAATCTCTGGTGGCTGGGAGTGGGGGTCTGGTTTGGTCCCTGCTCGTCTGGATGCCCACACTTGGATGGGGTTTGGATCAGCCCTGCCTTGGTAATCCCCGTTTCCCCCTTATTTCCCAAACACCGGTTTGAAAAGCCCTCCCTGAGTTCCTCTGAAGAGGGATTAGGGAGCCTGGTAAGGCACAGCATCTAAAATAACACAATCTGCAGATGGATTAGGAATCAAAGACATTAAATTGCCGGTAACATCAAAATCTTATTTCTCTTTCCCTCTTCCTGCGGCCCCAAAGAATTCTACAGTGCTCACAACAACTCATTACAAATCTGACTTTTTTTTCCCTTGAGTAGTTGTTCTTGTAGTGATACAGTGTGAATATTGAAAAATATGGTTTCATCCAGGAGTAATTTTAAGGTGGAAAACATTCTTTTTTTTTTTTTTCCCCCTGTGGGTTACAGAAGGACACAACCCATGTCTGTCAGAGGGAGTTTATCTAAGTGATTTGGGCAGGTCTGGACTTGGGACAGGCTTAGAGCTGAGCTCAACAGTGTTGTGTGCCCTTCATCATCCTGACCCAGGTGCTGCTGGAATCCTGGGGCCCTTTTGCCTCCCACAGGCCACCAGTGGACCTCAGCAGCCACAGATGATCCCATCTCTCACATTCCTCAAATGCCATTCCCAACCTGCCTGTATTCCCCGTGGTGGATCCCAGGAGGGCTCATCTACCCAAATGATCATCTGACCTTATAGTGAGAGACCATGAAGCACTTCTGAGATTCTTTTGACCCTTCCCAGGGTGTGGGACCAACCAATATCTCCCAACTCACGATGCAGACATGCAGCAGCTCTCATGGAAGTGTCTGGTGGATGGAAAAAGTCACTCTGAAAACAGAGCCCCAGGCAGTTCCAAATTTATTTTCTTGCCAGGCTGTTCAAACTCTCCTACGACTTAGAAAGACCAAGACCACCCTCTGGTGCCGTGTTAATCCCCAGGATCTCAGGAGGCTTCCTAAGAGAACCTGAGAGGAGCACAAGAAAACCACTCTCCCCGATTCTGGGGTGCAGGGGAAGGGTGTATTTATATTCAGGCCCTCTCTCAAGCTTTACATTTGTCTTTCAATAAAGGCCGAATTTCACAGCCTCTCACAACACGCAATTACAGCAAAACAGAGCTGAAGGGAGTCTCCTGAGGTCCAGCGTTCAAAGGCAGCATCAGCAAGACTTAGCACTTCTCACATGTTTCTCTAATCTCTCCTTAAAAATCTCCAGTGGGAGAGAGATCCAACAGATTAGGCATTACTTCCTACATATTGTATTCCGCTTTTCAGCTACTGCAGCATCAGAACGTGATTCCTGAAGTTTTTATCTTTACAACTTTTAGCTCCTTCTCTAATTAATATTTCACCACTGGCCTCTCAGTGTTTGAGCCTCTCAAATAGCTGGTCCTGTCTCACGGCTTCTCTGATAACTGGGGGGGTGAGTGATGCTGCATTTGCTTTCTTTGTTAACCGTGTTCCTCTGCAGCAAACCAGAGCTTTCGTGGTGACAGTGTGGGAAGTTAAACCCTGGAATTGAAAGCTCCTCCACGGAGAGGGAAGTGGTGCCAGTGCTGTAGCTGCTCTCTGAGGTGTGGTAGTTGTGTTCTAACCCTGGCAGTTCCTCCCTGGCTCCCACACCAAGGGTGGGAATGGTGATTCTGGAACACAGGGATTGGAGTGCAGGCCCCGTCCCTGGTGGTCTGCCCCAGAGTTGACTGCAGCTGCAGTCTGCTATGGCCAACATGCTGCTGTGAGCTACCAACACAGGAAATGTTGAAGCCTGAAAACATGTTCCAAGAGCCTGAAGTCAGAGCAGTCAGCAGGAGGAAGCTTAAAACTTAACTTCTATCGACTTACCTCCATCAAGGAGGAGGAAGACTCTGAATGGGAACAGCGATGGCCTTGGGCTGGAGGCAGGAGCAGGCAGAGGAAGGTTCTGGCAGCAGAGGTCCAGTCCATGCTCTGAGCAGCTCTGAGCTGGGAGGTGAAGAGCCCTTGGCACGTAGGTGTGCTCAGCCATCTCCCCTCCTGCAGCTGGAGCCGACTGCCCCAGCAGTGGCTTCACTGGGGGAGGCTCCCGCTGGCTCTCCCTGGAGCAGCAATTTTGGAATCTGGTCTTTATAATTCTGCCCAAAAACCTTAAATTGCCGGGCAGAAATCGCCTTGAAAACGCGACCTGCGAGTCCGTGGGCCTGAGTTAAAACTGACGGTGGTTTTCTGCTCTAAACCAGGGGTGTGGTCGGGTCGCTGATGGCACCAGGTGTTTCTCGCTAAGCCCTGCAGGCCACGAGCCACTCTCACCTCACGGGTTTCAGCTGCTTCCATCCCTTCCTCCTCCTGTGTTCTTTGTGCTCTCCCTTCTCCCCCTCCCGGCTGCTGAAGCACCGCTGAGCCCCAGCAGTCTCAGCTCTTCTCCAGCCCCAGAAGACCCCGTGGCTTCATCACACCTACTTCTTCCTTCAGCGGGGAGTTTAACAAGTAAGTTTTCACCGTGTTTTTGTTGCTCCCTCTTAGATAACAGCGCGCAAGTCCCCGGTCGTTGTAATTATTAGAGTATTCCTGGAGAAAATTGCAAGAGTCTACATTAAAGGGCTCCCTGCAGAAATTCACGCAGTAGGTAACCAATTTCTCTTTAAATAAAAGGCTCTTGGAGCAGCCAGGAGCTTAAAATACGAGAAGGGAGAAGGAACAAACAGGATTTTGAGGAGCAGCAGGATGATTTGCAGTGGTCAGGAACAGACAGTCATGCTGAATTATTGGGGTAATTAGTCTTCATTATCAAATTGACGCAAATTATGTTATAGTGCCAAGGTTGATTAACGTGCTGGATGGACAGTTTGAGTCCTTTATTTTTTTTTAACCTGGGTGTTACCCAGCTTAGAATAACACAAGCTCTTGGGTTTGGGTGTGTTGCCAGCAGGTTGGATCACGACACATCCTCTGCAGAGCTTTCAAGCGAGCGCGTGCTATAGGAAAGGAGGATTGTGTGGTTTGAGGGGCAAAGAATCCTTAGGAACTGCACAAAGGACCTGTCATTAGCCGTACCCAACTAGAAAATAATCAAGGAAAAGTTCTGTTTGCCAGACTTCATTAGCAGGTGAAAGGAACAGAGGCAGAACCCCCCCAGCAGGCAGCAGGCTGGGAGCTCAGCAGCAGCAGTGCTGAGGGATTGCTGCTTGTCTCCAACGCTTATGGGGTAGTTTAATGCTTTTTATTGCCACTATAAAAGTTTTGTGCTGGCAAGTCTTCTGACAAAGGGAAGCAGATCCCTGGGTGGCTGTGAGACGGGTTGCTGTCGGCCAGGGAGGTTCCTGGTTGCAGGGATATTAAATCTGCCCAGCAACACTTGGCAAATCCTGTATTTCGTTTATTCTCTTAGGAGAAGATTTTTTTGGGGGGAGGATTGAAGGATTGATCAGAGTTGTTCTTGTCTAGCAGAAGTGCCCAGTTAATGTGTTCTGGCTCAAGCTGGAGGTGTTTGGGAAGGTGGGAGATAAGGAGCTCTTGGGGCGGAAAATCAACGTGTGCCATCAGCGCAAATTGGGAGGCTTTTTGTACTTACAACAAATAATAAAAAGAAACGGCCTAAAATCGTCTACCTGCAGTAAAGCAGCTGGCACGAGTTCTGTGCTGAGTAGCTGACTTCCCTCCCCAGCCTGGTGGTGCTGCCCTTCCCTTCAGATGGTGAGAAATGAGCTTGGTTGGTGGAGCACGTTGGGCCTGTCTATGGACGAGGTACCTTTCTGTGTCTTTTAACCCCAGACCCTGAAAATTCTTCTGCTGTGCAGTGGTGAATATCAGTGAATGACAGGTGATGGTTCTGTTTTCAGTGATGCCAGATCTCTGCCTCACTGAAAATTTGATGCAGGTAGGGACAAGCTCACAGAAATTAGTGAGCGTGTGACGTGGCACTCGCTTTGGTTCACTGGCTTTGTCCTGGCTGTGGTGGGGATGTGCCTGATCCACCAACCTTCTGACCTGCAGTACGTTTTTTCAGCTAACTTACACTAGCAGCTGTCATTTGTCCTAATTCAGCCCTGTGTTCCTTAACCCAACTCAGAACCAGGCATCCTAAACGTGATTTACAGTCCCACGGAGCCAGAGCTGGAGATTTTGCAGAACAAGGAGCCCAAAACACCAATTCCACCTTCCCTGGGGGCGTGGAGGTTGCAGTGCTATTTCTGCAGCAGGGACTCTTAAGCACAAACACGCTGTAACCTTAACCTGCTCTCTCTGTCACAGTCTGGGCAGCCACCAGTGACTTGTCATTGCAAAGGAGCCTCTGAATCTTGTCATCAGCTTAAGTTTGGGCTTCTTGGTTTGATTATTTATTTGGGACAGCAATGGATAACTCGTTCTACTTGCAAATTGCAAAGAGGCACTGAAGGAAATGGAATTGATACCTGTGTTCAAACAGGGATTCCTTCTGGAAAACAGGATACTCTGCTTGCAGGGACCACAGCGCAGAGCTCGTGGCTTGGGCAGTCAGTTATCTCCTGAATAAGAGAGAAGGAAATGAGATGTCAAGGGGTGGTTGAGGTCTGCAGTGCCACGCTGGGCAGAAGCCTGTCGCTCTCTTGGGGGCACTGTGAGCTTCTGACACAGCACTGCCTGAACCAGTGCGGGAACATTTGTACTTCTGCAGGGGCTCTCTGCAGTATCCACAGCCCCAGTCCCCCTCCTCGAGTTCCTGCAGCCTCTTTGGCCTGCACTTCCTGCGTGGAAGGTGCCAGAAGCACACGGCTGTGAAAGGGTTAATGAGCCCAGGCAAAGTTAACAAGGGATGGGCAATAAATGGCTCCAGCTGTGTATAATTAACTGTAATACTGTGAAGTAAATGACTTTTATTGGCAAGCATGTCATAACTTCATTAAAAGTCATATTTACGGCGCTCTCACATGGAATGAGTACTTGTGTAGTCTGCAATTTAATGAGAGCTCATTTTCACCTTGTTCCAATTATTTTCCACCCACCCTTTGTCTCAGTGTGGGGAGCAGGAAGATAAAATACAATGGGAGTGTAATTAAGGCTGGCACAGATTCTTCCAGGAAATGTTTTTCTATTCCAGAACAATCATTTCTATTGCTTACTACTAATAATACCTAAATGTTTAAAATACATAGCTTTCTTTGGTCCCCAAAGGATTCTTTAAATAACATTGTTAGAGAAGGACTGTGGGAAAGCTTTTCCCCAGCCCAGAGCCCCCCTCCCAGTGCTGGGCACCTGAGCTGCTGTGTCTGGTGAGCTGTGGTGACCTGACCACAGCAGTGAGCACAGAAGGACATTGGTATCACTTAAAAGTGGAAATTTGCATCACTTAAAAGTGGAAATTGCATCACTTAAAAGTGGAAATTGCATCACTTAAAAGTGGAAATTGCATCACTTAAAAGTGGAAATTTGCCATTTAGCTTTGTGCTGTGAGGAGCAGTGCAGAGCCTCAGCCAGTGGCCAGAGAAGGGGGGATGCACCTGCCTGCCAGAGATGCTTAACAGCATCCCTTGGGATCCACTGAGAGGGTCGGAGTGAAACAAGGGTTAGGGGAGATTAATTACCGGGCACTGTGGAGGTGACATGGTTAGAACCACATGATAAATATAATTTATCTCACGGCACTGGGTAACAGCAGCGCAGTCATTGTCGTTGCTGTTCTTGCCAAACACACGTTACACTTTACTACTGAGCAGAGGAATTAGAAATTCAAGCTCAAGGACCAAATCCTTCGCAGGTATAAATCAGCTGAGCAATTGCAGTTTGGAGTAACTAAGAATTCGAGCCAGATATTCATGAATATGTGCCTTTATAAAGGAAAGGAAACCTCAGTAGAGGGCTTGGCCTGGTACATGTCCTAGCCCAGCTCTGGTTTGGGTGACCCAGTAATTGAAGAGAGCAATGATTAATTCTTGCGATAAAATTTGTCCTCGGAACAATTGATTTTACTGCCAGAAATGTACAAACTTCCCGACGGCAACACTTTCAGGTAATTATTGTTATTAGTTTAAGGCTTGTTTGGGGGAGGGAGGAAAGGAAAGAAAAAAAAATCAATTACTTTGTATTTATCACTAATCTGTTATGATCACTTTAATACAGAGGAGTTATAACTCAAGGCATGGGGTTTATTCTAATTCATGAGGTGTTGGAAAAGTTTACAGAAACTGTAAGGGCTGAAGAGACTGGATATAGTGGGAGGTGATTACAGCAATTGAGCTGTAGGAATTTTTACTTCTAATACCTTGATGTTCTCCAATCAATGATGAATGAGGTTGGTGCCAGCAGCCCGGGCATTTGAATTCCTTGCTTGTCCATAACAGGAATTATTTGTGCTCTCGTGCTGGTTCAGGCACTTGCCTGAGGCATCCAGAGGAAACCTGATTTCTGGCAAGCCCTTAAACTCAGGGGTTTTTGCTTTTTGATTTTTGCTCTTAGAACGGTGAGAGGGAAACTGTTGAAATTGCTGTTTGCTGTTGGCCAGCAGTGTTGGAGAAAGGGCTTCTGCTGCAGGGGTTCAGCTGGTCTGGAGAGGTGAAATTCCTTCTGTTTGAATAGGATGGCTGGCAGTGACAATTAAAGGAAGCCACTCTTGCTGTGCCTGCTCTTGGAGCATCTCATGTTCCTGCATTGTTCTGTCCTGGGGGGATATGGTTGGAGACCAGGAGAGCCCAGAATGTTCCTGCCTGCTCACAGGCTTGGTGGGACGAGCTGGTCAAAGCTTTCTCCCGGGAATTTCACACGATGCGTCTATTTTTGGCCTAAACCTGTTCCTAGGTTATTACACACTGAAGACCTTTGTATGTTAGTGCATGTACCTGAGGCTTGTGTTGCTTTTTTTTTTCAGGAGTGAGTCCTGTTAGTAAAACATTTTAACTACAAGAACACTAAGCTAAAACCAATTATTTACTGAGTTGGTGAAATGAGCCCTCTATCCACTTGCTAATAAAAGAGCCTACAAGGTGTTCAGGCTGTTATTGGCCCTGTCAGAATTTCTTTCCAGAATGTAAATCTCTGGCTGGTTTTACAGTGCTGGCCATGGAGATTCTGTGGCTAATCAATACTTGGTGGGCAGTGAGCCAAGGATAAGGCCAAACAGAGTAATGGGAAAAGCAAAGAACACATGAACTCGATGCTCTGTCAGCGTGAGGATTTAGGGTGCTGCAATTAACCTGTGAATACTTCAGACATCTCCAGCATTATTGTCTGGACAATCCTGAAATGCATTGGTAAGAACAGGGTGACAAACCTGTGACCACTGGAACGAGATCAAGTGGCACCAGGTCAGGGAATCTGGGACAGTGACTGGGATGCTGCAGATGTTACGAGTGTTGAAAAACTATGCTCTGCTAAGTTACTGGATTGTGTGTTTTTATAGAGCTTACAGTGGCCCAGGCAAGATTTGGGATGTCACTGTGACAGTTCCTAAGTAGACTTAGCACAGGTCCCAGCCAGGATCATCCTCAAGGCTCCAAGGAAACAAAAGCCTAAGCTGAGCTGTTGTTCCAGGGGAAACTGCAGGGGAATGGGGATTGAGCAGGGTCCAGGTGGGCTCTGTGGCTGCAGGAGAGCCTGCCTGTCCTGTCCTAGTTGGCCTTTCCCAAATTCTGAAGCCTTCCTGACCAAGCTGGATGAGCCAGTGTTGATAACGGGTCTCAGAACGCCAGAGGATGTCAACATGCCCCGGGAAGGATGTGCTGTGTAATCAGCCTCCAGATTAGAAACAACAATTTGTGATGCTGGACAGATAAAATTATGGCTCCTGCTCTGTAGCATATTCACCAGAGCAGTGTGATGGCTGCAGTTGTTGTGCTCAGCACCAGAGCAGTGCAGGGCATACTGACGTGGGGCTGGAGGTGCCTCACAGCACCGTGGCCACAGCCACCCTCACAGCCCTGCTCAGCTGCCTGCAGCCCTCATATTCTGCAGTGACTGTGTGAATGTGCCTCCCTGACTGACAGATTTTTATTATGATAATGTGCAGAACATGAAAATACACTCGCTAGGACTTAATGAATGCGTCCCAGCTTAAAATTAATTCTGCTCCCAGGGATTGATCTGGACTACAAGATCAGTAGCGTGGCTAAGGCTGCTACCCTTAGTCCTGAAAACAATTTTCCCAGCAATGAAGATTAATCCCTTTTTATTGTGTTGATGAAATAACAACATGATCATAAAGCATAAGAGAACAAGGAGAAGTTGACAAAGTATGTCTTTGATTAATTGCCATAATAGATTGCGGGTTGCTGACTGAGGAAATTCTTTCGGTGCTCATTTTTCAGTCTTTTAAAACTTTAATGCACAAAGGGAAGACAAAGAAAAACCCAGGTAGTTAAATGCTGTGCACAGTTTAATGCGTGTGAGTCACCCAACAAAGCAGCCTGAAGGACGACTGTGAACTCGAGTTCAGAAGGACAGAGGGATGACACAGTGGTTAACGTGATAAACTGGGGCTTCCTGCTTCCCCTCGGGTGTCTGTGGCTACATCTAAATCATGTTACACCTGAGCTGTGAGACAGTAACTCACTTAGTCTGCAGGGCAGTGGTGCTGTGCATCAGTTTGGGAAGGGATCCTGGTCCTCTGAGGAACCCCCAGGACGTTAAAGATGATCCTGGGCCAAAGAGACTGAATTTGTCAGAAAATCAGTGATGCAGACAGGCCTAAACCGACCCTCCCAATTAGCTCAGCTAATTAGAGGAAACAGTGCTAGTCATTAAAGAAGAGTGGATTGTTGCTCAGCTAGGAGATGGTGTGCACATTCCCAAGGGAGTGGGGAATGGGTCTCCAGGAGGGACAGTTATTGTAGTAAAGGCTCCAGTAGCTGTTCCAAATGGGGCCTCACGGACCTGTAAACTGGGAGCTCCAAAACGATAAAAGAAAACAAAATCTGCTAAGTGCTGTCATATTAGAACCAGCTCCACTATTGAAAGCCCTCCCTGGAGAGACAAGCAATTAAAGCACATCTTTCCCCCCTTCAGATGCCAATCATGCAACTCTAAAGTGGGTCATCACCTGTCTTGTTAAACAAAACTCTTCGTGCTTTGTAAGCAGTGCAGCGTGTCCTGGGGGGAGGAGGGAGGGTGCCGGTGGAAAATCGGAGTCCAGGAAGAGACTGAGGTGCAAAAAAAAGTGCTCAGAAGTGCCTTTCTTAGCTCGTTGGACCTCCAGAGACGTCATGCATGCCCTGAGGTCAAGCTTTTTGCAGGCTGTGCTGTCTGGGAAGGTGGGCACACAGACGGTGCTTTCTGGTATCCGTGGTTTATCTGGATTATTCCCAGCCCAGGTGCCCCTGGCTCCCTGGAATTGTGAGCTGCCTGGCCTGCACCACCATCTGCTGGCTGACACACCTCTGCTCTCGGGTTTGATCCGTGCTAAATCACCTTCAAACCGCGGGACAGAGAGCTCTGGAGCCGGGGGAAAACAGGGATTTGGATACGCTGCTTTCCTTGGACTGTGGGGTGGAGTTAAATCTGTTCACCAGCCCTTCCGTGGGTGCAGGTTATCAGGCACTGCACACTTGGGAGAGGGGAAGGTATTCCCATGCAAACACGGCCACCTCGTCCAATAATGGCTTGATGGCCCATCACGTTTGACTGACGCTCTGCTGTAATTGTCCCAAGAATTTATGGATTTCTTGTACTTAATTATCTAATGTTTAATTACGGGTTACCGAGATGATAAACCGAGTGAGGGATAGAGTGCTCAGCTCGAGGTGCCTTTGTGCAGCAGAGCAGCCCTGAGAGGGGCACATTTGCCCCCAGAATTCAGCAGGGGATAAAGCATCGTGTGCACAGACCACCCCACTCCTCCTCACTTTGCCTGAGAAGTGGTTCTGTCTTTGGAGCTTCCCAAAAAATTTCTGTCTTCAGCTTGGGCATCGCTTACTTTTAGATATGCCTCACAAATTTTCTTTGCACCCAGTATGGTTGAAAATTGGATTAAAACCTCTTTCTCTGGGCCCATGTCATAGCATTAGGCATGCTTAGCGTCCACTGGGAAGGAGGATGAGGGAAGCAGAATAAAATCTTCTGCATTCTCACTGAAATTCCTCAGTGTGAATGTTCCAGGTCCAGGCATTACCGTAAAAAGCCACAGGATTCCACTCTACTGTGGGTTATATTCTCAACTGGCTTGTCCACACATTACAGCTTTTTCATGGGCTTCAGCTCTTTAAAATAGATTTACCATTATTAGTGATATTATAAGCACTGCACACATCTAAAGTGCTTAAGAAGGGCTCTTACTAACTCAGCTCAATAGGATGGGAGAGTCTTCATTTCCTTTGGCCTTTAGGAATCTTTACTTTCCATCCGCTCTCTGTTCATGAAACATCTGTAAATTATGTCAGGAGCGAAACGAGTTTAATTCTCAGCGCAAAATGTCCACAGACGTTGAGCCCCAAAACAAGGAGACCTGTGGATTCTCCCTTCTGCATCGCGGCACTCGGAGCCTTTACGTGGTTTAACCGCACGTTCGGCCACGTGCAGGAATCCCTGGTTTGATTTTTACGTGCTGACACGTTGCTGCCGCGTTCAAATTGCCGGCACTACCTGTGAGAGTGTTTCTGCGGCACATCTTCAGACGCTCCCATCGTTATTCTTCATTTAAAACGTCAGCTTTGTTCTGACAAATCTCGCCTGCCTGGTTTGAACAGCTTTACAGGTGTCAGCAGTAAGTGCTGCACGCTGCCTCTTTTGTCTCCCAAGGCAGCAGGCACGAGAGACTTTCGTGGTCGGGTGACAGGGTTGCGAGCTGGCACCGCAGATTTCGGGTCGTTCCCCGTGCACCAGGATTTCTCCAAAGCAAAGTCTAGGCAGGACCATTCCACTGCAGTCCAGAAAGAAGGGATTCAGCTGTGTCAGCAGGCTTTGACTCAAACGGGGCCCTTCCTGTCTCAAGTGCATCTCCCCCCGGTCATGCTTTGCTTCGGCCTCCTGTCTGTCTTACACCTGTCTGGGCAAGCAGGTTCCCTGTCCCAGGGCTTCTTCCCACGTTCTCTGGTTGCCTGAGGAAGAAAAAGCTAAGAACCAAACCCTGGCAGGGGGGAGAGTGACCTGGCACACAAATCCCAGCTGATGGAGCTGTAACTTCTGCCCCAGCACGGGGCCAAGTCCTCGTGGGCTGTGAGAGATGCACCCTCTGAAACCTGTCTGTGAATCAAACGCTTCAGTGTTTGCAGGGGCCAGTAAAACATCTGTGTGAAAGTTGTGGGGACTTCCCAACTTGTCTCACATGTAAAGCCTGTCTTCCCTTGTTTTCCCCCTCGGGGTTGCGTTTTCAGCAGAGGAGCTGCTGTAGACAGTAAGAGCTTCCTAAGGAAAACAATCACAATAAAAAGCAATTTAAGAATCAGTGCAATTTCCCCAATTTTTCTTGTGTGGCCTGGTTGCTGGTCCTCGAGGGATAGCTGTACTTTCTGATCTGTACTAATGCAAAATTCATATTTGTCTGGGGCTATTATGTGCAAAATAATGGGTAATCCCTCAGGTTGGAGTGAAAAGCCAAGCCAAATATTACAGGAGACCTTTCAATTTTGAAAGGTTTCAGGAATAAGCACAGTACAAACATATAAAGGGATCCAATTATGTGTAAACAAACTGCTATTGCAGCCTCCTCCTTAGAACACACAATTAGATTGCCAGCAAGATTGCTTTTGGATTACTGGGATTAGGCATTGCATTCAGAGGCTTAGGAGGTACCTGGAATTTCTGTTCTTCCCTGCATCTTCAGGTGGTAAAACTCAGTTCTGCGGGGCCTGGGGTTTCCAGCACGTGCTGAGGTGCTTGGTCTCGAGTGCAGGTATTCCTGGGACCAGATGCTGCCCTGGGAAAACGTGGCTCCTGGTGATAAGGAAATGGTTAATCCATCTCTAACAAAGGCTGTATAGTACCCAGCTTACTGAGCAACCTGAAAGTTAATTAAAAGAGCACCACAGACATAAAGAAATACAGAATTAAAGCTGTCCCCTTCAGATAAAGCACTGAAATCACAAACTCTGCCCCGGGGAAAGGGAGATACATCTCATTTTCTCTGCACACAGAGTACCTGGACACAGAGAAAGCCCAGAGTAAGCGATTTAGCTGGAGTCTGTCTCCATCAGCATTTACCAGAACCAAACCCTGCTTCAGAATATGATGGATGCTCACTGATAGACCTATAAAATACGCCTGTATTTCAACATAAGTTTTAAGAAGAGGAGGTTTTAGGACCACTTTGACCTTCCACTCATTTTTCAGTGAGGCCAGGACTGGCCCATTGCCTGGCTGCTGACAAGAAATTCTCTGTTCTCAGGTAGGAGTGAAGTGGTGGGTGAGATAATTATGACCCATTTGGCCTGACCACATCACTTATCTTCCGTGGGCAGAAAGAATGGAGAAAAATGGCCCAGGTGCATGTTCCATTTCGGGAAGTCCTGTATGTGTTAGTGCCAGCAGGACTGTCGGTCTTTGGGTTTCCTGGACTTCCCTTCTTTTCAGGAGGTAAAGCACGAAAAGATTAGAGAAGCTCTGCTCCATTTCTGAGGTGATTAACAAAGATTGGACTGAGCTCGTTGCCAGTGAACAAGACAGTCATGACCGAAAGGAGAGATGGGGTTGTGCCAGGAGAAGAACCTTTCTTTTTATACACCTTTTTACACCCTTTTCTCCTTATCTTGGCTTCCTCACAGAGGCCTCTCTGTGGGGCTAACAGGGAACCTGAATGATGAGTTCAGACTCACAGATCAGGGGTGAAGGATGCTGGGTAATTATGAAGAAAGAAGATAGGACATTTTCTCACTGGGATGGTGAAAATGAGGGTCGATTTTATTTTCTATATTTGTCCTCTTACTATTGTCCTAAGGAATGTTCCTGCACACAGGGAAGCTAAGAATAGAAGTGGGAGGTGTGGGGTTGAGGGATAAGGCAGTAAATCATTATTTTAATGCTATTAAAATCTATTGATTGTGTTGATTAATTATTGCTAGTGCTGATGGGAAGGCAAGACTCTATAAGCCAGTTTAATTATTTTCCAGTTAGTGCTAATCTCAGTTAATGAAAATTCTCCAAGCCAGAGAAGAGATGACACAAGAAATGACTGTTATTCATGAGAGACTTTCTTAATCTATAAAACATCAGAGATGTCATTGCAAGTACCTTTGCTTTGCTTGTATTTTATTTTTTAAGTGATCAAAACACTTTGTTCTCAAGTTCTTGAGATGAATCAGAGCGTGACAGCTCAGGAAAGATCTAAATAAGAGCTGATTCCTTTTCCTGAAGAGCTGAAATGTGGTGACTCAGGTGCCTGGGCAATTATCTGGTGTTTGTTAGATGTGTCTGCACCACCCATCTGCCAGGAGAAACCAGCCCTTTGGGCTGAGAGGAGCCCTGATCCTGGGATGGATCTGTGTTCCTAAATCCTCTGTCAGGGAGAGCTGAAAGGCCCAAATGCCTTCGAAAAACGGGTGTAGATGTTTTCCTGCTCTAAGTGAACTGAAGCTGCCACGGCTCCTGTTTTGAATCTTATCTTGAGTCTTTTTGGCACCTTTACTAGATTCTACTACATTTTATTTTATTTTTTTTTTTTTTTTTAAATGGAGGCTGATCAATGTGCTCCAGCACCACGTCAGTGAGAACAGCTGGTTTAGAAACTTCTATTTGGGGGAAAAAGGAAAAAAAAAAAAAAAGAAGTTAAAATAGGGCTGTTCTTGAGCACTCCTGGCAGATCTGTCATCTGTTCCTCAGCCCAAGTGACAAGTGAGTTATACAGCAGGGCTTTGCAAAGTTCAAACCATATTGTAGAGCAGATGCTGTGATACTGTGATTCAGTAAGTCCACACAGACACCCCACTGTCAGCTCCTTCCCCTGCAGCAATTTATGACCAGCTCTCCTGGCAGTGTTGCATTATGAGTGCATTAATCCTAAAGATGCATTAATCCCACCTCAGGCTTTACATATTTGTCACAAGTTCAGCTCTCTACCCCTCTCCTGTCACCTTCATGCAGTGGATTTGTTCTGCACCGTTTTCTTCTCAGCTCCAAGGTGATCAGTTTGATGTATTTCAGCATTTTCCCTTTTGTTCACTAGTTCTGGCCTGTCCAGATTTAGTTTCCCTCTAAATCCCACAGCAGCAGTAGCGTCCTTAGAAGGTAATGATAGTCCTCCTCCTCCTGTTGTATCTCATTTCCTTGTCAATCTTGCCTCAAAATCATCTGGCACTTCTCCACGTGTACCACACCAGGTAGCATCTGTGGGGATTATTTCAAGTCTGTGAAATTACTGGCACTTGCCTGGTTGAATGTGCACCCCGGAGTCACTGCCTTGTCGTGCTCCAGCTCTGGTTATTTGCTTGCCTTGGGTGCCCCTCAATTTTCTGGTGGCTTTTACTCTGTTACAAATGCTGGGCCACAGTGACAGGCTGCCCTGCTTGGGTGTGTTGAGATCTAGGGCTAAAAAGAGCCCTTCACTTGCAGAAAACTCATATTACAATTAAGAACATGAAGCTCCTGTACACACAGAATCTGTATTAGGAAGGCGTCTTATTTTTTTGCAGAGCAAATAACAGTTTAAGATAGTTCATGGAGTAGCTCCTTA
Source organism: Oxyruncus cristatus (assembly GCA_013399855.1). Lineage (NCBI taxonomy): Eukaryota > Metazoa > Chordata > Aves > Passeriformes > Cotingidae > Oxyruncus > Oxyruncus cristatus. The sequence continues at coordinate 290,598 of VXAY01003777.1, read as the reverse complement.
GGTATTATTCCGTGAGTTCTGTGGTTCAAGTCCCGTGTCTTGCAGTGCTCTTTACCTTGCTCTTACCACGGGGTACAGTCTGGATTCTGGGAATCTCGCCGTGGCAAATACGTTTGGAGCTTTGCTTTGGATGTACATCCAAAGGTGCAGCCCTGGACTGAGTCGTGCTGACCAAGGGCAGGCATCAAAAATCAAAGATAAACCTGACTGAAGGCTGAAGTGTTGGTGAAGAATCGACCCGCGTGTCACACAGTCTGTGCCTGGCTCTGAACTGAGTCACCCACTGCTGATTGAATCCCTCTGCACCAACACTCACAGCTGAAATGTAACACACCGACCTGCAGTTGATCTCAGGAATGATATTATCCCATCCATTTCCTAGCAAATTACAGTTCTTTGCAGGAATGCATTAAACTATCAGATCTTTCTCATTATGGATTTCTCGTAGGGCTTTTAGCTCCAAATGAGCTTTGAGGCCAACTAAATCTCTGATGGAGCTGCAGTTTCCTTCACGGCACGAAATGGAAAGTGCATCTTCTGTACTACAGCGTGAGAACAGGTCTAGTTTTCCGTGGGTTTGGCAGCAAGGGGCAGGGATTGCTCAGCCCAGGGGCAAAGGCTCAGCACTGCTGAATGGCAGGTGGGCTCAGGCTCTGCAGCAGTGCTGGTGTGATGAAAGCACATCCACTGCAGTGTGTTTAATATTCACCTTCTCCTTTTCCTCCCCAGAATCACCCATGGGGGAATCTCCAGGTATTTCTGGCGGGCTGCACCTCTCACTGGGTGATTCTGAGGATGTCTCGCCAAAGGAGGCAGGAATCTTCTCCGACCAGCTCTTGGCATCCTTATGATTCTGGGAGTATTTAAAAGGGAAGAAGTCCCAAATTGACTATGTAGATTGATTCTGGACCCACTTTGTTCATTTGTTATAGCCAGCAGCACCAGTTTTATTCCTTGGAACATCAGTGTTCAGGGGCTTACTCCACACCAGCTTCCCGTGGGCTTGGTGTGGTGGGATACCATCAAAATAAAGGTGGGAAGGTAGACACAGTGTCTCGGTTCATGGTAACTAGTTATCCAAAATCATTAAAAATAGCTGTCTCTGAGGGATCAAGCACCTTTGCCTTGAAGAGCTGTCTCCTTCCCTCCTGGGGCTGTGATCCTTGTATTTTAAGGACAGTTTTTTCTTAAAACTAAAAGCAGAAATGAAAGTAAGTGCAATGGAGGGTTCTCCCTTCTGGAGCCAGCTAAAAAAGATTGATGAAATAACAGATCCTTTAACGAAATGGCAAGTCTACCTGTCAGGAGCCACCATCCATTCAAAGGGCACAGCAGCAAGACTGAGGCATTTTAAACACACTCCCAATTGGTTTGTCAGCAACAAATTAGACTTGTCACAGTCTCCAAACAGTTTTAGCGAGAGCATTAACAATGTTAATGATCTATGGTCCCAGCAGGAGGGAGAAGTTCGAGCCTATAGTTCCAGGAAAGCGCAGAATGACTTGCAACTGTTTTGTTCTTGAGATTGAAGGGTTTTAAAAAAACCCCCACACCGTAACATGAGCAATGGCTCGGTTTAGAAATTGGGAGTAATTGGTGGTCATTATGCCCTCGATCACATAATCCTGTCAGCATATGCAGAGCTTGACTCACTGGGTATCAGCTCTCAAAATGCACCAGCTCCTTCCTGAACAGCCACGGAAGGGCGAGGAAACCTTGGCACCAGCTCTGGGTGCTGGGCTGCTGTGAGGAATTTTGGGCTTTGCCTATGTCCACGTGTAGTTTTTGATTTACAGAACTGAACGGGGCTGCTGGCTGTGTGTTCATGTGTGTGTGTGCATGTGAAAGCGAGGGAAAAGGCAGGGTGAGTTGCTGTAAACTTTGATGGAGTTGGTGTTTAGTCTGTCTTGGTGCAGGTTCCTGCCAAGTTCTTTCTGAGGAAATGCGTGTGTTTTGGTTTTTTTTGGTTTTTTGTTTGTTTGGTTGGTTGGGTTTTTTTTGTTTGTTTGTTTGTTTTTTCCCCATGTTCAAATAATTGTCAGGAAAAAAATGTTGTTTTAATGGATTGCTGGAGTTACGGGAGCACAGTCATGTTAACCACGCAGAGGAGTGGAAATAAAAGTGTGTTTTATGTGTTTTGAGATTTCAGGACAAATATCCCCAGCTGTTGAAGAGTGTTAATACAACAGCTGTCCCTAAGTGGAGTAATGTCCCTGACAGGCTCTGAGACACCACTGGAAGAGAACTGTTGTACCTGTGACTCTTGCAGGACCACCCCCAACCTGTCTCAGGAGGAGATGGGTGGTTTTATGTGCTGCTGCCTTTGAAAGTCTTGGGCATACCGTGGTGACTTGACAAGGCTGTTGCAGCCAGTGGAAAGATCTGTGCTGACTCCAGTGGGTTTTCAGTCAGGCCCCCTTAATTAAAACAGTGAAGACAGAAAAAAAACAAGGGCAGAGAGTTTGTGTGCTGCTGAGGAGAAAAGGAACCCCCAGCCCCGATTCTCCCACACGCCTTCCAAGGCTCAGAGACAAGAAACGTTACAGCTCCACGGTGGGGAAAAGTGACCAAATAAAAAAAAAATGGACAAAGAAGTGCCCATTTCCAAAGGACACAAAATACCTCTCTACACAGGAGAAGCAGTTAATAGCACGGGTAGTATCTGCCTGGGCTTTTGTCTTGATTTAAATTTGTTTTCCATTCGCCAGGCCCACCTGCAGGAGAGTAATATTGAAATGTGCAGGAACCACCAGAAACAAATTTTATTACCACCTCCCCGCTACTCCTGCTGTAGAGAGAGAAGTTTATGAGTGAACGAGATCACAGGGTACTTAGTCACCTCCAATATTTGCAGTCCAGATTGGAAGAAGTAATTGATTTTCTAATACTAGAGAGAAAATTCTTGGCTGGAGGCGCAGCGTTGGGTTTTAGGTTTTATTGTCTCTGGCTGACGTGATTTCCACCGTCGGGAGTCACTGCTGTGCACACACAGAGGGGCTGCAGCTGAGTGCTGGGGCTTTCCAGCCATCCCGCTCCTCGGAAAACACATTCCCGTTGGAACGTTGGGCGGCGCGTTGTGGGGGCTTTGCCTTCACAGGCACAAACAATTCCTGCCCTTCAGAGTGATGCCCTGTCTTGGCCAAAGCTGCCTGTTAGGAGAAAAGAGCCTCCTGCCTTTTCCTGGCTGATTTTCTGTGGCTGGGCCGCAGCCTCATTAGGTGTGTTCCTGCTTCTCTCCCGAATTATTGGAATTCATGCTCGGGAAGCATCCACGGCACGTGGTGCCAGAGGAACCACGGCAGCACAGCCCGCGCTCAAACAGGTTGGGAAAGGGCTTCATCTGAATTTCAAAGGGCTTTGCATCCGCTCTCCTGTGAACTGCATCAAAAATGCAGTTTGGGTCAGCGATGTTTGCGGTTTTTGACAGTGTTTGTAGCGAATTTTGGCACGTTCCTCTGTCACTTTGCCTTCAGTGTGGGGCCCAAGAGTGCCCAGGTGCTGCTCATGTCACTGTGCAGAGGTACCACAGCGAGGCTCTGGGGACCAAAAGGGTAAAAAAAAATCACGTGGCGACAGTGTCCTGTGGTTGTTTTGAGCTTCTAATTCCAAAACATGGTCTGGGCAATCTGATCCAGTGTTTACTCACGAGAGAAGGTCGTTCGGCTCAAAATGGGAACTTTGTGGTTTCTAAATCTTGCAGTCTGTGGGACTTGCAGAGAAAAGGGAACATTTCTCCCTTGGAGATGCACTGAGGGGGAAACCCGGGTGTGTGCAGAGGGGTGTGAGGGCAAACATGAGAGTACAGCAGGAGGAATGAGTTCCAGGTGTTGGGCAGCCCCAAGTCAGGGGAAATACGTCTCAAGTGAAAAATCCTCTGAGCTCTGGCGGTGCTGAAACTTTGACAGACCCCAGAGTTGAGCTGAAAAATCTTCCAACAGATCAAAATGGATGAAAAAATAGAGTAAGAGTGACAAAACATTTTTTCTTTATTTTCTGAGCTACTTTTTTTTTTTCCCCCGGTGTGATTTCCAAAGGGCTCTGTTGACACAAGTGCAGCAGCTGGAGACGAGAAGTTTTTAAATCAACCTTCAGAGATACACAGTTTATACTGGTAAAATAATTAATCTTCAAAGATTCCTGAAAAATAGTGTTTAAGGTGCTAAATGATTAAAAGCCTGGTGCCCTTGAATATAAGTTAGATGAAAGAAGTGCCAGGGACCTTAATGCAGTGAAATGCTAAACATAAAGGCAGCAATAATGATCAAGCCCGAGGTGATTACATTCTCTAATTAGAGCACATGTATCATTTAGGCATGTTAATCTTTGTCTGTCTAAGGCACTTTGGTTAGACTAACCTATATCCACTGCGAGCTGCTTTGATCACTGCATCAGCACATGGAGAAGGAGGAACGTTCCGTGTGTTTGGAGTCTCCCAAGCAAACTCTGAAGCTCCTCGTGGCACTCGGGGCTCACCTTTGCCAATGTCCCTGAGAGGGCCAAGAGCTCGGCTCTTGCCTGGCTGCTTTAGGCCCCTTTGAATATCTGCAGCAGCACCTCGGGGGCAGACAAGCGGTGTGTGAAACAAGGACTGCCCCAGGCAGAGAGCTGGTGTCAAAGCCCTGCTCTTTACTGTTCTGGCGTGGAAAAAAATCTAGGGGTGAAGTCCCGTAGTTGCAATCCCAACTGCAGGGTCAGTGGGTCACCGGTGGCATGGCTCCCAAAATTACCTGTATTCAACCTGTTTGTGTGGGCTGAGGATCTGGAACGTGGATCTTGGTTCCAAGGCTGAAGTATTTTGAGAAGCCTGGCCAAAACCAGAAGAGAACAAAACAAAACAAAGCATACAAGCAATAATAAAAAAAAAAAATATACAAATCAGTGGTGCCTCCCTTGTCCCCTGGAGGTGTCCTCTGCAGTAACCAGCAGATGGGATTCTGCTCCAGCAAGTCTTTGTGAACGTGCATCACTGTCCCTGAAAGCCACTGAGCTTCTCCTGATCCCTCTGCACGGGCAGCAGAAGCAGCAGGGCTGGCAATGCAATCTGCAGTTCCTCAGGATTGTGCACTGTTGTTATCTAATAAGCTGCTTTTTGGGCAGGTGGGGTCGAAGTGGAAATAATAAGAGGTTACAGCATGTTCCGTGGCACTGTTCTTCAGACTTTCAGGTACTCGTGGGTGGAAATCTGACTCTTAATGTGGCTGCCCTCCTGCCCTCTCCCACTCCAGCTTGGTGATGATGGTTGTTAATTTTGATTGCTGAGAGGTTTCAATGGGAGCAATTTACTCTAAACTGGAGATACTTGAACGCAGACTGATCGTCATCTGTGGGGGATTGTTTTAAACACAAAGGAACTGATGGCTCTGCAGCCCTTCCCCTCCTTGTTCCCACATGAACCTCCTCCTTCTCCCCGTCTCCCAGAAGGGACATGGGCTGTACCTGGAGAAGGTTTCACCTCCCTCCAGTTGAACTGGAGCCTTTGCTGGAGCTCAGACGGAGGCAGATCCTGCCCAAGCCCTGCACGGAAAGGCTCAGCGGTGAGGTGAGCGAGGGTAGGAAGGTAGGAACCCCCTGAAACAACCAGTACCAAGTCTTTGGTAAGAAGAGCTGCAGTGATTTCCCTCAGCCTGGCTGAGGTCTCTGCGGGGCAGGTTGGGTGAAGGGTGGAGAGCTGAGGGACTGGGAGCCTCGGGACTCGCAGTCTTAATTCCACTCACTGCAGACCTGCTGCTTGACTTTGGGGAGGAACAGAGTAACCCTGAGCTACTCCTGTGGCTTCACCTCCCTGTCTGGAAAAGGGGGATGTGGGGTTTCCCTCCCGCCTGAGCCTCCTGTGAGGGGAATTCTGCACAGGACTGATGTCTCTTGGACTGTGGAGATAAAGGAGCAGGCAGTCAGCAAGGGGCCGGTTCCTCCTGTGCAGCCCATTCCAGACCCTCACCTGCATCCCCGTCCTGACTCCCAGATTAGGCACCACACGATCAGCAGCCCCCTGAGGCTTCTTAAATCCAGGACCTGCCCGGGAGTAGATCCCAGCCCTGCCATGTCCCTGATTTCCCTGGAATACCTGTGTGTGTGTGGATGTTCCCCCGCAGAGGAGGGAGGTGTGAAGGACAGTGGACTCTGCTGCGAGCTGAGATTAATTCACTGCAAAGCTTTTGTGCACAGCCCTCCAGAAAACACCGGCAGCTCAGGGGGGAGTTTACCTGTGAGGGGAACTGCAGAGCAGTGCCTTTGGCTCTCTTCTCCCAGCGCCTGGTTTTTGTGCTCTCATCAGCCACGAGAGGCCCCACAACGTGACTTCCAAATCAGCGTGATTGAGACAATCAGACTGGTTGCGGAAGGTCGTTAAGAGAATTCTTCATTAGTTTCAAGTGTCCCTCGGTAATGAATGCTGGGGATGAGAGTTGCTGAAGGCCAACACCAAGCAGAGCTTGGAGACTGATAGGGCTGTGTCGGGAATCAGCGGGTGGGGAGGGAGAACAAGAACGAGGACAAAGAGACAAGCTGGTGCTTTAGACAAGGATCTGAGAATGCTGACAAATGCAGAGGTCAAAGGGAGGAACAAGTCCTACAGCAAGCTCTTGTCCCCTGTACTTGCTCCATCACCAGTCTGAGTTTTGTCATACTGGAGATCATCTTCTGATCCTTTTTTTTCCTCCAGTTACTGTGAACCCTGAGGCATTTTCTTGCTTTTATGCAAATCTGCCACCCTGGGCCTTAGGAGAGCCTCACAGGCAATGTCTGAAGTGCCAATGCCCTCGGGGGTCCTGCCACAACTAGGCAAGGATGTGGAGGAGAGCAGTTCTCATCCCTTCCAAAGGGGGACTTGAAAACTTCCCAGGTCTCAGCAGTGCCAGCTGGGCCTGGGAAAGCAGCTGTGTTTGGGATGTACCCGCAGGCAGGTCCTGCCCAGGGAGCTGCTCAGGGTCTGGTCTGGGCAGAGGAGGCACAAGAGGATATCATCCTCATCAGGAGAACATGGGAGATGATCTTGCTAATAAAATTCTCTAAGTAGAGAGGATTCTTATGCAATTTATTCTCTCCCTGGCCATGTTGATCCTGTGTCACGTGGAGGGTGTGTAGGTGCACTCATATTAGGCAGAATAATGGCCTTTCTGGGGAGATTGTAGTGGATTATTCTACTCCTGCTGCAGGTGGCATTAAGATGAGAGGTCGTGGCTATTGTGGTGTCAATTTGTTTAATGATTATTAGAGGAGCAGGTGATTTCTACTGAAGGGAGGTGACAGACTGTCCATTAGATATAGATGCATGTTTATTAAATTGGATGCCCGGAGCAAGCAGCCTGGCTCATTTGCTTCCAAATTCCAGAGCAATCTGTTTTATTTTGCACCTGGCAGGTTCAGAGCACAGTAAAAGTGGGATCTGTTTGCCAGGCAGGACTGCTGCATTCATGCCCACGTGTTCACTTCCATCCCAAATGGAGGTTGCAGTGGAAGGAGACTGCAATATGTGCTCCTCGGTTTAATTCCTTATCTTCTCACCTAGATGGGCTTGGAAGCAGAGAGAGAACAGAAGGATTTAATCTTAAAGTGCAAACCCTTTGTCTCTTCCATCTGTGTGTGTGTCTCCACATAACAGAAAGATGGGCCATTTCCTCCAGACCCATTTATCCCAGTGCTCTGGGACTGCTGGGAGCCAGCTGCTTCATGGGAGATGTGAGCTCTCTCCAGAATGAGCAATTACAGGAGAATCTACCCAAAGGAGACATTTATTTGGAGTCCCCACCAGCTATTGGTTTATGCTCTGAAGCAGCAGAATTTATCTTCCTCTTTAATCCAGGCTAATGTGGCTGTGGATGTTCTCATTACCCAGAGAGAAGTTTAATCCTTTCAGGAAATGTCTCCCCAATTCAGTGCCTCTGTCATCCTCCTTTCCCCTCAGTCAAACCGGTGCACTTTTAAATCAAATCTTTCCTTTCACAGGTCTAATGTAATAAGCTCCCCACTCCATCCACCCCCATTAGCCAGATCTTCTCTGGGATAGCGGTTCTGGGTCTCGTGTCTGCAGATCAAAGAGGATGCTGAAGAATTGGAAGGGTTCATAAAAGAGCCATATAAATGATTCAGAGTCTGGGAAGCATCTTTCTAGTGAAAGTGAGCTTGGGCCATTTAGGCTATCAAAGAGGAAATAAAGAGGAGACTCCATCACAGTGTGCAAGCACAAACACAGGGAAGATGACTTCTCATAATGGATGGCTCCACCAGCCAGCTGAAAAATACCCAGTGAAATGTGGCTGGAAGGTCAGGAGTCAGCTTTCATTTGAGGCTGGAGCTGGCACAGGGGTTGGAAAAAGTACATATGTTTTCAGGGTAAGATAATTAGCTGTCGGAAGAATGTACCATCAGAGTAACAAATGAGGAAAATCCTGAACACCAGCCTAATTTAGGAGATGTGTAATGCTCTGGTGAAAGGCATTCTTTTATTCTACTGATTAGAGACTGAACTACTGGACGTTCCTGTGGGGGACAGCAGCTGAGCACCCTGAGCAGGGCAGGAGGGGAGCAGCTTAAGCCAGCTTTCTGTGCCAGAGAATTATGGAACCAGTGCAGCCTAAACCACAGTTCAGTCAAATGAAGGGAAACCAAAGTCCTGTTGCACCGTCCCTGCCCGGTCCCTGCGTGTGTCCCTGCGGGCAGGGCAGTGTGCTGCTCAGCCTCATGCTTCACTTTGCTCTTGCAGCTCTGGGCTCCAGCTGAGCCGGGGGGGATTTGGGAATGACCCGAGCCCACTCTGGGGACAGCTGGACTCAGAAACCAGCCGGGAGTTCCAGCGAGCCGGTTCCTTCCAGCCCTGGTCCAGGAGCAAGGAATGGGCAAAGGCTGCCACCTTCAGTCGGCGCCCGCAGCAGAGGAGGAAGGGCTGCAGGTGAACCCTTCCCTGCACAGAGCCAGGGGGGCACTGCTGCCAGCCCTGCTTCCCGGGGATCCTGCTGCTCTCCACCCCTTCCCCCGCAGGCAGCTTAGTTTAAATTCTCTGGCCTTGCCATCCTGGAGCCTTGGATGAGCTGATTTGCAGTTTTGTCATCTTGGTCTCCAGAAAACAGGAGTGACGCCTCGTGTCAGCTGTGACCTCAGCATTCCAAACACCCTCCTGGCTCCAGCCACTTCCAGTCCCCTCTGCTGCTCAGCACGGGAGGAGAGGGAAGGTCAGACGTTAAATATTGCTGCATTTAAAGGCTGCAATAACATATCCTGTGCCTCCCTGCCAGCTATTTGCTGGGCTATTATTTCACCATTCTTCTGTTTTTTTCTTTCTTTCTTTTCCTTTTTTTCCTGGGCACATGTTTTCCCCAATTGAGGCAAAATCACTGCTTCCATCCTCAGCTGGCCTGATTGCCTGAAGAAGAGTCTGATTGCATTATTCATCTGCAGTGCTCATGAAAGGCTTCAAAACTCTCGAGCAGAGACCTGAAGCTGTTGATGATGTTCTGTTGCAGTGGGAACTGGGGTTCTGTGTGTGTGTGAACCGGGGGTGTCTGGTGGCACTGCTGCCCCCTCCAGCTGTGGCTGGGCCAGCCTGGGGCACCACGAAGTGTTGCCTTGGCAGGGCAGAGCCCGGGAGGTGCTGCCTTGTTTCTGCTCCCTGTCTGACGCCGCAGCAGCGATGCTGAGCAGCAAATCGGTTTTACATCCCTGGTACGCAAGGGCAGCCAAAATCCAGGGAAATGCTGCCACCTGCGGGCACAGGTGGGATCAGTTCCTAGGTGTGAGCTCCTCTGAAAATCCAGCCTTCGGTAAACAGTTTGCTGGGAACAAAACAAGGAGACTGAGTAGGAAAGCGCTCTGTAGCCTCTGCCAGCCTGCACAGGCATTTTGTAGAATGTGCTCGGGGTAAAAAGACATTAATAAGTAAACCCCTCTGATTGATTTAATGTGATGGAGCTTTGTTCTCAGTTCTCTGCTTGTACTGGTGCGTAACACTGGAAAAATAAAATGGAATCATAAAATGAAATAAATAAAATATAAAAGCTGTGCAGCACGCTGAAGTGACTTCAATCATCAGAGGAGCAGAATTATACATCAAGAGCAATCCAATATTGTGTTTAATCCCAAGGCATTATAAATCTGACAAACATCTAGGAAGAGCTTCAGAACAGAAAGGTGTGGGTTTCAAGGAATAAACAGGCAGTTAATCTTATTTACCCAGATTTCTTTCCAGGAATGGCATTACACCTGTCAGTGAGAGTAGATGTTCACCTGGGCTGACCTGTGGGATGGGTTTATACTCCGTGGTGTTTCTGCTCCCCAAACATCCTGTGCATGGGAGGAGAAGGAGGTGCCTTGGGGGGGCTCATGAGTAAAGAACATCATCCTGGGCCACAGGGTGATGGCAAAAGGATTTGCATGAGCACCCCACAAATGCGTGAATCCAAATAATTCCAGTGTATTTGCACGACAGACAAACAACATCGTGTTTTCACGTGGTTCCAAATGCTAGTGCAAACCTGAGGAACTAGAGGTTGAAATGACACAGAGTTGTGCATCCATTTAACTTTTGGTTTAATGATTATTTCACAATAAAACCCCAAAGCGAATGTCACTTTATAGCCTCTCTACTGCACTGTATTTGAGAGCAGTTTGCCAGTGTGGAAAGCAGGTGCTCTGCAGTGGGGTGTTTGATTGCCTTAGCTTAGCTCAGAGCCCCTCTGGTCTTTCATCTTTTCTTGTAATCACTTTATTTACCCCTTTGGAACCTGGTTATTCCCAGCATTTCTGCAGCACTTCCCAGCTCGTGTGTGGGCCTTGTGTGTTTTTATCCGTGCCTTCAAACCTCAGAATGAATTAGTCAGGTCTCCCTTCAGCTTCTCCTGAGCAGTCCATCAGGCTGGGTGCCACCTGTTGTTAAAGGACAGCGGTTGCACTGGTGTGAAGCACGGCTTGACTGCAGCTTTTGACGTTAGAACTCGGGTCTAAGTCATGAGAAAACGGGATATCCCCTGCTCTGGATGATGCAGTGAGGTTGGGGTCTTGCCTGCCCCTTGGTTTTCTGTAGCTGTTGAGCCCAGGCTGTCCAGAGTAACAGGCAGAGGACAGGGAGTTTGGCTCCAAGTGCCCAAGTAGCTCCACAACCAGTGTAAAAACCTCCTTTAGTCTGGGGGAGATGGGCATGGCAAAAGGAAATAACTCAAGTTCAAAGCCGAGCAAACTCCAGTGAGAAGCAAGACATGCGTTTTCCAGCTGAGAATTGGTGAATAATCACTGAAACAAACTGCTTGGAGCACAGGTGGATGTTCCAGCTCCTGTCTCTGACTCCAGACTGGATCTCCTCCTGCAGGGCACGCTTCATTGCTGGGATCAGAGTGGGAATATCTCCACGGAGGAGAGAATGGCACAGAAGTCCCTGGCTGAGATACACTTTGCATAAATTGAATAGGAAAATAATGCTCGAGCTGGAGAGAAAGTGAAGTTCAGCAGTTTCATTTGAAAAGAGAATGCAGCATCAAGCCCTGGGAAGTGTCATTTCCTGACTCTTGTGGAGTAACAGTGAGCTATAAAATTAGAGTTGCATGGATGGCTGTGGAATGATGCTCATGAAAAATTAATGACAATAGCAGAAGACAGGAAAAATCCAGAAAACATTTCCACGACTGTTAAGTTTTATAAAAGCTTGTTTTCATTAAAATCTAAACTGTGTACTTTACCGGAGCTGCCAAAATCCCTGTAGCTTTTTTTTTTTAAACAGCAAGTAGTTATGGCAAATGGCTTCTCTGCAAAATGGAGACTTGCAGAGAATGTAATTATGAGAGATTGATGGATTCCCACCCTCCCCCCCCACTGTTGTTTGTACTCAACAGGTCCCTTCCCAGTCTGGAGCTGGAAGCTGTGTTCAAACGCTGCTCACCTGATGTGACTTTGCTTCTCTGCACGGAACCCTGAGGATCTGAGGAGAGCTGGGGTAAGAATGACACCATTTACTCCTTCTTGTGGGCAGCAAACCCAGTGCAAGGCCCCTTAGGAAAGGATGCCTGAGCTGCGTTTCCTCCATTCGTGTTGAGATTCACACTTCAGGCAGCCCTGGGTGTCTTAGTGGTACCTTTTGCACATATCCCTCATGGGAACTCTGGAAAATTTTGTTTAAGTCCTTGGAGCAGCCCTTAGTCAGCTTGTCTTTAGAGTGTGCCTCGTGTTTGGGTCTCATTCACGGATGTCCAGAGGAGACCTGGTGTTCTGAAATACTGAAGACTTAGTAAAACATCCCAAAAGAAGCAGAAGGAATGGACCTGGATTATAGAAAAAAAAAAACCCCCATACCACAAACCAACCCAACACTACCAACAAACAACAAAACACCCCTGGCTCTAACTTCAGGTTTTGAATTTAATGTGTTCCAGCACTTTGAAAATAGAATTTTCCTGTGTGACTGCAGCTGCATCACTGCAGGTAACAGGATCACGCTGACCTTACACCAGTTTGTAGCTAAAGGCACGTGCCACGAAGTCAGGATTGCTGTGCTTTGGGAGGGCTTGAACCCTGGTGTGACTGCTCCGTCCTGGGACACGGGTGGGAGCTGGGAACGCATCCCAGCAGATGTTCTCTCTCCACAACCCCACCCCGCAGGTACTCCCAGTACCATGAGGTGGGATGAGACACTCCAGTGCTTTCCTCCTCTGTCTGATTGATATTAACAGTGACACAGATAGCGCTGCTGGCAGGGGAACATATTTGTCCTGTCACAGTTTTTTCTGCCTGGAGAGCTCTGAAAGCCAACTGACTGCTTTCTTCTGTGATTCCATCAGCTGTGCTGAAGGATTCAGACAGGTAGCAGCTGTGCAGCCTCTCAACCCCATACAGAATATAATATTCCTAAATATGGTGTAATTACCTTCCTCAATATCCTGAATACCAGCAGGTGAGGAGTCTGACTCCTTTACACTGGAGAGCTGCACGCTGCTGTCTGGAGCAGCTCTGCTGTCAGCTCTGATCATTCTCCTCATCTTCCTGCTGGGCAGACTGGAATTGGTGCTGCTGCTTTTGGGAATCTGATGGCATCATTAGCATCCCTCCAAACCAGTCCCCAAATTGGGTTCCCCTTATTTTCTGTTTGTGGGGCATCTAGAGAGGTGGAGGTATCAGTTTATGAATACCATTTGCAGGTGGAATTGGCAAAGCAAATAATATTCACCCTTGTTCCTTCTCTTGGCTCTGGACTTTCGGTGGGGTACAGGAACAGTTCATTATTTGAGTCTGTGCTTGAAGCACAACAGCAGAACTGGTCCTCCTTGACACCCCCAAAAAGGGGGCTGGAAATCCATCCAGTGGAGCCTTTCCAGGCAACTGCCTGTTTTTCCTTGGCTTTTCTTCAGGTGTCCCTTTAGGCTTCCTTCTTTCTTTGGTTGGGTCTTATGAGGTAATTTACACCTGAACACGGACAATTGAAATTCCTGTCACCTCCCTGAATGGAAGGGAGTGTAAATTTATCCTCCCTTTTCCTGCCTTTCCCCATCAGTGCCTGATGCAACACCGAACTGATAACCTACTTGTTGGCTTTACAGTACCCAAGCTGCTCAGGTATTTCAAATTGACACCAGAAGGTTTGATTTAAAAAAAGACACAGAATTATTAGGCATGAATTTGCCTGAGCTGTCTCGGGTTTGTACTCCTGTAGCAGACAGGCTTTTGCTATCATCTAGTGGCTGTGTGAGAGACTTCCCATCCATTTCCTGGGCTGTTATTCCTCTCCTCGGAGACTTTTCACTCACAAAATTAATTTAGGCTGAACAGGCATCAGGTGGAAGGTGCAAGGGATTGGAACTGGATGGCCCTTGAAGTCCCTTCCAGCCCAAACCATTCGGTGGTGCTACGATGAAATAAATGCAGTGTTTATCAGTGCAGGAGCTGTGTCAGAACTGGGCTGCTTTTTAGGAGTTTTTATTTCATTGACCCCTTCTGTTTCATTCAAGTCCAGATACTTCCCAGACATGGACGAGCTGGCGAGTTGCAGTTGTAACTCTCACTTTGGTGTGGGGTGACTCAAAGCGTATTTATTTTCACTGGTAAAGGAAACATCTCCGTTGTTTTTTTTTTTACCCACGTGAATTTCCAGAGGCCCCTGAATGCTCTAAAACATTGTCATAACGGGATAATTTGTCTGTGTTGGCAGCAGAGCTTCTGCTCTCCGGAGCTGATCTGGTCCTGGGCCAGACGACTCTGTCTCTGTGATGATGAAGCACAAGACACCCTAATGGGGAAGCTGGAACTGGTTCAGCAAGGGGGATAAATAAGAGCCATAGATCTTTAAAAAGCTTGAGAATTCGCCCAGAAAACTCAGGCTATTGAGTGCAATTAATTCTTTTCCCACTTTTCATAAAGAAAGTGGCTGTTTTAACCAAACTGTAGGACAGAAGCTCTGGATCCAGAGGGCTGTGGGGAAACACTGCTGGGAGAAATTCAGGGAGGAACTCTCCCAGCAACGGGGACTGGACTCTGTGCTGAAGGGAGCCAGTGGATGGAGCTGCTCAGTCCTGATGGAAAACAGGCCACAACTCAATCAGTCTTCCTTGGGTTCATGCCTTGGCTGGCTGAAAATAGAATGATGGAGAGAGGAACCAAGAGGGGAAAGGCAGCACCCTGCCCTTTCAGGTAGAGAAACTATAATTTTGCTCTCTTTACACAACAGTTGTTGTGGAGGAGATGCCTCTTCTAAAAGTGGGACCTCCAGATGCTGCTACAGTATCTGTAGTAATAATTGCAGTCACTCATGGTTTGTTTGTCCTCCAAGACAAAAAGAAAATCCCAAATATTTGAATGAGTATCTGTTAATTGTATTTTTATTATGTATTTCTCTAGAAGGATAGGTTGGAATATGCACCCCTTTACTTCCCTGATAAAATAGGAAGTTTTATGATGACCCATTTAGTCTTTAAGATTATGATTATACTTCAAATGCTTCGACTTCATGCTTTTCTTTGGGAGTTAAAGCTTGGCTAAAAAAAAAAAAGGGTAGGAGAGAAATCCCTTCAGCAGCAGATGGCAGGCGAGCCCCATCCCAGAACCTGTGCCTGAGCTGCAGAAGGCTGGGAAGGAGGGAAAACTGCCTCTCGCTGTGCTCAGAGGGAAGCAGCAACTGTGCTGACACCTGGAGGGCTCCACGCAGTAATGTCGTGCAGGAGGAGAACCCGGAGCCCATTTTCAGTTCAGCTCCTCAGCAGAGATGGAGCTGAGGCCCCTGAAAGCCCAGCCCCAGCTGCCTCCCAAAAAAGGCCTCCATAAGCTGCGAAGGCATCCTAATAAAAGTCACTGGCAGATGAGTGGAAAGGCACTGATGCTGCAGGAGCCCTCCACCTGCTTGGGCTTCTCCTCATCTCCCAGGCAATCCGAGATCTTAAAAGGACAAGATGACATTTCGTTATGAATGCGTATTAATAAAAAGCAGTTGTTTGCAAACGTGCAGTTCTGCACCAGATACAGTGGAGAGAGAGGAGCTGCCTGAGGTGGATCAGCAGCTTTGCCAGGTGTAAGGCCTTGCCATTGCCTTCCCTGTGGATTCTGGATGTCTCACAGCAAACCAGAGCTTAATTAGGAGCACTCGATGCAGTGGAAGTGGTGTGTGGTGTTCTGGATTCCTGCAAACTCACCGTGACTTGGCTAAGGGGCAGATTGGATAGAAATGACCCCACCCCGTGTGGACGAGTCTTCCTGCGGTTCCTGCCACGGGAATAGGGAGACCTGGCTGGTGGCCAGAGAGTCTGTGGTCACAGAATCTAAGAACTGATGCAGGAGCCTCACAGGTCGTGAGCTTTAGCCAAAGGAGCCCCGGCTGCCACTGCAGCAGGAGTGTGAACGGTGTAAATGGTGCACCAGGCAGAACAGAAACCCCAGGCTGGTTTTTTCCTTTATCATCCAGACTTGATCTAAGACAATCACCAGGTGATGATTGTTGTTGTTGTTGTTGTAAACCATCAGTTATGTGTTAAGAGGCAATGGGGCTTCTTGAGACAGGGTGTCCAAAGGCCGTTCACAGCGACCCAGGGGCTGTGGTTAGGGCTGGCACTGAGCCAGGCAGCTCAGTTTGGAGGGCCACAGAGAGTTCTCTCAGCTATTCATTAGTGCCTGTGTGAGACAGGCTGCTCTGAATTCCCACTCCCTGGCTTGAGTTACGCTCCAACCTTCAGGCTTCGACGCGGAGGGAGCCAGGGATGTGCAGCATCCTCGGGATGGGGACAGGGGCCTCCTGTCACCAGGGCTAAATGCACCTGCCCCCAGCACGCCTGTGGAGCACAGCCACAGCTAAAGGCTCACAAAGCTCCTCTTCCAAGAGGTGTGCCCGTCCCTGCCAGGGGGAGGTGTGGAATTGCTGGCTCTCTGATCTGGGGTAGGGTGGTTTGGCAAAAGAGTTAAGGCATCACAAGCTAAGGGTATGTGAGAGGGTTCATCTGTCAGTCTGTGAGATAAAGAGATACGAGCTTCTGAATGTTCCCTCAGCCCAACCTTTCCCTTCCCATCTGTATGCCTTGGACATGTTTAGACACATGTGACACGGAGAGCTTTGCTGCGCCTCCTGTCAAACGCTGACAGGGAGAGGAATGTGGATTAGCACCAGGGATACAGACCAGGGGAGTGTGAGGAGTAACATCCTTCATCTGAACCAGCTACATCCCTGGGAAAGGCAGCAGGGGAAGGTGCTCTTAAAGAAAACCTCTGAGGGTGCTGCTGCACATCCTCAAATCGCTGCCTGGTGTTCCTGGGCTGGGATTAACAGCCCGTGGCCTCGGATTATGGCCCAGAAAGGACCAGATCAGGTGTCAGAGAAAAGATGTTCCAGCTGTTAAATGACTATTTTAGGATTTGGGAAACCTGAGCTCGTTTTCTTGATCTGCTTCCTCAGGTTCCACCCGGGGCTCTGGGCCACTTAGCCCTGCTGGGTTTTGATTTCCTGATGGGAAACTGGGGACGTTAAAAACGCTTTGGGAGCGTCGTCGTGAATGACCACACATTGCTCAGGACAGGCGTGAGGGTGGCACAAGGACAGAGCAGGAACTCTTCCTGCCCTCCAGCTCTTTTCCTCTGCCTGTCTGGAGGACTGTGTTGTCAGGGAGCATTCGGAGCCCACCTTCCCCAGTGCAGGACCAGCTTTTTCCCCCCTCCACACCTTTCAGGCCCTCCTGCACTGGGTCTTTTGGCACAGGCAGGGGTATCATGGGCGTGCTGAGCTGTCAGGGACGGGGAGCTGCTCCCCACTCCAGAGCACCCACTGTGCAGGGTGACAGGACTCCCCAGCACACGGTGTCCGAGGTGCACAAACACCCATTTCTTCCCTCGTTTCTCCTTGTGAGCAGTTTGCAGCTGCTGCAGAGCCGAAGAGGCCCCGTAAATGATGTCTCCTCTCCCTCCCAAATGCCCTCATGTGCTTCGGCAGCAAAGGCAAATGTCAGCGTGGGGAGGGCTCCGGGGTGCCCTCCATCCTCCCAGCTGTCCCAGCACAGCCAGGGCACTGGGGCAGTGAGGGGCTGCTCCGTGCTCTGTCCTGCAGCTGGGTAGGTCAGCTGGAGACATCAGGGCCCCGCAGTAAATATTCGCACACAAACCACCACATTGTGCTGACTTGCTAAATATAAACGAAAACATAATTAGATTTATTGCGTGTCCCTCCCCCTCCTCGTGCCCAATCACATAATTTACCAAAGCAGGTGGGGGGAGAAGAACAAGCCCTCACAACCTGCTGAAATATCATTATTAACATGCACATGAAAAGTCAATTATGCCAGAGGGAGGTATTTAAGTGAAGTGAGTTTCCATACTCTGGGATTACACCTTGGGGATTATATATTTCTTATTTATTTATTTATTTTCCCTGAGATCTCTACTGCTGCTCAGCAGTGAGGAACAAAACATGGCACTAGGAGATATTTTTAATTCCCCTGAAGAAATAGCCAAATATGCAGATAAATAATTGTTCCTATCCCCATCAATATTCTCCCTCATCACCATATCATAAAGACTCTCTGATCTACCCAGTCACGCAGGTATGTTTTCTGGTGTTTAGTTTTAAATGACACCAGGGACTGGTCTTCCAGCACTTCCCTGGGGAGGACATTTTATTGTGCTGTTATTATTAGTTGCAGTATTTATTATTTGTATTATAGCAGTACCTGGAGGCTTCTGCTGGGACTGGGATCCCATTAGGTGGATGCTGTGTGTGTGTGCAAGGGGGAAGGCAGTTTGTGCCTCCAAGAGCTCTCAGTGCAAATAGAAAGAGCAGACAAAGGTGGGAAGGCAAAGGCGTTTTCTGGATAGCCAATAAAAGCAGGCAGTGCTTTTAAAATCACTTGGATGCTTCCCCTCTTGCCCCTTTACAGGGTTCTTTGGAAACACCTGTGTTTGTTGGGACATTTAACCAGCTAAATACTTAAATGGCAGTATTTAAATACTGAAACGGCTAAAAGCTTAAATTTTGAACAGAAATTTCCATCTGAGATTGAGACCAGATTTGCACGTGGGCTAATCAATGGAAAATGTAATCAAACCATAATTCAGGGGTGCTCCACGAAGTGCAGTGGGAAAGAATTAGGCCTGGCCTCTTATAAGGCTCAAAACACACTTGGTTCAGGTCTTTCCAGTATTGCTGATGTCCCCGGCCATTGCCATGAAAGATCCCTCCCATCACACTGCGTGACTTGAGTCTTGTACATCCCTTCCTTTCCCCTTTGTGTTTCCCCCACTGACAATAAGCAGATCTTTATACCCAGGAGAAGAATTTAATTAGTGTCATGAAAAAAAAAAAAAAGAGTTATCACAAACCAATACAAAAATCCTTCAGACCTATAAAACTCACCCAGAAGTGAATCCATAAAGGCCTTCAGGATTCCTCAAGCACTACTGAGCCCCTGCATCAATACACTTGCTTTACTAGTCATGGCTTTTCCACACATTCTTGCCTAAGGCGTGACAAATTTAATGGTGTATGTTTTGCTGAATTGTTGACTCTTGTTTTTCATTCCTGCTAAGTTTCTAGTGAGGCATAAAAGAGTGTTTGTGAGCAAGGGCTCCGTGTGTGCACAGCTCTGCCATGGCTCCTTCCCCTTGGCCCTGCTGTGGAGTCACTCCAGCCCAGCAATGGATTAGTAGAAACTGAATTAGACTAAAAGGGAAACCAGGTTAAAGAACCAGGTTTGAGCTCCCTGTTGATTGCAACTTATCTAGTGCTCGGATAATTGCTCATAAATACCTGCTGAGTTGCCAAACCTACGTTAAGGCTTGTCAGTCTTCAATAAATCTTAAAGATTTAGGATCCTGCTCTTTGATGCTGCCCATCAGTTCCCAATGCAAAGGTGGGGCAGAGCAAGGCAGCAGAGCTGAGCACTCCAGCTCAGCTCATCTGGCAGAATGCACCAAGTCTGTCTGAACGTGGGAGAAGGGCTGTGCAAGAGCTCCTGGAAAGGTCATTGGTATTTTTGGAGCAATAAATCATGGAGGGAAAGATTTGCATTTTGGCTGTATAAAATCCAGGGCTGGATTAGAGAGAGCATACTTTGCAGTAATATTTCTCTCCTGACTTGTTTTATTAGCTTCCTTTAAACATGTTACATTATTGCTTATAGAATTTCATTTACTTGGATTGGCAGCTTGATAAATATGTCTATTGGCGATGATTTGGATTGCTCTGGGCATTAATATTATTAAAACCTGTCACAAGGAAATGTCTGAAAGATGACTTACTGTAAAGATTACAGCATGAAATAAATCATACAATGGTATTTGTTACCGTTTATGGCCTCTTGGAGCCGAGTCAATCCCTTTTTATGTTGCATTATTTTTCAAGTTTTTATAGCCTTACATTATATATCGCTGTCAGAAATGAACAGATGGGGTGTCAAACACGAGCCTTCTGAATAATTCCCACCCTCGGGTTATTTGTATGAAGGACAAGTGTAAAACTGTGTTCTCGAGAAAAGGGAGATGGATAGAGGTGCAGAAAGTGTTGCCACAGCGGGCGAGCTCCCTTTTGTCAGCAGCACATTGTGCTTTTGAGCAGTACCTGGGGCCTGCCGCGGGGCTCTGGGGAGCGGGGGCAGCGTGTGGGCACAGCAGAGCCCTCACAGGTCGGGCAAGCTCCACGTCCCCCCAGCTCTGCCCCTGCTGCAGAACGGGAGCGAGGCGGGCAAGGGCAGCTCGGCGACAGCCAGACCTCGGAGGGTTTGTGGGAACACGGGAGGTGTGGATGCCTGCAGGTGCCTCAGACACTTCAGGGGAGGACTTCTAAAGAAAGCCCCTCCTGAACCACACAAACGGCATTTCTGGAGTCTGGGAAGTGTGAGGAGGCAGAGGAACAGTTATTTTGGACGCCGGAGGTTCATGAGCCGATGTTAGTCAGGAAGCTCCTCGAGGAAGTGGAGATAATACGTTGCATTTTGGCAGCTTGAGAAGTCCCATTGTTCTTACTGTGTATTTTTGAGGCCTCCTCCTCAGAGTCAGCGTGCCAGGTTGGCTGCAGTGATGGTTAAGCTGGTAAAACACAGGCAGTTAATTAGGCCTTGCTGAGATAAAAGCATTCAGGGGGGACGTGGTCTGTACAAACCTTCCCCCAAGCTTTCTCTCTTCAGACCTCCAGCCCCCAGAATCTTGCACAGGTACAGAATATAGATCAGCCTTATTTTTGGAACATGCACAGCCGATGAGCCTGAGGAGTCCTTGGGCTGGAGCAGATATTTTAGTGGATTCCTGACACACAAAACCAGCTTCCATGGGGTGCAAAACCTGCCCAGGCTTGTTTTGTACAGGCTGCGTTGTTGCTTTGCATGAAAGTCTGTTTGCTGGCACTGAAAGAGGGAGTTCCCTGTCCTTTTTTTGAAGGCCCACAGTAAGCAGAAGCACAGTCCATGTTGGCTCTAAGGGAGGTATTACCCATAACTCCAACAAGAGTCTTCTTCCATCGGGGTTTTACTTCTTGATTCAGTTTTGGCTGGATTTTGTATGCAGGCCTCCAGTGATTACTTTTTTTTCTTTCTTTCGTGTCTGAAGATCAAAAATTTAGAGTGCTAGAAAGAGAAAGTCCCAGCCCTTGCCCGCCCTTACATATAGAATTCTTTTTCTGCTGCAGTTTGTATCACACTCGCTGCATTTGGCACCCAAACTCCCCAAGCTCCCTGTGACTTCAGCCAGCCGCCATTCCTGACAGGCTCAGTCAGCTAATCCAGAGTTTATTCCAGCTGCTCTCTGAAGCTCCTTCCCTCTTTGTTCACATGCCTCTCCTGTTTCTCTGAGACCTCCCATTGTAGATCAGAGAGGCTCTCCTTGTACTCCTCAGCCT
Organism: Oxyruncus cristatus; assembly: GCA_013399855.1. NCBI lineage: Eukaryota > Metazoa > Chordata > Aves > Passeriformes > Cotingidae > Oxyruncus > Oxyruncus cristatus. The sequence goes on along the minus strand of VXAY01003777.1, from coordinate 269,330 downwards.
CTTTTATCTACTTCACGTGAAAATGCACCCCCTCCCTCTCCTCCAGGCCCTTGTCCCACATCTATCATCAGGAGTTTTAGGGATTCACATTCACCACGCAAAGAACAGTTGTACTGCACATTGTACCTGGAGTTGCACCCACCTGTACCTGCTAATCCGATTGCACGTTATACAATGGTATAATCACTTAAAGAATTTGCATGACTGATGGTGTGAGTTCTGAGTGCATAAGGATAAGTTTCATAATTAGCTTTCCCTGTGAACTTGTGCAAACCAGTCTATTTATAATTTGGTCAGCTCCTGATTTTTAATGAGGGTGCTGAGAGGGACTGAAGCCTCTGGCATCAGGGGTTTCAAAATTTAATTACCTACAGTAATTCTGACAATTACACCAATGCCATAAATCACACCATAATGACCCATTAAAAAAATACCCGTGTTTAATGATTGGATGGAGATTTAAATTAAACAGACACGCAATGGCTTAACAAGAAGCCAAAAGCTCCGTGGAGTTTTAAAGTCTTCCAAATCTTTTCATTGAGCCATGGCTTCAGAAGGTGAAAAAACTTGGTGCAAAGTTTCTTTCACAGGCCAAGCCCTGATCTCCTTTTCGTGGGCTGAAATCCAGTCCTGCGTCCCAAGCCAGAACTGGACGTGATGGGCAGCATCACTTTTCTCCCCTGGTTGTTTCATGGGTCACCCTGTGGCACCTCTAAGAATCAACGGGGCTGTGCTCCCCAGCAGGGGCTGTGGTTATCTGGGCCCTGCCTGCCTGGGTCTGGCCCTCCGTGAAAATCACTTCTGCTATCTGAGGTCTCGAGGAAGCCAAGTCCTGCTCTTTAGATTATTTTGCTATTAATAACGTCACAATAAGTGGGTGGAAGTAGCTAATGGCTCTAAGCCACAAATGATCCCAAATGTTCCCAGTCTCTGCTCTCCTGTAAACCTTGACAGATTGGGAGTGCTTAGTAAAATATTGTAACACTCAACACGCATTTACAAGACAGGGACCCGTCCCATGACGGCTTCCAGATGTGCGAGTGTGTGCAATTCCATCATTCAGGAACAGCTTCTATTGCCCTCTGCAGATCCCCCATCAGGCTGCTCATAAATGCTGCTCATAATTAAATTAACCCACTAACTAGCCATGCAAATTTTGATAAGCGGTGACCAAAAAAAAAATAAAAGCAGGGAAGTGTTGAGATGCTCTCAAAAAATGACAAGGTTGTCTTCAGGGATTTTTTTTATCATTATGGGAAGATTTGTTTTTTTCCTCCCTTCCCGTTTGCCAAATTCTGCTTTGTCCCTTCATACATGACAACTGCTTCAAGGTTCTAATCTAATAATTAGGAGCTGAATTTTGCCACCCTTCCTCAAGCTGTCTGCTGTCTGACTCTCGGAACAGCCTTCCTGGAATCAAAGCAGCCTCTGTTCCCTGCGGGGGTTGTGGGATCAGGCTTTGGTTTTTGAAAGGCAGCCTGTGCCCAGCCCGAGGGGCACTGGAAGGGCAGGAGGGTGCATGTGCCCCTGGACACGCCGAGGGGGAGAAGCTCGGAAGGGAAGGAAGGATTTCACGAGGGATGTCACGGACGACTGTTGTCTTCCGTCAGAAACGAGGGCTCGTGGCTCCGGCACGGGAGATCTGCCCGCAGAAGGAGGATCCCACTCCCCCTGGTTTGTCAGCATGTCCTCGCCCAGGAGGGTGTGAGCTGAGGGAGGGGGTCTGGGGGGCCGTTGGATGCGGAGGTGGAGGGCAGCTAACAACGGCAGAAGGTGTCTTCTCCCCTGATGCACCGAGATCCGTGTTCAGGCAGCTCAGCCCAGTCGTCCTTATGCACTTGGAATTTCTCCAGTGCTGCCAACTCTTCAGGCTTTGCCATGCAGGTATCAGGAATTCCTCTTAAGGCATCATCGCCTGCAATCCTGCTACTGGAGAGTCTTGGCTCCCCTTTAAAATGTGGTATCAAACAGCACCTATTCCACGAACCTTCAGCCTTTGTATTTCTAAGTCCCAATGCCACACGGCTCCTTCCATGCTCTTTCCTCATTTCAACTTTGTTTACCTTTACTGTTCGTGTTTACAACTCTAAATAAAGCTGGAGTCCCTAAACTTAGTGGGGAGCTGCAAGTATTGCTGCAATAGAGATGATAAGTACGGACTATTTTAATTTTAGTGTTTTCTGTACAGCCGCACTGACTTCGCTGGGATTACATGTGCATTGCTCAGGGGCAGATTCGGTGCAGTGGATGTAATTAAGAGAAATTTAACTACCCATTTTTGAGATTGGTTTTACTCGTTGCCTGATGTCTTTGTTAATTATCGGATGGAACACTCCGAACCGTGATATTCTGCAGCAACACGTGGCACCCCCGTGTCGAGCAACCAGGGCTCGCAGCTCCTCGCGGGGCAGGGAGAGCACTTCGAGGCACCGTGAGGGGAGTGGTGCAGCCCAGGGTGACGAGCAAGCCAAGCCCAGGCACGCACCACCCCCTCAGAGCACGGGCCTGGGGGTGAGGAAAGGGGGCTTTGTGTTCACCGTGCGTGTGAGACTCCACTCATCCCCCCAGGGAAAGCTTCGCGGACCTGCGGACCTGGGAGCGAGCCAGAGGATTCCCAAACGGGATGTGAAGGACCAGCCCCCGTGGCAAGGGGTAAATCTCCCCCAGGGCAGGGGAAGGAGTCGGGGTTTGGTCTCTCCGGGTCTCCACAGGCGCTGGATTCCTCAGCTGGGTGGGTTTCTGGGACCAGTGGTGCAGCTCTCCCGGGCCGTGCTTGCTCTGCGGGGCTCTGTGAGTCGGCTTCTCTCTCTCTGGGCACAGCAAGAAGCTTTGATTCCTGGGGATTTGCTGCTGTTCTGTAGCTGGAGCACAGAAGGAAACCGGGTGCCACAGACCTCCATGTGTGCACGGGACGTTAAGGCTCCTTGTGGCCACGTTTTCCCACGACAGGGGAGGAAGAGCTGACGTCGGGAGGCTGCAGGAGAGGGATCCAACAAAGCTTTAGGGCTTTGCAGAAGCATTATGAAGAATTTAAAGATAGCTTGTCAGCGGGAACTTGTTGGCAGCTAACAATTTGATAAAAGGACTTCCACTCCCTGCCTCCTAATGCTATAGACAACTGTTAATCACTTATGTTAGTCCTCAAATGAAGTTTGAAACATCTTGGATGTGTCTGACCATCTTTTAGTGTAGCTGAGAGCTACATTACCTCCTTTGATTCATGGAAACATGAGTGACTGGTGGATATTAGGTCATGGCTGTGGAAACAGGCAAAAAAGAAATGTGATTTGCAGAGTCTGTGGCAGAAGGAACCCTTAACTAAAGAGTGGCTGTTAAATCAGAGTGTGCTTGGCTTTGGCAGGGTGATGCCGTTTATGAAGCGAGTTTCCTGCTGTCTTTTCCCTCCATCTCCCACTTTAGGGATCCAACAGGTGTTTCCTCCAAGGCGTATATATTTCCCATAATATTAGAACGGGGAGCTGTCATTTCTGACAGGTTGTGTGTAGAGATGATGGCTTTATTGTGATAGAGATCCATCCACTGATTGATTGGTAAATCTGAGTCAAGGAGAAGACAGTCTCTAACTTGCCAACATGCCACTGAATCCATGGCCTGGGGATTCGCTGTCTCAGGAGGGGACGTGTGGCTGATGGAGGTGATTGCAGAGATTTAGAGGGGTCCACGGTCCCCTTGCCCTCCAGTGCTGCCCAAGCTTGCTGAATTCAGGAGAGGCCCATTGAGGCCCCTCCCTTCTCCTCGTCAGGGCTGTGAAATAACCTTTCCTCATGCTGAAGGGTGGGCGATTCAAAGCCCTTCCAAAAAACTGCTTCACGAATCTGAAATTTGACTCTAAGAATATCCAGCAACATGGTTGTGATTTAAAGTCCTCGAAGACAAGGGGAAAATTCCTGCTGACTTCTCTTTGCTCTTAATCAAGCCCATGTTTATATAAATACTGCTTCAATGAAAGTCCCCACTGAAGAACTCATTATTTAAGATAATCCTCAGGACTGTGTCCAAACAGCTACAAACATCACAACTAATACAATAACTCAAGGAAACAACTTTGCAGAGTATTTCTCCTTATGTTCGTCTCAGCTGACACCGACAAAGGAATTCCTCCACCACTCAACCCTTTCCCCCCTCCTGGCATGTGTGACTCAGGCATCCTCATTTCCCCCTGCTACTGTGAGACATGAAAGCTGGGATGCAGATAAGGAGGGCACCTCGGCAGCAGCCGAGATGTGATCTCAGCTCGGGTGAGCTGCAGCTGCCGCTGCTCAGGGGTTGCTCCGAGCTCAGCAGCTTCTCTCTGTTTCGGGGGCTTGATGGCCAAGGGGAGAACAGCAGAGTCCTCCTGGATCCCGCGGGAATGTTCCACGGGTGTGATGCTGCTCCTCTGCAGGAGGCTCTCCTGGTGGGTGGGGGGTGTTTGCTCTCGGGCTCCTCACGTGTGCTCCTCCTGGTTCTCCTCGGAGGAAGCCGGAGCGCGGGCGCCTTGCCCGGGTGGAGGGCAGAGCACTCCCTTGCTCACTGCTGATTGTTTGGCAGTTCTCCCTCAGCCATTCCTGGCTTGGATTTCGTGCCCCAAGGTAAGGGACAGGCCCTGCCCTGGAGGGAGGGACCGAGGCTTTGCCACTGCCCCCGTTTCCAGGAGGGAGCTGGAGGTCAAGTGTCTTGACCAGGGTCCCACGGAGGCTCTGCTGCAGTGGTGGAGGCTGAAGGCTCATTCCATGGCCATATTTCCTTGTAATTTAGGTGGTAACCTGGGAACAGAAAGATCTCCAAGGTAACGAGGGATCAGTAATGCCTTCCCTGTTCAACCGAAGCAGGGCAGGGCCCCTCCCGCGGCAGAGGGTCTCAGCAGGTGGACAAGGGCAGGTCTGACTGACATTTGTTTCACTTTGCAATATCGTGTGTTCTGTTCCCAGCCCCCTGTGCCTGCGACGTTATCGACCAGGGGCATCTCTGAGACAGTTTGGTTTATTTATTTAATGCGTCTAATCCGTAAAAGAACAAATCCCATCTAGAAATGGCAGGTTGTGCTCAGAGCTGCCAGAGAGCTGAGAGTAGGCAACCAGATCTTGCAATGAGGTGATCAAAGATTTCATCAAAAATACAGAATGTTCAAGCTGTTCTGCCAGCTGGGAGACTTGTAGCAGGCTGGAATTCATGCTGCTTGAAATGCTGCAGCTTCCTCCCAAGCAAATAAAAGGGGCCCTATTGCCCAGCAACCTCCAAAATAGGATTAGTCATTACAAATGGGCAAATATCCCAACAGGACTGGAAGCTCAGCTCTGGGAATTCAAGGGTGATGTTTGGAAAAGATCTTGCAGGCGGGTTTGCAGGAGGGGAAAAGCTTCCAACTGCTGGCGTGTCCCAACTCCCCGTGTGCCACTTCTGCCCTGTGCTGAGCGGATTTGTGAGGCTGAGTCAGAGCTGGGCAAGGAGGGGATTAGGGGTGTCCACAGAGGAGATCAGTGCACAGTGGCTGCTGCACTTCGAGGTCCTGCAGCACCTTTACCACCACGGCTCTGGTTCAGCCAAAGGCCCGGGACTCTAAGATGCGGTTTCTGGAGCGAGCTGGGTGCTTGACAAGGTCCCAGACTGTGCTTTGGGCATTTGAAAGCCACGGTTCTAAAGTTGTTTTGGGCGCTTAGAGGTGCAAAAATACTCCCGTGGGATTTGTCACGACACTTCAGCATTTCATCCTGCTGGGAAACCAAGGATGGGTGGACGAACCTGCTGGAAGCTCCTCCTTGGTGTCCTTGGGAAGCACAGGGCATGGAAACACAACACACTTCTCTGACTTTCACATGAGGCATACATTACTAAATATTTTTTTTTTAAAATATATTTCAACCACTGATCTAATACAACCTAGATTTTTGGGAGTTCATGTACTTTTTTTTTTTCCCCCTTGACCTCAGTAATACAGGAACAAATGCCAGATCTGGCCAGCTCCTTGTTCCCTGCGTGGAAGGAAGGCCCAAGTGCCTTCAGGATGTCTCACCTGCCCCTGCTGCACATTCACTGCACTGGCTGCTCCTGTTGGGCTCATAATTGTGCGTTTCCTCTGCAGATTTCAGCAGTAATAGTTTTTCCAATTGTTCCTATAAAATAAGCCATAAAATAGATTGTGTTTTTAATTGTTTAGCTTCATTCTGCAGACTAATCGTTGGACTTCAGGCATGTTACATTAAATACAGCTAAAGGTTTCATTATTCAATTTAAACTAATCTAATTAGTTAGAGACAATCATTTAATTTGGTTATGATTCTAATCTCTCATCAGGAAACTTCTCCCTGACAAAGTCCCTGCTTTCTCTTTGGGAAATAAAACTGCCAAAGAGTGAACGTTGCAGGGAATTAGCCAGGAAAAAAACCAGCAGGCCAAAGTCGTTATTAAGCTCCCGGCATTAAACTGGTATTGTTGCCTCATTCCCCATTTCTGATGTTTTAAGCCAACACAGATGAATTTTCACCGCTGTAGGACACACTTGGAATCCAAATGCTTGAAGGGGAGATGCTTCTTTTTATATGCAGCCTCATCCGACCCAACCTGTAGATGTTACACAGATAAAGAATCGTTTAAATCTTTCTAACTGAAGAGAAAAAAAATTCCAAAATATACCTCGTGGCTGGTTTAGCGGAACTGTGGCTCAGATTTCGAGTTGCAAGGACCAAGCAGCACAGGAGGGAGTGACAAGCCAGCCTTGCTCCCAGAAATGAGCCAGTCCCTCCTGCAAATCCTGAGTGAAGCTTCGAGGAGGAGAGCCCGGCAGGGGGGAGATGGGAGCCAGGGGCAGAAGCGCCGGGTTATTTGCCGGGGCACGAGCGAGTGGAGGCCCTTCCACCCCTCAGAAGGAGAAGGACAATCCCTTTCCCTGGAGGCTCGGCCAGGAAGGTGCTCAGCCCCCAGACAAACAGAGCCTGAGCTCAGAACTGCGGTGGAAGCAAAATCCACTCCAGCCCAGCAGAATATTTATTGCGTCTCTTCCCTCCTTAATTTGGCGAAGGAGCTGAGATTTGTCCTCCTCTGGAGAACGTGGGGTATTAATTAACTGAGGACGGGCTGAGAAATGGATGGCTCTCCTAAGTGTTTTCCCTACACTTTATTATCATTCTAGGCTTTTAAAACAATGGCTGTGCCAAGGAAAAGATTAGAGTGAGGCAGAGACAGGTTTTTTTTAAAATAATAACTAGAGAAATAATATCAATATACAGCATAAACAATCAGAAGAGAAGACAAATTCGTTACGAGGTATATTTGAGTAAGAGGTAATTGTGACTTGAATAGATTGCTTTTATCTAATCTATTTATTGCTACGTAAATATAAAGATGTATGGAACTCTCCTGATTGTATCTAGAGAGGAAGCAAATAGTATGTATTTTTATACATATAATTTATGTATCTCTGTCTCTAGTGACAGATATAGATACTGTACCTTTATACCTGTGTACGGAAAAGAGACTCGGAGCAGGAAGGGTATTTCACCTGATCCATCACTGTCCCACTCCCTTCCAGTGGGTTTTGTTTTATCACTCAGAACTGCAGTACCCGGAGTGCAGAGCTCTGAACTACAGCGTGTGCAAAACAGAGCAGAAACCCACAAATGCAAATTATTCTTGTTATTACCCATTACTGGGATCGGTTATTTTCGAAAGGTTGATTCAAAGGAGAGAGATTCTCTCTCCAGCTACTCACAGCATTGTCTTACTCTAGTTGACAAAATACTGTGTTTCTAAACCGACCCTGGTTTATCCAGTTTAGGTGTTTCACTTTGCATGTTTATGAGGCCCCTCTTCCTCAGATGATAGGGAATTGTCTCTCCACAGGCTGGCTACAATTCCAGTCTAATAAATCTTTGGCCACTCAGATAAGGCTGTTCCACAGATTTACAGCGTTTTCTGCAGGCAGGAAAACAGCGCTCAGTTACAGGGTATCATCACCGGTGAATGAAGAGACATTTGCAGAATAAGGCTGAGACACAAGTTGCGCTTCCTCAAGTCAGCCACTGAATCTGTCGGGGTAGAACTGACCTCCCTGGCCAGTTTAGCAGTGGCCACTGCTGGTGGGACAGCAGGTGACCTGGCTGGGTGTGCAGCCACCAAATGCTGCCCATCCAAATCCTCACCCCAGCTGGGAGGCTGCAGACAAAACCAGAGCCTTTTGCATCCTGACCATACTGGAAGGTGGTTCCTGGATCAGCCTGGATGCTCTGGGGGTGCTGCAGCAGCACAGGCTGTTTGGGGGCTGTGGCAGAGCCCAAAGCCATCACGATTTGGGTGGGTTTGGATTTGGCTGTGGGCGTTTCACACCCCCAAACCCAGGCCTGTTCTGCACATCTCCCTCCTCCCGGGGCAGGGAATGAGACAGGCCTTGGAGAACCAGAGCCACACGGAGGTAAACGTGACTTACACTTGCAGGAATGAGCATTTACTGGGGTCAGTGCTGGTGCCAAGGGCTTCTAATCTTTCCCGTGGAAAAATTTCGGTTTTCCAGTAATGCCGTAATTATCACCCTGTCATGTCACAAAGCAAACAGGTTGGCAAACCTAGGTACAGAGCTAAATAATCTGTGGCATAATCTAAACATATAATGGTAATTAAAGCTGACAGCTTAATAAGATACTGAAATTCAAATGTACAGTAGTAATCTGCAATTAAGTAATCTTTTGTAATAGTACCCTGCCAGTTTGTAAAATTTCAGGTAGAAGGCTGTGTACTGTTTCACAGGAAAAATATTGACATAAGGAAAAGGTATCCAGGCAATGATCAGACACTCAAATCTTCTGGTACAGTCCATGGAAGGTACAATAACACGGTGATTCATCTCAAGCATTCAGCTGCTGCCACCAGCACACATCCAGAGATGCCTTGCTCAGCTTGGGAAGGACATTTTCCTGCTGGTTTGAGGGACTGTGATGCCTGGCATTGCTAACTAGGTCTTGGGCAGCCCATGGCCAAACCTCAGGGATGGTTGGAGCAACAGTCCATCCAGGACCCCGTCAGGGCCTCTCTGATCTCCAACACCCACCGAGCAGAGAGGACCCAGTACACAGTGTCTGAACTGGAAGGAATCCCTTTGCCAGCCAGATCCCTCGTGGACTTTAGGGTCCATCTCTTTGACTTTAATACTGTCCCGTGCAATATCAGTGGCATCAGCACTCAGGCCCCTGGGTGCTGTGCTGGGCAGCAAAGGCAAAATTCAGACATAATGGTAAGAGAGAGGGGATTGGATGTGATCAAACCACGAAAACCAGACTTCACTTGGGACTGAAGCAGCTCCTGGTGAGAGCTGGCAGGAAATAGGACACATGCTCCTAGGAACTTATGGATTTCTCTTTTAAGTCTTTCTGGCTGCCAGGTTTTAAGGAAATTATGGTGTATGCTTTTGTCTTAATTCCTACAGCACGTGTCCCACCTATTCATGCAGGGGAAGGAGGAAGAGTCCCCCTCCCTCAAAAGCCCTGAGTGCAGATTGGCTCTGGGGGGCTTTGTGCCAACCACCACTGCATCCAGCTCTGCTGCTCCACCGAGGGGAATTACATTCTAGTTATGATGTCAATAAGCAGCTCCCAGGAGAGCTTTTCTTTTTTAATCCTTTGAAGCTCTGAGTGCACAAAGCAAACCAAGGCAAGAAACTTTCTAAATATAGGAAGGGCTTTGGGATTTTTGCATGACAATGACATTTTTTAGGCATAGGTAAGAGGTTTCCTGCATTCATCAGGCTGAACCATTGTGCCTTGGGTTGTGTCTTCTCTTTTTTTCCTTTCTGCTTCTGCTAACTTCCCCTCTCCCCTCATGTTGTTATTGACTGTGTCTACAGATGCTGTTTTCGGAGTGAGAGCACCGGGGAATCAATCACAGCCACGTTATAAAAGGATCCTCATCACTACAGAGCTGAGTAAGTTATTCTTTAGGAGCAAATTTCACAGCAGCAATATGCATGCTGCATTATTTATTTAGCCCAGGCCCTTTCAGAATTCACAGGCAGAGAGCGACAAGCACTACATGTCCAAGGAACATTAAAAGGTTTGACTCAGATGTTAATTCACTGCCTCTGAAGGAGTCAGGGTGGTTTATCAGGAGAATAAATATAACGAAGTGTTGCAGAGGTCTCAGTGTGTAGCAAAACTCCCAAGCATCCCTGTAGGAGAAACATGATGTCCTTGGGTTTTTTTTTTCCTACTGGACTGGATCCCAGGAGATCTGAGCTCCAGTCACAGGGCTGCACTCATCCCTCCTGTCCAACACACCTCCCAAAGGGAGGGAAGTCAGAAGGTGTTTGCCTGCTTTACCCTTATTTTCAGTGGAGAAAGAGGCACCACCAAAGGCAGTTCTGCTCAGATAAAACCCCCCCTGCCCGTTGGCCGTGCTTTCCTCTCTCTCATGGTTTTTAGAAGCACAGAGGGAGGCTTTGTGCCTCCCCAAACAGAGTTCTCACCCCAGAGTTCTCAGCCCCTCTGAGCAGATACTGTGAGTTCCCTCGGGAGCTGGGGAGTCAGCGGAGGGAAAACATCTGCAGTCTGTTGACATGACTTGGATTTCAGTCGTGTCAGATCTTTGACAAAACAACAAATTGAGCCCAGTCCTTAGCACATGGATGCCTGCCCTGCCGTAGCCCTGAACAGCAGAGAAACATGTTCAGATTTACAGGGATGGGCCGGGAAGCGATGGAACGCCAGGAATCTGAAACCTGGAAGCAGCAAACAGCTAAACAAAAACAGCTGGAGCTCTCCCGTGAGTGGGTGAGCTTTCTGTAAGCCCCTCTGGTGGGCCTCGGTGCAGACAAGTGCTCACTGCCGTGCCCATCTCGGGAAGAAGCTGAGAGGGGCAGAGCCCCCGTGCCTGGAGCCGGGAGGGCTCTGCTCATTCCGGGCTGTCTGGGACTTCCCAGCCCCCGGCGCGTGGAGAAGGGGTTGTCGGTGTGACCCGGCGTGTCTGACACTCCCCAGCAGGACACACACACACCGCTGCCGCCCTGAACTGGCCAGAGGAGAAGCTCAGAGCCTTCCTACCTTCGCTGGAATCCCGTCATCACCCAGGTCAGTCGGGGATTCACAGTCAGGCTCGGGCAAGACCAGCGATCGCCAAGCTCGGCGTGGGATCCAAGCTGAGCTCGGTTCAAGCATCTTCTGCATTTGTGAGGTGATCAGTGGGCTCAGAGGCGTGTCATAAATGGTTATTTCTCGGAAACAGTGGATTAGAAGCCAAGAAAGCCTTGCTGTGAGGAGTTGGAGATCCGGGAAAGGAACAGCAAAGTGATCTGCAAAGAAGCAGGAATCCTGCAGACATGCAAAGAGAAAGGGAACTGTGTGGAGAAGCAAAGTGGACCCCTTGTTGTGGCTGCAGGCCCTGCTTTCCACAGCCAGACTGCACAGGGGAGGCAGTGGAGTCCCAGTGATTAATGCCAGAGGCAGGGCCAACTCTCAGATCCGGGCTGGGTGAAATATCTGTGTTGGGAACACATGGCTGAAGGATGGCACCAACACTGCAAGACAACAGCAGACATTAATAGTATTGTGATTCTGGCTACTTTTAGTCATCTTTAAAAATGATGCACTCAAATGCTTCCTGACCCAGGGGGACACAACAGAAATCAGTCATTACTCAGGGAGTTAGTTGTGCTCGCTCTCTATTTTTTAATGGGAAGATATGGGTTCCTGATCTCAATCCCTCTCAGTCTCCTGCTGGGCTGCTGTCGTTCATCAGCAGCAGTACTGGCAGTGTACTCCTTTGCCTGGCAGTGCTGGAGTGCCAGGACTTACCCAGCATGTTCAGGAGCACAGCAGGGGCTTTCTGCCTCGGGGTACTGAGATAGTTCCCTGAAAATAGGAAAGAAGGTTAAGGAGGGATCGCTTTCAGAGCAGGGGCAATTCTGCAAGGCTCTCTCAGCCAGTGAGAATAAGGTGAGACACTAGTGAGGATCCCTGTAAAGCAGGACAGCTGTGGGAGGGACTCTGTGATCCCTGTTTAAGCCAACAGAAGTAGCTATTGCATTTCTGTTAAGTCAGGAAAATGAGGGGAAGAAATGAGATTATTCCTTTCTCTTTCAAATTGGGTAAAATAATAATGATCTGATATCTTAAATCAAAACTGCAAGAGCGGAGGGAACACGGCAATCCCCCCCTGGTGACACCATCACTTCAAGCTGCTGTCAAAACTGAGTGACACTGTCAGTGGTGACACACACGTGGGTCACACTCCGGTGGAGTCCAGCCAGGAATCTGGCAGTGAAAGAGCAGCTCAGCTCCTGAGCTGGCACTCCAACACAGCCTCCTCTTCCTTCTGAAAGGCCCTTTCTTCCCTCCCCTGCTTCCCCTGCAGCTGAGTCTCGCTCCCAGCTCGTGTCCAAGGGGATAGTGCTTGGGTGGCAGTTTTACAGCACTTGGACCAACACAAAACACGGGATAAGCAGCCCAAAAGGAGTGTGTCAAGTCCAGTTACGCTTTTCTGAGGAGGCTTCGGTGTTAAGGAAAGTATTATATTGCTGCTGCTGCTCCCTGATACGTCAATCAGCCAGATGGTAATTAATGACTGCTGGTGTCAGGGTAAAAGTAACTCCAGACGTAGCATGACCTGTCTTAAAGGATAAAATTTCCCCCAGGCGTAAGATGCCGAGTCTGTCCAGGAATGATCAGCTGTGCTGCAGAGGAGAGGGGCACCTTGGGCTGGGCTCAGCCATTCCTCAAGTACAGCAGGGATGGAGGGAGAGACAGTATTGCTTCCAGCTGCAGTGTCAGGGAAAGGGTGTGTGACCTGGAGAGGACAGCAGGAAGGCAGCCTTCAGCAGTCCAGTGGCACCTGCTTTGGCTGTCACTGGGAATATCTGGTGAGATTTCCCAAGACCCTCAGAGCAGGGGAGCTGGTTTAGCTTGAAAGGAGACCAGCAGGAGAATTCGGGTGGCAGCACGTGGTCTGCAGGTGAAATGTTACCCCTTGCAACCTGAAGCAGAACTGCCATTTGCTTCAGCGTGACTCTTGGGGTCTCAACGGGCAGAAAACAGTTAAATAAGCACGATCATCGTGGCTCAGGGCCCTGAATCCCCCTCCTGATGCAGCTGTGGGTTCCTGAGCTCTGCAGGACCGGTTTTAAAAGCTTGGTGCAGCACGGAGTCAGCGGGACGGGGCAGCTGCTGGGTGATGGGAGAAGGTTTCTGGCCTTGCCTTCGTGTGCAGAGGTGTTCCCGGGGGACCTGCTGTCTGCAGCTGCCACCAAACGTCGGCTGGCCAAGAAGGAGACATCTCCTGGGCACGTTAGAGAAATGCTGCTCCTTTAAAGTCGGCTTCAAACCCCTCCTGGAGCCGTGTGTTGTTTCCCGAGGACACACTGGCACACACGCACACCTCCAGAGCTTCCCCGCCTTTCGAATTCCTGCAGTGTAACTCAGCAAAGAAAGTACAGAATGAGGGTGACATGCAAATCCTATTAATTCATCCAAGTATGGAAATGCAATCCTTTTGATGTCAAAAAGTACAGCAATGATATGTTAAAGAGCTCAGCACGCTCCTGTTAAATATGTAAAGTGCAGATTCCCCTGGAGCTGTATCACTCCTGGATCACCCTGGACTATAGCTCCTGACTTTAAAAGACTGGGAATTACTCTAACAGCATTATCCCCTGTGCCCGACAATATGGGCAGATGTTGGTAAGCGGATTTGAGAGCTGTGGGTTTAGTAACACCATTCTTCCCTGAGCTTGTTTGGTTCCTTTACTCAGGCAGATGCAGGTGACAGATTCCACAGAGTGGCTGCATGTAGGAAATGAGCTTTTGAGAAGGGGTGGCAAAGAAGTTGTTTGATGCACTCGCTGCAGGCAGAGGAAACAATTTTAGATTAAAAAAAAAAAAAAGCAAAAACACACAGAGAGAGAGAGGCACTATAGGCCTTTGTTTGCCTTAGATCTGAATTTGAACCACAGTGGGTTTTTTCCCAAAAATACTGACTGAGCTAAGGGCACAGGGAGAGGTTTTCCAAACAATAAGGCAACTACGAGGACAGGTGGAAGAGTCCTGGTGGCCTTCACTGCCTGATGGAAGAGTCCAATCCCTCCGGGAACGGGCAGATGTACTTTATCTCAAAATGCACCTTACACCAAGAGACAGTGGTTGTGGCTTCTGCACGTCCAACCAGTCACTGCGAAAGGAAAAAAAAATAAATCTCATGTGCTACTGCCCTTTCAGGTCTGTGGTTTAACCAGCCTGGCGGTGGCTCGGAGATGCTGCCCATGGATCTGCTGTTCTGGAATGCTCCAGCTGGCACTGCAACAGCTGAAGTCCTGTGACGTGGGATGGGAGCCAGTTCCCAAGGTGGAGAACAGGTAGGGCACACACCTTCATGCCAGTGATGGGAGACTGTGAAATACAGGTAAAAAAGGGAACAAGTCGTTAAAGCCCCCCCCCAGTAAATTGTGTGTGTTGTTATTTCTTAGGGGTGGCAGTTTGCACTTGGCTAAATATTAACATGAGCTATTACTGAGGACGGTGGTGTTGAGTTTAACAACAAACATTTTGATGAGTAAAGCACTCTCTCTGTGAGGAAAAGGGCAAAAAGTTGAGTTTCTGCTGAGCGCTGCACAGAACAGGCCCAGCCACCCATGAGCAGGGTGACTCCACGGAATCCAGAGATTCACTGAAATTCAGTTTTCCTGCAGCTCGAGCTGATTGATGAGCATGAAAACAAACAAAAAACCAACCAAAAAAAATCCCCGTGAACATGTACCACGAATCAGGTCCTGCCTGTGTGTTACCAAGTCAGCTGAGGGAAGAGAGTGATGGGGTTTGGTATTTTCTCTCTCCCTCTCTTTCCCCTAACACTAATTAGGTTTGAAAGACTGCAGCTTGAGTCCAGATACCACATGCCGAGAAGAAAGGAACCCAAACAGCTGATGCAGAGTTCAGACTAAACTAACTGCAAGCTCCCCAGGGACATCACAAGGTAAACCTGATAGTCCCTGTCATTTACAATCATTATCAGGCAGCCGAGTCACTGTAATTTTACTGGGGAGCCAATTAACAGATTCCCGAAGCTCAAGAACAAGGTCTTGGTCCTTTTTCTGGTTTAGACAGGCAAAGGGGGAAAGAAAGGCTTTGTTTCAGGTGGATACTCCAGAAGCTTTCCTGCCCAGGGGAGTGGTCAGGTCTGGGCTTGCACTTCTCCTCTTGAGGAACAGGACGGAGCACTGAGTAAGGGCCAAACTGCTGCCCTTAGTACCAGCCCTGCAACGAGCTGGGTGAGGTGTTCTGCTGTATCCTGACACTGCTGGCTGTACACAGGGGCTGCAGTAACATACCTGTGAATTTAGAGAATGAGAACGGGGTGCTGGCTCAGGATGGGACATTGAGAAGCAAGAGAAAACCTTGGACCAAAACTCCAGATGGAAACACGTCTGTGCTCGGGAGGTTAGAGTTTGGATTCAGGTCTGAGCCTTGATGTGTTGGACTCATCTTTCCTGGAACACACTAATCATACATTTGCAGTTCAGGACAGATTGCAAGTGGGACACAGTGATCCATGCCTGGAGCAAACAGAACACATAGGAAGTGAGCCTTCCCCTTGCCAGCCCTTTGCAGACCTGAACCTGAGCCAAGGCAGCCAGCTGATCTCCTGGTAGGAGTTTTTTGGCCTAAAATCCCCACCCCCCACACCGTATATACAAACTTCGATAAGAATTTGGGCACTGGATTGTGTTTGGCCAACCAAGCTTCACTGACTGTCTCGGGCCACTCCTTAGAATGTGTTATTTTAAACACACCGTAGAGTTCAAAGTTGGAAGGAGGAGCCTGGGCAGGCTCTGCAAGGGATCCTCATACCAAGGTTTCTGTGTTGTCACCATCTGAACCTCCCTTTATCTGCAGGAGCAATTCAGCCTGAGCAGGGCACAGAAGGGGTGACACCCCTTTTCCTGCCTTATTGCTCTATTGCTTTTGGATAACTGCACGTGCCTGGACCTCTGTGTTCTGATATTAAGCAGGTCTTGTGCATGGTTAAGGCATTTTTTTATTAAGAAAGCTGCAAGAAGCACCAAAAGCTGTTTACTGGTAACTTCTCTGAGGGGGTGAGGAGCTCCCTTCCACCCTTTGTTCAGCTGCTCTGTCTGAGCAAGCACTTCTGCTGCTCGGGAAGGAGGGAAGAAAGAGGGGGAGAAATCCTAAGAAAGGTAAAAGCATTAATGGGTCAAGGCCTCCTTTGCATAATTCTATTATCACCAGGAAGATGCTGCAATAATCATGTTAGGCATGTGCTCTGGAGCATCAAAGTGACTTGTCTTACCTTACTTTTTGATGTTAGACAGGTTTAAATGCTTTGTACAGCTGAGGCACCTCAGACAGCTGATCAAGAGAGCCTGTGCTGTTCAAGCAAAGCAAAGGCCTGTTTTGCTTTTTTTTTTAGTGTCAACAATGCCACATTCTTCCAGCAAGGAATAATCTCTGTTGTCACAAGCTGTGAAAAGCAAAGGTGTAGGAGAGAGTCTGTGTGTGGGTGCGTGCAAACACGCTCTCTGAAGCTGCCACCTTTGCATCTTCAGCAGCGGCATCACAGGTATTGTTTGGGTCGGAATTCCAGCCCCTGCAGCGGAAACCGCAGGACCTCCGTGCTGTAGTTTGTGATCTGCACCCGTCCTGGGCTGCAAAGGTCACCTCAGTGCGTGGGTGGTGATGAGTATCAGCAGGGTTTGCTTTTTAGCAGCGTTACTGTGTGAGCGAGTTCTAAAAACCCGTTGTGTCAGATAAAGCAGAAGGAGTCCCTGACCCTCCCGAGCTCAGGTGGTGTGTGCAAACAGAGCTGTGAGGGGAGCATAGGGGTTGTGGTTTGCTGAAAAGCATAGATCAGACTGGGGCAAAAGATAAAACCAGACCCCAGCACTCCTGAAGGTGCAGGCGGGGCCCACTGGGCTTGCTCTCTCCACCAGTTTTCCCAAATCCTCTATCCCATCATGGGTGGGAGTTTCATGGGGTTATGATTAGGGCTGGCTGATGCCCCTCAGTTCTGGTAAAGCTTTAATGGAGAACTTGGGTTTGCCTTTTTTTGTTGTGGTGACACAACAGGAGTTTTGCTTTCAGCCAGGAGGAGGAGCCAGATCAGTCCCTGTGGCTTGGAATTTGGTTCTCTGTAAGGTTTTCTGCTAAAACAAAACAAACCAAAACAAAAACAACCCACTGAGATTCATTCTTTGCCCTTTGGGGCCAGTGGAAAGGAGTATTAACTTTTTTGCCAGAGAGAAATGCATTTTTTTTTAAAATCATTGGGTTTTTTTTTACAGATTTCCAGGGTTGAGGTTAAAGCTTCAGTCCCGTTTTCCTCCCATTTGCATTCTTGACTAAGCCCATACCTTAAAGGAAGCTTTAAAGAAAAGGAGCACTGCCACAACTTGATACTGCAACTCTGTAGAGTACAATTTGAGTAGGAGGTGTTTGTTTCTCCCTTTGTCTCATCTTAATCCTGTTGAATACTCTGTCAGCAGCGGGGAAGCAAATGCACCCAGCTCCTTCTCTGCTCTGTGGCAGCACGGACTGGCCTTGCCAGCAACGGGCCTTTTGTTCCCACCACTGTGGCTGCTCTGATGTTCTGGCTCATCCAGGCAGCTCCCAAAGAGAAGCAGAAGTCCTAAATGCCAGACTAACGCATCAATCATAATTCCTGAGCTGCCAGCAGTCATGTAACTGCTTAAAGACCTCAGCAGCCCTCTGGCACTTAAAGGAAAAAAAAAAAAAAAAATCATCTAATTAATCACAGGTGAAACAGCTTGGACCTGCTCCAAAAGCCCCTGAATTTACTGCCAAGCTTTGATGCTAATTTTCCTTCTAAGTAACCCCCTGAAGAAATTTACGATTAGGTAATTAAAGTGATGAATAAAGAGATACTTAGAAGAAAGGAGAAGAAAGAGGGGGGAAAAAAACCTTGAGTCAAAAGCCTTGAATCTCGTCCCCTACTCAAAGAGAAATGTTAGTCATTCCTGCACGTGCTTTGTCTCTGAAAATTGGGTTGGATTCCCACAGGAGGCTTGAGAAATACTCCTTAAATTAATGTTTGCGTAACCAAATAAAACAGGAGAGAAGGAACTCCTAAACAGGTTGTAGTGTTGAGGTGGTGGAGGGTAACAAGGACTTGTGGCTTCTCCCTGAGAATCACACTCTGAACAACTTCTGTCAGAAGCTGCCTCGTGCCTTTTCCCCCCAGGTACCTGAGGCCCCTTGTTTTAAAGGTAATTAGATACCTAGAAATGCAGTCTAATTAAAAAAAAAAAATGTAGTGATACCTAATTAAGAACTTCGGAGCATTTGAACGACTTTTAAAAGTCTGACCGTAAGTTCTTGACGGGTCACAAGTGCTCTGCACTCCCTCTCACGTCCCTGCTCTCATTCTGTCCACGAGTAGCCTTTGACTGGTGTGTTTCCTTCAGGCAGACACATACACATGAACAGACACATACACAGACACATAAATACCTGCTGACCCCACCCCACGGCCCCTCTGCACCCCCTGGCACTGAGGGAAGAGCTGCTGAATGATTTTTGAGGGGGCCGGAGAGGATAAAAAAAAAAAAAAGAGAGAATGGCAGATTATATCTGAGGTGACAGAGATGAGGAATAAAAGCCATTAGAGCCCATTTGCAATGTGCCCTCATTGAGTCAAGTTTCAAGGTGTTTTTTTCCAGATTATTAATAGCCTGACAGCAGTTTTTGTACAGGAATCTGATAGGGGAAATAACACTCATGTATACACACTGCAGTGAGGAGGGAAAGTAGAGTCCCCTCATTTATTTACTTGAAGAGATGTGAAATACAGCAAAGCGGCCACTGGGTTACAGACAGAATAAACATCCTCTGTTATCACCGTGGCATCTCCAGGCTCACATCTCTATAGCACTGCAGAGAGAGGAGCCCTCAGAACCTCTGCACCCAGAGCCTGGGCTCTGTGGGGCCAGTTCCGTGGTGTGCAGGGCATTGCTCTCCATCACTGCAGTCCTTGGTGAGCACAGCACGGGTCCTGGGGGCCATTTCGGACACTTGAAATCCCCCAGGGATCTCATTTATTCAGTGTGGCTTCTTCTGAACTTGGTCAAGCACCATTTTCTGCCTCACGCCCCCCCCTTATCTGAATTACCTCTGTCTGCTCAGTGTGTGCATGAAACGAAAACTGGGAAGAGAGGGAGGGAAGAAACAAGAACACTTGGCCGTGTGGGAAAGAAAGGTTAAAGCATTCCCAAAGTTCTACTTTGTAGTTGTGTGCTTGTAAAAGAGAAATACCAGGTGGGGAGTGCTTTGAACTTCACAAGCTTTGTGGGACTGAGTTGTCAAATATGAGTAATTGCAGCTTTCTGCATGAACAGGGGGTGGCACAGGGAATGTGACTGATAGAGTTCATGATGCCTACGGGCCAAACAGACACTCAGCTGAGGAGGAGAAGCTCTTCAAGCATCATTAGATGGGGATCTCTGCTTGTCTGTGTCTGCTGCTTTCTATTAAACTTCACTTTTTAGTTCCTCATCTCGTGTTGCAACCTCACTCTGCTTCTGAGCATTAGAAATAACCAAGTCTTGCTTTTTCATTACCCGTTGTAGAGGCAGCCAAGCTAATTACCAGTGAAACTGGGCAACAAACAGTAGGGACTAATTTTACCCATTTTTTTCTGCTCCTTCCTGCACATGGCACTGTCTGGGAGGATGTGCTGCCCTGCAGACAAGCAGCAGTCCCTACAGAGGAAGGATTCTCTAGTGGTGGTTGCACAGCCTCAACCAAACCCAAAGCACCAGCCCTTTCCCTCGTTTTCTTTGGCTCTGGTCTCCAAACTGTAACTTCTTAATCAGCCTAAGACTGAAGTGGCAAATGATATTTCAGCCCTGCAAGACAAGGCACAGCCCCAGCCCCGGTGCTGAGCTCCCTGGCTTGCAAACTGCCATCCCTCGGGATGAAAGGTGCCCGTGGAACAATAAGGCATTATTACACTTCCTTTATTACTTTGTACACGCATAATTTACTGACTGCTAAAAGCCCTCCTGGAATGCCTGTTTGATGTCAGCTGTCTTGCCCAAGCCCTGGTTGCTGCCTGCTCCTTCCCTCCCCAGCTAGTTGCCACGCTGCCCGTGGCAATTCCCGGTGGCTGAATTCCTTCCTCCAGTAAAACCTTAACTAGTTGGACTGAATCTTCAAACAAATCCACGTCTCCCTCAATAAATATCAAAAGGGAAATCCAGCTTAATATGAACAGAGAGTAGCAAGATGGTGCTATTTATATGGTTCAATTTCCCTTCAGTTAAACCACTAATGGCACACAGAGCTCCCCTAATTAAAAGCCACGTCTGATAGAACAAAGTCATCCGTGGAGGCGAAGCAAGGGGAGGATGAAAGCGCCACCAACCCAACACCTCAGCCCAGCTCTAGGTCTGTACATGTCTCTCCCCCGTTGTGAGAACCAGGCAGAGCCCAAACCCTCCTGTGAGGAGCAGCTCCCGTGCTCCCAGGGGCTCCTGCAGCCCCCGGGGCCGCCTTGTCCTGGCACCAGAGTCACTGCAAGGGAAAGGGGAAGGAGGCCCAGAGCTGAGAGGGAGATACATCAGTGCTGTGGGGATGGTTCTGTGAGGGCATCAGCTCTGGGACAAACCTCCAGAGGGGAGAGAGAGAGGGGATATAGCTCCATGTATCCCTGTGTCCCAAACAGTGCCCACGCTTCTGGTCACTCCCATCAGACCCTTTCCCTGATTCATTGGATGTTCCACAAAGGAGCTGTGATTATTGTGTTGTCTCTTCAGCTGACAGAGCTGCCTCCTGCTCCTTAATCAGCAGTGGGCAGATGCAACAGATGCCCGGCCCTTCCACCCAGGCTGTCCTGTCAACCTCAGAACATCCACTGGGGTTGGTTTGGTTACAGCACTGCTTGGCTCCTGTGCTTGGTTCAAACCTTTGCTTAGAAAAGTTTAAACAAGCAGGCAATTTGTGTCTCTTCCTCTGCTTGGCTTTCCTAAGCAACCTTGGGTTCCCCCTGCCTGGCAGCAGATGGGCACAAACCCCTCCAACTCGGTGCTGCTCTAAATTCAAGCTTTGCCTGCACTTTGTTTTTCCCCCCAGCCCCAGAACTCAGAGTGCAGGAGTGCAGAGCAGACACGAGCCCCAGAAAAGGAGCGAGTGATTAACACCAAGCATTGCAGGCTGGAGCTGCACTTGCACCTGATTTTTATTTTGGTTTCTTTTTTTCCAGTACATCTCGGCTCCTTTTCCCAGCCCTCCCCTCTCCCTCTCCCCCAGCACAGCCAGAAGCAGTGCATTAGTGTGAAGGATGCGTGTCACTGCCTGCTGATCTAGGACAGGGCTCAGGCTGCTTCTCAGAGCAAGTGCCCAGAAGCACCATTATACACCAGCCAAGGCTCTCAGTGGTGATTTGAAATGGATTTTGATTTTTAAGGTACCTCTTAAAAGCACCTGGTTTTGTAAAGATGCGAAAGCTGCTCAGGTCTCACTATCTGCAAATCAGAAGCTCTCAAGCTGGTTAAAACATAAAACCAGCAGCACCCCAGTGTGAGTCTCATCTGGAAATACTGTCAGTGCTGTTGGCTCCTCGAGCTGGTTCTTCTCTGAGCCTCGTGCCCACCTCTGTGATCATGGAGTTCCTTGCAGAACAGCTCTTAACTCTTCTACTGGTCCATACACTGGACTTGGAATTATTAAGCATATCTTTGGCCTGGGAATTCAGTCATTTAAAGTCATCTCTCTAAGGCCTGCAGTGGCTACTGGTTGTTACGGGGAAAAGAAAACTTACTTATCTGGGATAAAACCCGAGCAAAGTCACAGCTGCTCAAAATCTTTCAGCATTTGACCCCTCTCCTTTTTTTTTTCTTTTTTTTTTTTTTTAATGCAATTCAACAAGTTAAGCCTGAGCAACTGTGTCTGACCCCGTGGCTAGAGTAACATCTGTGACTGTACTCTGTCATTTGCGAACTGGAACGGCTCTAATCTCTTGAGCACACTGCTCTGCAGTGACATTTCCAGGACATCCGCACTCCAAAAGGCACGCAGTAGCCTCGGATTAGGGTCTAAAATAGCAACGTGTTTGCCTTTGTGTGCAGCCTGGCAGTGCTAAGGAGACACAGCCCCCGGGGCAGTTGGGTGGCGTGACCCGCGGTGGCTCCGGGGCTTCCAGGTGGGGCCGGGAGCTGAGCACCTCCCTCAGCACAGCCGGGGAAAGCTGTTCCCTGCTCCCCCAAGAAACCCTGCACCTCGCTGGAGACAGAGCTAATTAACACCCGTCTAAATTAGAGCAGAACTGAGGCTGATGCTGCAGAGGGCCGGATGAACTGAAGCGCTTCCACCGGAGCGCGGAGTCAGGAGGACGCTGCGCCGTTCCCAGCGAGCGGCCGGGCTGTCCCAGGAACGTGCTCCCGTTTCCCTGGAGCCCTGCCCTGCCCAAGGGGTGTGCGCAGACCCCGGGGAGCCGAGGGAGGCTGGGCTGGTTTGGGAGCAGCGTGTGGTGTTGGTGCCGTGTGTCAGCTCCGCAGCCTTCCCCGGGAGCTGATGTGACAATGCACCTCCTGGTTGTTTTGCAGGCTCAGCTGGTGGCAGCTCTGCTCTTTCCACCCTCCTCTGTAATGCAAAGTAAAAATCACTTCACTCGTGTTGCTAAAGGTGCTTTTCATAACTGTGAGCCTGTTAACGCTGGTTTCCTAACAAATACCAGCTGAAATCCTTTTGTTTGTTTGTTTTAGGTGCCTTGTTTTTAAACGCTCACAGCAAGCTGTTGTTCAGCTGTGTGTTGGTAAATAGGAGCTGCTGGCTTTCACCTGGGGAGAGGCAGAATGGGGCAAAGACTGAACTTTCTGGGCAGAGCTGGCCCAGAGCTCGGGGGTGCAGGAGGGTCAGTGTGGGGCACCAATCCCAAAAGGCAGCTGTCCCAAAAGGCAGCCCATTGCCTGAGGCTGGTTCTCCCCTGAGCTGGGTGTGTACGAATCCGTCCCTGCCTCTGGAAACCTCCTTTGGGCTGTTGTGTCTCTAACTCTGACTTCAAGGCCAGGTTGGATGGGACTTGGAGCAAACTGATCTAGCAGAATTGTCCCTGTCCATGGCAGGGGGGTGGAATGGGGTGAGATTGAAGGCCCCTTCCAACCCAAACCATTCTAGGATTTGGGGTCAGGGGTCTGGAGGTTCCTGTCTGGCACAAGGAAGCGGGACCTGTGGGACGTGGGTGCACAGCAAAGCTTCCTCCTTCTCCTCCTCCTTCCTCATCCTCCCTTCTCCCCTCCCGCTCCTCCCAGCAGCCCAGTGCAACTCACTGGAGCCTACTGGTGCCCAGCCTTGCGTTGCTCCCATTCTGTTCTGCCGTGGCAGTTTTCTGCGGGGTTTGCAGGGAGAGCATCTGACTGATTTATGGCTCCCAACGTCTCTCAGTTTGTAATAAAGTTTTCAGCAGCTCCGTCGCTCCCCGCCCCCGCGCACGCACACAGCCCGCGCTCGCTTTGTTCTTCTCACACATAATGTCAACTCATAAACCTTTCATCAAGTCAACCAGGTGGAAAAAACCCATTACTGAAAGAAGTGTTCATTCAGGTTCGGGGAGGGGTGGTGGTGGTTGGGGNGGGATGGAGGGGAAGGCGGAGAGGAAAGTTCCCCGATGGCACAAAATAAAAGGGGAAGGGGGGCGGGTTAAGAGAGAAACGTGTGTGTGCTGTTCCTGTGAGCGCCCCAGGTGCCAGGGCCTGGAGAGCCTGGCAGAGCTGCCAGCCCTGCCAGGAGGTGGAAGGAGCCGGGTACAGGCTCAGGGAGGCAGGATTTGGGCCTAATACCCGCCGATGAAAGGGAGCGTCAACACCGCCGGCCGTGCCAGCTGAACAAACCCACTTGTGCTTTTGTGCGGCGGGGGGGCCCCTCCCCACACACACACACACGGGTGGGGGGTTCCCCCGCCCCATCCATGTGTTTCAGCCCTGTTGGCTGAGCCTCATGTGCTGAAAGACGCTGCTGGCCACACAATGGAGGGGCTGACAGGGGTGTGTCGGCAGCAGAGCAGGCGCTGAAACGCGGGAGTGGGGAGGCGTGTGTGGAGGGCAGGGAGCAGGAGCGGGAGCGGGAGCAGGGATCTCCTTACGGCACCCACAGCCAAGGCCTCCCTGGGGATGGTGCTCTGGGAGCCTGGGCGGCCGAGAGCTGCTCCTGCTCCCAGGGAGCACCTTGCTGGACAGGGGCCCCTGCGGGTGCATCCCTGAAGCGGGAGCGGGGAATGTCTGAGGGGCAGGACCCCGCAGGGTAACCCTGGGCAAAGCACTTCACCTGCGGTGCAGGTGATGACGTTCCTGCCTCTCCACCTGCTCGGGGTGCAAACCCTGTGGAAGGCACTGCTGCCTGCACGGCCCGTCGGTCCCCGTGGCCAGTGGCGTGGCATTGATTTGGGATGGAGTTGCAGAAAGGGCTGTAGGTGGAGTTCGCTGAAAAATGAAATCTGCTTTAACCCCAGCATCTTTGTGTTTCAGGCACACGCTTTGATGGGTTTTTACACACGCACTGTGTGTAAAGTTCTGCACAAAATTGTATTTAAATAAGTTTTTAGGCAGCGCAGTGCAGAGGTAAAGCTGTGGAGAAGGGCAGAAGGGCACTAGGGAATGGAGAAAGGATGGGAAACAACAAAGGAGAACAGGCAGTGACATCTGTCACTAGTGTTTTAGAAGTTAAAAATTCAGCATAATCTCCTGCCACCCTGTCCGCTATACTGAGTTCCAACAGCAACAGAATTGTCATGATTTCTACATGAATTAATTCAAATCTCTCTTTGCATGATATGGCGTAAGAAAGGGGCCATCTGGTTTATGTTCAGGGTGTCAGAACCACTCATACCAGCACACTTGCAGAGTGCAAGATGCAAGTTGACTGCACATATTAATGTCTCCTTACCCTCTGCCTCCCCGGGCCCCGGTGCTGTTGTCCCATTATGGTGCTGCCATTTACACTGTCAATAGCAATAATGACACTAATGCCGTGCCTGGCGTGCACACAGGACCTCCAGTTCCAACTGTGCCCGAGTGTTGCTCTCCAGCACAGACACTGCACCGCTCCCTTCACACG
Organism: Oxyruncus cristatus; assembly: GCA_013399855.1. Classification (NCBI taxonomy): domain Eukaryota; kingdom Metazoa; phylum Chordata; class Aves; order Passeriformes; family Cotingidae; genus Oxyruncus; species Oxyruncus cristatus. The sequence goes on along the minus strand of VXAY01003777.1, from coordinate 244,278 downwards.
TGGGAGCCTCAGGGACGTGCTGTGACCACGTCGGGAGTGGCCAAGTGAGAGACTGTCCATCTTCCATGAGATCAGTGCCTGAACCAGTGACCTGCTTCACATGCACAGAGTGGTGGCTTCCCCCGGAACACAGAAATAATCCCCCACTGGGATGCTGGGGGGAAGCATCGTGTACGTGGGACCCTGCCCATCCCACTGGGAATGGCGCCTGGCAGTCAGGAGCCTTCTCGCTACAGGGGGTATTTAAACTGTGGCTCTCAGATTAGGAGCCCGTGATGGTAACTCAGATACCCATGAAGTGTAATTGGGATGTCTGCAGGTGATGACATCACACAGATCACCCAGATTTACACTGCACCGTTTTCCAGGATGCATTGAATTTTACCTGAATGTACTAATCCCCCTAACACCCTAAACCAGTGCTTGCAATTCCCAGGGAATTGCAGGGAAAAGAAAAATTAAAAAAAAAAGGATCAAGAGAACGGGTCTTTTTGGGCTGAAACAAGCACACCAGATTCCCATTATTGTTGTAGCCGTTTTTGTTTTGCTTGTGTTACGTCTTGGTGACAAACTGGCTCACTGTGATTCTTTTCTGGCACCTGGTTGAATATCCGAAATCCAAGTAGAACTTGGTAGGTTTGCTGAGAGTAGTCACCACACCCCCCAAATTCTGTTCCCTTTGCTGGATGGTAGAGGCGCAGGAGAGTGGGAAAAAAAGTCCCAAAGCAGAAAAGCCTCATCTAGAACAGATTAGCTCTGTTTATATTGCAAAGACCCTGGCTCAAGTGAGGGGGTTTTTTGCTTAGAAATATTGTTTTAGCATGAATTTATCTTCAAATGAACTTTGTGGTAAATAGAATTCAAACACAAGCTTAACTTTAAGGTCTTATTTAAGTGCTTTTTGACTTCACTTGCCAGCTGATGATCTGGCCTGGGCTTTGAACACCTTTAGGGAGAAGAAGCAGATTAATGAGATTAGAACATTTTAAATCACTTTGGTACTTCCCTGGGCCACATGATCTTTCTAATACCTCGTCTCCACAGACCCTCTGAAATGTGTTGGCTGGGTGCTGATGGACAGGGATGATGAAAACGGGGTTTGCTTGAGCATCCTCTCAGGTTTGGGAACACGTTCCATGGCCCGTGGGTGTGTTCGGTCTCGTACGTCAGCGTGCCTTTAATCTCTTTGCTTTAGGAAACGCAGCGTTTGAGGGCTTCACTCTCCACCTTGTGGGCCTCATTTCCTTCCTGAGCTTTGCACCAGGCATTTTACAACCAGGCCAGGCTCGAAGGGGAACCGAGCCATTGCCACAGACTGCAGTTTCCCAGAGCTGAAGTTCTCCACTAACACATTTAGTCTGTTCCTCAAAGGCTTTATTTGGAGGAAAGCAGCAAGAAGCCCAAACCCCCCAAAATATCAAAATTCCGAGGATTTTTTTTCTTTTTTTTTTTGTCCCAGAGACCTTCCTCAAGGCAGGTTTCCTCGGGATTTTAATTGCACGTTCATCTCTTGCAGCCCCTGGCAGCTCAGGCTCTGAAAAGCCCTGTGGAAGGAAGCAGGAGAAAAGTTTGAAGCGCTGTAGACTGTGCTGCTGGTTTGTTCCTCCTGGTCGGTGCCAGAGGGTCCCCCTCCCTCAGCCAGGAGCACAGGGGCAACACACGGAGAGCTGAGAGGACAGGTACGTCCGTGGGGTGTAGAGAGGGGAGGGTAAAGCACCAAACCAAACCAACAGTCTTGTTTATCCCTGTCTCGTGCACAGAGTGGAGCGTATTCAGTGCAGGGTTGCCCTGAAAGGCAGCCAGAGCCAGTGGCTGTGGAGCAGAGCTTGCACCCTGCAGGCAACTCTCGTGTGGGGCCAGGACAAACCCGGCAGGAAACGCAAACCCTCCTCACAGCTCCGCTTCCTGCGCCGAAAGAGGAGTCATAATTAAAAATAAATCACCGCTGCTTTTAGTTTGATGAAATTACCGCTCGTATCAAGAGCGGCTTGGGCTGACTGCAAATCATGTTCTGCAGGACGTCACTTTGGGGTTTGGAACATTCCATGGGTTAAGGAATGTGCTGTGCTGCAGCTGGGAAGGGAAAGGGGAAAGGCGTGGATCACACGTGGGTGAGCACAGCACCTTCTTGTGCTCTCGGGGGCCTGGAGTCCTTAAGAAATGAAAATAGCACTGCTGGAAAAAAATTAATTAATGCAAAGTTGCTCCCAACTACTCAATTCATCTGCCTGAGTGGGAGGTGGGAGTCAGTTTTGACTTCCTGGCCGAAGGATCATCTCCCAAGATGGGAACTCAGATGGCAGCCATGGCTTTTGCTGGGTTTTGTTCCTTTTAACGTGTCAAGGCTCGGCCGCTCTCCAGAATTGTTAAAAGTTCAGAACCACAACTCCTCTGGTTTCTAAAAGCAGTCTCTGAAGTCGCATCCTGCACTGCAGTTACGGTGGCTGAGGGGAAATGGGAGCTTGAACCCACGAATTCTGAAAGCCTGGGGTTTATGGTGCTGCTGAAAGACTGTGGAGCACAAGGCCTCTTCTGGAAAGGCATTTAAGACATGCACGACTTTGAGCTTATAAATAGTTGCACAGAAGTCAATGGGACACAAATTTATGAATCTGCCTAAGTGCTTTGCTGGATCTCTGCCGAAGGAACCACTTACCACGAGTTTCAATAACAGAATCAGAGCCCTGTTAATGAGCAAACCTCTGGAGCAGAGATGTGAAATCCAGCTCCATCCACGCCGTATCTGTGCTGCTCAGCTTGATTTCATCTCTACGGAAACTCGCCCTGCTGGGTGACATTTCTGGCCCTTGCCTTTTCCAAAAAGTGATTTACAAGTTCCATTTTACACTTGTGAGTGCAGCAGGGCAGTGCAGGATGGAAAGCAGCATCCAGAGCTCAGTTCCAGAGGGCAGGCACTGGAGCAGCCTGTTTTCTAGAAGAAGGCAGTTCCAGATCTCCATCAGTGAATTGTGGCTTTCGCCTTCCACTTTTCTCTTTTAAATTCTTTTGGCAGCAGAGGAGGCTGACCAGGAAGGAGGAACACGAATGACCAAGATCAGTCAATATTGTCAGGTCTCTACACACTCCATTAGTGCTGGCAGGCACCAGGAATGCAGATTTCACTGGGCAAAAGATCATAAATCACTCTGGGAGGCGGCAGCTGGGGTGGGGATGCTGGGAAAGGAGGAGAGGGGGGCTCGTACGCCCAGTGCCAGGTCAGAGCCCTGCAGATGGACTGGCAGGGGCCAGGTCAGGGCTCCACTGCACGGGGCACAACACAAAACTGGAACAAAAGCAGGGCCTGTGCCATCAGGGTGTACAAGGAAAGTCCAGAGAGGAGCCTGGCAGTGGGACAGGGCTGTAGCACCTTGGATCCTGCACTGGAGGCAGTTTTTACACTGGGGTTTCATTTAAGGCAGAAAGTAGCAGCGGCCCTTGGGAGATTGTGGAACACACAGCGGGTGTGAGGCAGAACATGCAGTGGCCGAGTGTCTCTTTGAGCTATTCAGGAGGTTGGGGTACATTTAATAAATCCGTGCCGGAATTCTCGCACTCAGAAAGAGAGAAGTGTTGTTACAAATAATTTTGTTTCATTTTATTTTACCCTCCCATTTGTTTTCTCTCGTCCCATGAGGTGTTGTCTGGAAACAAAGCACTAAAGGGGAAGAAGAGCTGCCCTGGTGCTGGGAGCACGGCAGCCCCTCGGTTCCCAGAGCCCCCGGGGGGACTCAGCTCCTGAGCCCAGGGGAGGGGGGGCCCAGCCAGCTGCTCCAAGGGGTCCCCAGCTGAAGCAGCAGCAGGAACGCTGGGCAAGAGACGTGGGATCTACTGAATCCACTGATTACCTGAGGGATGCCAAGAAAGAAAGTGCTTGGGAGGTTTAATTTATGGAGATTAGCATGCCAGATATTCTGGTGGTGGGCTTGGCAGTGCCGGGCTAACGGTTGGACTCGATGCTTTAGAGGTTTTCTCCCAACCTGAAAGATTCTGTGGTTCTGCACATTGTGAGGGAACTCTGGGGTTGTTTTCTAGAAGTTAGATCCCAAAACTTTTGCAGAATTCCCAGAGAGTTTGTAGGTTAAAGGACCTTCAGTCCTTCCCATTCTCACAGCATCCTCCTCTGTGGTTCACACAGAGCTGTGTTAACATGAGTCTGGAATATCTCAGCACATAATTATTTATCCTTCAATAAAACAAAGAAAACCATGTCTGAATCTGACTAATATCCCCTCCTCAGCCTGCCAAGTGGGGCCTTGTGTTTTCAGCACTGAAAAGCAAGCCTGACTCGCTGCATATTTTGTGTTACCATGGTTTATGTCCAACTGCAAGGATTTAATTTTGTCCGTCATCAAGCCGTGGTTTCCATATGACACCAGTACATTCCTTCCCTCCGCCTGCTGTTCTGACAGACGACAGAATCGAATTAAACATTCCAACCACCACGCTGAAAACGCAGGAGCTTATGTTCCTCTGGCTTTGGGAGATCAGGGGGCAGATCTTTAGCAGGTATAGATTGTCCTCAGCGCGCCTATGAAAATTCCCGCTGTTTGCCCCAGCTGAGGTGCAGCCTGAGGCATCTTTATTTCCCAGTACAATCAGATAGATAAAGCAGGACTGACAGATAAGACAGAGTCCCCCTTTTGAGTGTGCCTGGCTATTCTGAGTGATGATTATTGTGTTTCCTCCTGCAGCAGTCGCTGCCCAGCCCGGCTCATGCCTCTGTGAGCCAGTGAAGAGAAACCCCTCCACATATTTCTCCACTAACTGCAGCCTGCCCTGCCTCCCAGCCAATTTCAATTTCGTGGCATCAACATTTTAAGAAAGCCAATCCCCAGGCTCTGCCTTGCCGAGACTGGGAGTAGATAAATGACCAGTTCCTTCTCAAAACACCGGCTGGGGTTTCAAAGGGGCCTGAGGGGATTACACACACATCTCACTTTGAAATTTAAGCTCTGGATCTTGAAAGAATAAGGTTTATTCCACAGCTTCACACCCTGAAGGGACAGCTCATTGCCTGGGATTGCTGTGATGTCATCCCATCAGGGAACTTTTCCAGATGAAGTCAGTGCACAGTCCTGGGCCACCTTCTGACCTCCATCTCCACCAGGACAGCAGTGCTGTGACCCAGGGATTTCAAATGCTCTGAGTAACAGCAGCTCCCTGCTCAGTCCATGCCTTGGGAGTACAGTCACTTTGAAGTGCTGGAAAATCCCGGCAGGTGGGAAGAGGAGATGCACTGTCCTCGGGAAGGAAAAAAGAGCCCAAGAGGATGACAGTAATGGTCCAGCAGGGCCTGCAAGTCAACACCATTCCTGGATTTAGCCAGGAACTCTGGCAGGTTTTGGAGTGCTGGGATTTTGCCCTGGATTTACAGCCTCTCCAGAGCGGCTGCTGTCAGGATTTGGGAGGTGTGGTGGGGTGATGCTGCCGGTGCCAATAGCCCAGGAGAGGGGAAGCGAAAACTGCTGAGACTGGGGAAGGAAACAGATTTGTATTAATTAGAAGCAAATGCTGTTTGTTGGGCAGTGGGCTCCAAAGCAGATGTTTGTCCCAATAGCCAAGAGCTGGGTCATCTCCAAGCAAAAGTGATAAATAATGGGAGCGATGTTTCTTGTTGTTTCATGTTTGCTCAGGTCAAAACCACGTGTTGCTCAGTGCTGGGAGCACCAGGGAGGGCCACACCTTGTGTCCTGTGTGACATCACTGCTGTGTCTCTGCCCCACAGACCCAGGGCAGGCAGAGCCCCAGGCAGCACGAGCTGCTGGACAGGCATTCACAGCCTCGCTCCACCTTTACCAAATTATTCTATTTTATCCCCATGAACAGCACCAGCACCTCTGTGAATCCCCGTCCTGCATCAGAGCCAGCACAGCAGGGGACAGGCACTTCCTCCAGGATCCGTCCAGAGGGAATGAGGAAAGAGCTCTGCATCCTTCCCCGGATTCCAAACTTTCTGAGCAAATTCAGTTTTTCCAGGTAAGGTTCGTGGTTTTAATTAATGTCGACACCTAAATTTGGGACGCCTGATTTGTATAATGCTCTTTATTAAATTAACCACGGTCTTCAGATCAGGTAAGTCTGCACTGTTCACTCTGGACGTGGAACACAGATACACGGAATCAGCAATTTTCAGAGAGATGTACCTGTTTGTTCCTGAAGTGAAGGTGACCTGCTGATTTCCTCTTACACCTCTGTGTACAACATCTGCCCCCAGACACCCTCTGACCGTGCTCTGTTGTTTGTTCATGATGTGGCACAGGTGTAGAAACACCTGTGGGTTCAGTTGCCAGCACATAAATCAGCACAGCTAAAGAAAGACAGGGATTTACATTCCTTGTGATTCCGAGTTTGGAAATGGGTCAGGATGACACAGCTCCCCAAGAATATTGTCATTGTTTTTTGTGCTCAGATTGACTGATAAGTAGTCATTAAGCAGCAAACATTTTTTAAAAAGTGGGTGTATTGTTCACCTTGGGATGTACCCACGTGACTGTTCTCTCCTGTGTGTGTGGATACTTAGGGAAGTGTTTTGTATCTTGAAGATGTGTGTGCTGGGACAGAAAGCCTATATTTAAAATCAATTTGTGTAAATACACATGTGCATGGAAAGCCACCCTGTTACAGACACACATGGAGTCCCATACATATGTGCATATATAATCACGTTTGTGTACACAAACAAATTATGTACAGAAAATTAAGCATATGCCCGTCTCACCCCCCAGTGATGCATCCCCCTCCAAGGAACATCAAACCTGCTTGTGTCAACACACAGAGCCCTCAGCCCAGGAGATACTGATACAGGCACACCAGGAAAAACAGAGGTCTCGGTACCTGGGAGGGTGATTGCTTGTTTGTGCATCATCCCTGCACCTCTGTGATGCTCCCTCCTGCTGTAATCTCTGTCCCTCCCAGGCAGAGCTCCCCAGCCAGAATCCTCTGATCTTTGCCCTCTTTTCCTTCAAATTAAATTTCAACTTTTTTAAAATCTCTGGTGAGTGACAAGCCAGTGCCAGAACTGTCTTTTAATACACAAAAGCATAAATAATGCCATCCATCAGAGCTGTCACTCAGCAAGATGGATTGCTACTTGTCCAGGCACTGGAATGACACAGAAGTGAAAGTTAGAAACTGTCTCCTTTCTTTGCTTGCTTTCTTTTTCTTCTTCTCTCTCCCCTTTTTTTTTTTTTATTTGCCGGACTGCTTGATTCTGATTAATGGTGCTGTCAGGGAGGGATTCCGCCTGCCCGGATAATGAGTCAGGAATGTATTCCCTGTCACAAACACAGCAGATGTCAGGGGCAGAAGGGCCCGGGAATGCCAGAAACAATATACAGTTTCTTCCTAGTCCCCTGACAGGCCAATATGCTGCACAAGGTCTAATTTATGTAGACAAAATGCAGGCAAGGGGCTGTAGCAGCAGAGAAACTGTGGGGAAGTGTGGAGCACAATGCAGGAGGGAGCACGGGGAGGTAATGAAGGCGAGCAGTGGGACTCAATAGCACTGCATCAAACGGCCTTAACAAGAATGGCCCAGGACCACTTTGACTCCATTAAAGTGCACTTTACATCATTATGGAGAGAAATCAAACAGGGCAGAGGGCTTCTGTTTCTTTTAATGGCTCGATTAGGTCGTTCGCTCATCGGCGTTCGCAGCTGTCATAGCAGAGCAGGGGCGTTGCGACGGCCCCGGGGACAGCGGGGCCGTGTCCCCTCCCGGGACAGGGCTCCTGCACGTCCCCCCTGCCATGTGCACACGTTTACAGGGGCCTTGCCGGGCCTGCTGAAAGAATTTTGGGGCGATGTTTCTCGAGATGCCTTCGCCTTTCGGGGTTGGCCCCCTGGAAGCGCTGGAAAGGGGCCAGAGCCTGCCGAAAGCTGAGCGCCTGCCCTTGGCTACCCGGGGCCCTGGCTTGGCAGCCACGGGGAGCCCAGAGTGGCTCCAGAAGGTGCTGACCTTCCCTAGGCTGGGGAGGAACCCACAGCTTCAAACTGCTGATGTCACAGAAGGGACTCGGGTGTGGAGGAAATAAATCAGCATTTTGAAGTGCGTGCGACTGCCCCGCTCTGCTGCTCCTGCTGCTCAGCACATCGGGATGCCAGCGCTGCTCCAGCGTTTGGAGTGATGAGGTCCTGGCCCAGGAGGACTCGTACTCAGGGCCGTGTGAAGGTGTGTTTCAGGCCATGAAGGTGCTGCCAGGCCGTCTGTATGTGTCACAGACTAGTGAAAATATTAATTAGTACAGAGATGTGACTTAGGGAAAGAAAAGAAAAGGAAAGGGTTTCATTGAGAGCTCTCTGATGTCTGTCCAAGTTTCTGTAGTGACATCAGAGTCACGCAGCAAACTCCGGAGCACTTCAGGGAAACACCCCTTTTGTGAGGCTGTCACATTATCTGTCCAGCATCTGCTTAATGAAATCGTGTCACACTGCAAAGTTCTGAGAGAGGAAAAGGACTTTGAAACTGGTTGAGTCACAGGCAGCTTTTTAAGGCCACGGCTACAGAACTCTTTACTGTGATCAGTGTTTTCAGCCTTAGAAATCCTTAAGGTAGATATAAAGTCTCACAATGGAGCGTTAAGTCTTAGCCCTAGTACAGCCATTTCACTCTGTCTTTAACCAGGGTAAAAATAATGGATAAAAATAACCCCACACAAGGCATTTTTGTGCATTCACACCAGTTTCTGCTGGTTTCAGCACTCTTCAAGTCGGGCCACGTGTACTGTGGTACTGCAGTCGTCCATGAACTCTTCCACAAGAGCCTGCTCCAGCTTTTATCTCCTTGTCTCTTTAACTTAATCTGATCCCTGACCCATGAATGGTCCCAGTAACTCCTTCCTGAGGAGCAGGAGCTCAGCTCTTGACACGATGCTGGCACTGAAAGGTGAAGGGCCTTGAGGTCACGGGACGTGAGGGGGTAGAGGGAGAGCGCACATATCCACAGAGGTGAAAACCAGGAGTGACAGAGAGATGGAAGCAAAGATAAGGTTCTGCTACCCAGAGCCACTGGAGCAGGCAGGAGCTGCTCTGAAACGGAAAGCACAGGCAGGATGCTGGGGCTGTCAGATCTCATGCCCAAACTGAACAGGCTGGTCCTGAGTTTTCCTCTGACCCTGCTGTAAAATCCTGTGCAGTGTCACAAAGCCACGTGCACGCAGCAGGAATCTCCTGCCTGTGCCATCTGGGCAGCTTGTTTAAGAGTGACACTGTCTAGTGAAGTGTCTTTTCACTGGTCAGGGGGCTGTCCTGGCAGGATCAGCTTTGCCAGACCCTTCTAAACTGATAAGGCTGTGCTTCTTTCACCCTCCCCCAAAGCTCAACAAAGCTGTTTTTTATTTAACATAACTCTTTGCTTGCTCAGAATGCCCCTAATCAGAACCAGCATCTAACAGCCTGAAAATAAAGGAAATAAAATTAAAGGCTGCAATTGCTTTGGTTTTACAAGCCCGAGGCCTGGTGAGCTTTGCTCCAGGAGAGGGGGGTAAGGGGCTCGGGTTTGTTGGTTTTGCTGGTATTACCCTGATCAAAGCAGCTTATTGTTAAGTGAGCACAAAAGTGGATTTAGAAAGTTAACACATTAAAATAGGTGTGATTGACACCAGAGGCAGTGCTGGAAGGGAGTGCAGGGAACAGGGCGAGACAAGGCGGGTCCGGGGGGCTGCCAGGAGGGGGACAGGACACAGAGGTGAGTGAGGGGATGCCGGGATGCTGCAGGCCAGGGATGGAGCAGGGCAGGGACACAGGACAACACTCAGCAGCAGAACAAAAGTTGCAGGTGGTGCAGAAGTGCATTCCCAGCAATAGGAGTGACCCCCTCCACTTCCATTTGTCTCTGTGCCCTTTGGTGATCCCCTTTAAGTGAAACAATGTGCAGCCTCACTCTCTCCTGCTCTCTGTGTAGTCCAAAGGGAGGGCAGGGTCTGTCATCCTGCTGGGCTGAGCTCCGGGCACGCTCTGATCCCGGGAGTAATGGAAACCCTCTGGAAGCCGTTCTGACATGGACATACTAATGACAATGCCAGGAGCACTCCTGGGGCAGAGCTGTGGGATGTGTCACCTGAGAGCCACGAGCACTGTTGAACAGCACGGCCCCCACTGTGCTGTGGCACTGCCTGTGCTGAGGGGTGGGAGCACACACGTGGTGGCAGAGGGGGAGATGAGGCTGTCACAGCATTTATCTTTTCTGTGCCTTTGGTTGTAATGAAGCTGCTCTTGTGTGGGCCAGAGCGTGCAGGGATGTCATGAAAGGGAGGCAAAGCTCTGCCTGTGGCAGCAGCTCCAGTGCAAAGTGACTCCGCTGGATTGAGGGCGATGGAAGGAGAGTCGTGACTTGGCTGCTGGTGGAGCAGGAGGGGCTGCAAGGCTTTGGGAAGTCACGCTGAATGTGTGTCATCAGCTGAGGTCTCACAGCCCCCAGAGTCAGCTGCACCACTCCAAGGTACCTGCTGTACCTGGACGGGGAGCTGGAGCAGCTGCTGGGAATGCTGATGGAAGCAGGGAAGGTGGACTTTCCAGGCCACCCTCCAGCCTGCAGTGCCCCCTCTGCCTGTCAGCTTTCGTGGGCAGCAGCTGAGCATCCAGTTATTGAAGCTGTCACCAGCTGGACTTTGCAGAAGCTGCAGGCCAGAAGATTTATGCCTGTGGGAGCCAGGGCAGCATTCTGTGTAACCTGAGTCCTTGTAGGACCAGGGCAAAGCCTGGTCAGTGCTCAGGCTTCTCCCTGCCTCCCCGTCCCTGCAGCCCCACGAGAGGGGATTGGATTTCAAACGTGCTCTGTGTGCCGTCCTTGGAAGACAAAATACAAATAAGGGACACCCCAGGACCAGTCTGTACCCGGGCACGGGGGAGGCAGAAAGCTCGGGTGATCAAAGGTGCCCCTGTGGCTGAGGCACAGCCCTGGGGAGGGAGGCTGGGAAGACCAATTTTCACAGATCTCAGCACCAGGAAATAGGCATTTCATCATGAGTTGAGTCATGGAGAGGAGGATTCGGACAGGCTGTTGCCGCTAGGGCAGAGACGAATGTAATTTATTACCCCGAGGCCTGGGGAGGTTTGGGGAACTCAGGAGGAACATGAAGCATTAAGGAGGCCTGCCCCCCGAGGAGGCTTTTTGGAGAGTGACTAATTGAGATGGGATATTCTCCTCTGAGCACATTCAGTCCTTTCACACATCGCTGTTGTAAAATAAACTCAGTGTGGGTGTGAGGAGAAGGGACGGCCTCGCTGTTGAAGTGCTGACCCAAAATTCAGGACACCTGGGCTCGCTCACAGCTGGTGTAGGTGGCTTACACAACTCAGCAAGTCAGTTAATCTTTCCCTCCTCTATCAGTTCCCCATCTGCAAGAGCTGATGATAGCAGCACGGTGCTCCCAGGTGCTGGGAAGTGCAGGTGTCCCTGAACACACCGTCCCAGGGAGCAGCGTTGAGGTGAGGACGTGACCCCCAGCCTTCCCCCGGAGAGCTGGTTTCAATCCTCTTTGCGCTTGGCTGAAGGCTCCAGGTAACTGGTGAACAGCCGGGGTTGGAGCAGGGAGCTGCTCTGGCCCACAGGTGAGATGGACAGGGGGGGTCATGTGCTGCACCTCAGCTCCTGCCTGCGGGCGTTTTCCTGGGAACTCTGACCTGTCACTGTTCCACCTGGCAGGTTCTTACCCGTCACTGTTCAGCCTGGTGTGTGTTTTGGGTGAGCAGGGCAGGGAGGCTGTGCTGAGGGAAGAGTGTGGCCTTGCAGGAGGGATTTCACGTGGACGCACCACAGTCAAGCCAGCACTGGAGCCGACTCTCCTGTGCCTGCACTGCAGGGGAGGAGGGCTGGGGAGTCATTAATATTTCTGAGATGTGTGAAGAATCTTCAGGTGAACTGGGGCCTTTTATAGCCGTGCAAGGTGTTGGGTGTTTTTCATGCATGTGGTGATTAACTGTTGGTATTAAATGCTGAAGCCCACCCCTTCCCATATGTGCGAGTGTGTGTGCATGTGTAGCAAGGCCAGGCAAATGACTAATGCAAACCTGAGGAGAGACAGCAGAGCATATTGTAAAGATCAACCCTATTTCAGCTTCTGTTCGAATAGGAAATGCCAGAGATTGTTTCATAGTCTTCTGCAATGTTCATTATAAAAGTCCCCAGATGGCAGATGGCTATTAGCTCACTGTGACCTATATAAATGTCAAACGTAAAGCTATTGCCCCAGTGAAAATCTCAAAATAAATAACAACAGGAGGGATGCTGTTCCGCTGCCACCAGGATTTATGGATTATGAATTCATGCTAATTCATCCCAAAGCCAGCAGAAGAATGGATCTTGTCCTTTTGGAGGAATTCACTTAACACCTGCTTGGAGGCGAACTCGAGTCCCCCACGCCTGATCCCTCCCTGACTCCCGCTCAGCTGCATCCCCCTGCAGCCTCAGCTGGTTCCTGGGAAGAGCTGGGTGTGCTGGGGCTGGGATCCATCAGCCCGGTGACAGTGCCCGTGTCACTCACTGCTTTCAGGGGAGCCTTTCCTTTGTCTGCCAAAACTGTGTAACAGCAACTTCAGCTGCGATTTCAGGTTGTTTGCTCTGCCCTTATCGACGGATGTGGCAGCTGTCAGTCAGCACAAGTGCGTGAATCCTCCCCAGGGTTTTAGGAGTGGGTTGGCAGCAGCAGACTGGTGCCCCCAAGCCCAGTCCCCGGCGGCTGGTTTGGGGGAGAAGGAGTAGGGGAAGGGGGGCTTTGTTTGCTGGCTCTTTTGTCATTACCTTCTCATAACTAATCAAAGGATGAACGACACACCACGAGTAACTGCAGCTTCTGTAGCAAAACTTCCCCTGCCCCACTTGCAGCTCTCAGAGAGGTGGGATGGGGCCGGTGCTCTGTGCAGACAGCCCATGCAGACTCGCTGTTACACCTTGTGCAGCTCCATCCCGCTGGGGCTCTGGGGCTGCTCCGGGCCAGCCCCAGGTCCTGCAGCAGGAGCAGATCCCCTGGATCCCCTGGATCCCACGTGCCTGCCCTGGGGTCGCTCTGCTCTGGAATGACGTGTCTGGAGTTCACAGCAGCTCCACGGAGCCACAGAGCCTTGCCACGTCCACCTTAACTTCATACCCAGCCTTCCTCCCTGCACCCCAAAGACAAGACCTTTGCCAGGAAAAGAATGGCATTCACGAGTTCCAAGGAATTTGTCCTAAAGGGCCATTTCAGGATGATGGGATGGACAGCCTGGCAACCACCATGTAGTGTGTTCATTTATATTGATGGTGCTGCTGTGTTCAGGTGCCTCAGGTGGCACCAAGGACACGTAGTGCTCAGTGAAGAGCAAACCCAGAAGCGGGTTGTTTTTAAAAATATATAATATTAAATGGTAGAGTTTGAAAGAATTGCTTTTTTCCCCCCTCAAAAGGAATTTTCACAAAACAAGTTGTTGCTGCTGTCAAAATTCTTTAAGTTTCACCAACACAAACTGTGTTTTGTTTTTTTAATATATTGCTCGGTGGAGAACATAAATGAGCAGATTTTAGAAATATTTCATCTTCATAAAAGGCATTTTTGGTAAACAAATACAAGTGAATATTTTATTAATGTTTTTGATAACGGTATGAACATGTAGTGATGTCATGTGGGGAATGAATCAGCTTATTAAAAAATTAAGAGAGGAGTAGGAATGTGGGTCATTTCTATCCATGCAGGAGCAATTTCAACCGTATTTTTCTCTCAAATATGAGCTTTCATTTTCGAACTGTGGAAATAATAAACATTCCCAAGAAGCATAAACTTGCTTTCCTTTCTCAGCACACCAATTTATATTGACTGGAAGCTCTCAGGCCTCTGAATCTGGGAACCTCTCCGTAAAAGCAAACCCTGTGTCACACCTGGGGGTGCAGAGCTGTTCCCTGTGGCTCCAAAACTGAGCAGTGGGGTGGATGTCACTTTTGCAGAGTTATATATGTGTTTGTGAGCAGCACTGACAGATTGCTGCAACACCCCCCAGGGCCCACAGCGGGGCTGGGAGCACCAAATAGTAAATCCAGGGCCCAAACCTATTGTGTAGTTAATGACCAGAGCTCTAAAAATGTGTATTAAGCCTGACATTACAGTGACAGTGCTAAGTGCTTCCTACTAAGTGCAGCTCTGCCTGATATAAATTGGGAGTAATTAAATCCATCAAAAAGTGGAGCTGTAGAGTAGCTGCGACCAAAGTGTGCTGGAGTTCCCACTCGTGTGGCCAGGAGGGGCAGTGGGATTTGTGGTGTGGGCTGGGCAGCAGTCAGGGCTGGCAGTGGCTGGGTTTCTTGTTGTGGCTCCCCAGGACAGCAGCACTGCCACCCTCAGCAGATGTGCTGCGCTTCCAAGGGAAAATCCTCCCTGGACGTGGCTGGTGGTGACAAATGCTGTCACTTTTAGGGTAATCCTGGTGAATTCTTGCTGCTTTAACCCTCTTGTTCCAAGAGCCCGCTCCTCAGAACAGAGGGTCAGGTTACCTGTGGTATAAAATGACGTTACACCTCCTAAATCCATGAAACTCTATTCACATGGACTGACATTCCAGCCCAGCATTGGAAACAGTTCCTAAAAAGGTAAAAATTCAGCTCCCCTAAGCTGAATGTTGGTAGATTTAGACTAGATATTAGAATTAAATTCTTTACCATAAGGGTGTTGAGGACCTGGCACAGGTTGCCCAGAGAAGTTATGGACTCCTCATCCCTGGAAGTGTCCAAGGCCAGGTTGGATGGGGTTTGGGGCAACCTGGGCTAGTGGAAGGTGTCCCTGCCCATGGCAGGGAGGTGGAACAATATGATCTTTAGGATCCCCTCCAACCCAAACCATTCCACGATTCATGATTCTCTGATTCTGTGCCGAAAGGATGGACAAGGAGATTCTCTTCAGTCCTCTTCTCCCGTCACACTGAACCTTTCTCCTAATTTTTTTCCCCCCTGCATAAAGGAGGGCAAACCCAAGGAGCAAACTCCTTGTCTCGTGTCTGTCCAGCTTCACCTGCAGTGGTTCATGTGCCACCCTGGGGGTCTGTGCTGGCACTGCTGGGGCTCGGGAGACTCCCCAGGGGATGCAGAGCTGGTACTCCAAATGGCAGAGCGAGGCCCATTGTTGTGTCAGGCCTGCAGAGAGAGAAAGACAGCTTGGCTGAAAGCAGATCTTCTTCTCAGAGGCCCAGTTCCAGCTGCCCACGGGAGCCAAGGAAATCTGTGTGAGATGATGGTGTTTGAGGAACTGCCACAGGGAAAGACGAGGCGTGTGGCTGGAGCACCAGCACCCCTTGTGCTGCAGCACGGCAGGGCTGGAGTTAACGTGGCCCAGAAGCAGGAACAAAGAAGGCTTTCCTTTCCCAGTCTTTGGCATGCCTGCTCCTTGCCTCTCAGAGTATTTGCATGACCGTAAATTCCGAGCTCTGGAGGATATTTCCAGCCAAAGCCTACATGTGCAGGATACTGTAATGTAAACTGCATATGTTGTGAGAAGTTGTTAAACGGGACCAGCAGATGATAATGTGCCCAGCGTTGCTGCTAACATCCCTCCACTTCCTCCCCCCACAGGGGAAACAAGACCTCTGCCCCATCAGTTCTACCTTTCTGACAGGCCCATAAATTCAAACAAAGGAGAGTTTTGGGCACCAGGGCCCCATGGCAGAGCAGCCCTGGTTCGGAGGGAGCTCCGGCACGTTCAAGCACATCCAGGGTTCACTCGCTGTTTCCCATCTCCGGGCTCTGCCTTGCAGACAGTGAGACTTGTTGAAGAAGTCTGGCACAACCCACTACATCTGCCACCTTCCCCAGTCTCTCTCCCACCGCTCTTCCACTGCAGAAGAGCTGTTCCCGTTTTCTGTGGGAGCCTCAGGGTACCAGGAGCTGCGGTGTTTCCTCTGTGCTGGAGGAGGTGCAGCTGTTAAGGCCACCTGGTGAACACAGCAAACCCAAACAGGGAACTCTCCTCATCAGCTCCAGCAGGAACCGGGGCTGAGGTGGGCAGAAAACTGGCACCTCTCCCCGTCAAAACATTTGGAGGTGGTTTCGTATCAGGAAAATAAATCTGGATGCTCCTCTTGGAGCAGGATCCTGGTGGAGACCGTGACACGCTCTCAGGTGAGAGCTGAAGCTGAAGGAAGACACTTCCCGGCCCACACCTTTGGCACACAGGGATGCAGTGGAGCAGCACTTCTCCCAGGAATGTGCAAGAGCTTTAGAAAACAGTTCTCCTGATGAGGAGAGGGTTAAAAAAGAGGCTTTTTCTATTATGTCCTGAAGATTTTCCCTTAAGGAAGGTGTCAAACAGCCTGAGGGGTTGTGAGTGTGCTCTGTCCTGGAACCAAATTCTTAGCTGGTGAAAACTGGAGGGGAAAACCCTTGGAAATA
The DNA here is from genome assembly GCA_013399855.1 of Oxyruncus cristatus. Lineage (NCBI taxonomy): Eukaryota > Metazoa > Chordata > Aves > Passeriformes > Cotingidae > Oxyruncus > Oxyruncus cristatus. The sequence goes on along the minus strand of VXAY01003777.1, from coordinate 227,933 downwards.
CAGGGCAGTTTAGATCCTGTCCTTTCCCCAGGGAAGCTGGGTGCCCATTTCTGAGACAGCAAGCACCAAGGCTCCCATGGGGCAAGAAATCCTCCCACTTCTTCACTCTCTCTGGAGTGGGCCCTTTTCATTCCACACTGCCAGTTCCCTGTGATTGAAATTTGAAAGCATGTAGCTGTTAATCTGGGAGTGATTAAAGAGCCTCATTTCTTGGAAGAGTCAGTACTCATCATCTGCCATGCTGAATGAGCCTCTAACATCCCCTGATCCCATTATATTGTGATTAATTGTGCCAGTTTAAGTCAATAATTCATTTGTTAAAAATAGGCCTGCAAAGTATCATTTGTCTCAGGGGAGATATCAGAATAAAAAAAAAAAATTCATTTGATACTTCTCATTAAATTAGTGTTGGGAGTTCTATTGAAGGGTTCTGTTCATGAAACATTTATTGCAGGCTTATTTGATAAGAAGTTGTATTTGTCTAAAACTACGCCTGCTAACAGATGTAAGGGCCTGCATTTTTCCATTGTTAATGAAAGGATAAGGGTCTAAATAAGTACGTGACTGGGGAGGGGACAGTCTGTGGTGACAATAGCGGAGATTTGGGAACATGTGTTTCACAAAACAGGCGGAGATAATGTCCTCATCTTTCACTGCAAACTGGGGTCCCCTTCTCCCCACTCCCTGTTCAGCATGACAGTGGTAATGGGAGGTTATGTGCCTGCAATGGGAGATGGATGTGCCTCAAAGACTCATATGTGTAAATGGTTATGAATGTTGCATTCATATTCATCGAGCCATTAAAAATGTTTCGGCTGTAAACGGCTCTAAAAGGAATATATAGGGAATAGTAGCTAGTCTGCTAATGATAATGGCCATAACTGACAGAGACACATGCTTAATATCTTCATCTCTCCACTCACTCAGACTCTGTGCCACGGTAATATTCCTGGAGGTGTGTGGAAGGGTGTATGGGTCATGGGAGCTCACCAAGGCTGCACAAACCACCCCTCCAGGAGCAGGCTGGGTGGCTAATGGGGTGTGCAGCCCTGATGGATGGTGGGTCACGGGTTTCAACCCCGGCCAGGTCAGCGGGGGCCAGACCCCTTCCTGGCTGATGGATGTGCAGAGCCCGCGCCAAAGGGGTTCAGTGGCTCTGACCCATCCCTGGTGTCTCCACTGGAACACAAACTGGGCGGGGCTGGGCTCTCCCTGGTGCCAGAGGGCAGAGATGGGTCCTTGTGCCTCGTCCTTTCTGGGTGTGCAGCAAACCCCAGCCCGATGTGGCTGCCGGGACCCAGCGCCGCGTGTTCCCTGCACTTCTGTGCCCTGATCCAAGATCCAGCCCTCACAAACGGTAGGAAAAGTTTTGAACGGCCTTGGCATCCCTGAAGGAATTTCTTGCAGTGCTCTGAGTGCTGCTGCCCACCCACCCACCACAGCTGCAAGAGCCACTGTGCTTTTCAGAGGAGGTAAAACCCTCGGGGGACACTTACCTGGCTGGTCCCTGGGTTGAGCTGGAGCTCCAGTCACATGCATAGTTTTCTCTCTCCTCCTCTCCTTTCTCCCTATGCCGTGCCTTGATATTTGTTAGATTGCCAATGATTTATGTAAAAGACCTGTCACAATTACTAAGCTCCGACCCCGTGTCCTCATTAATCACCTGGAGCACCGGAGCCACCGCTGGGAAAGGTCTCTGGGGCAGGTCCCCACGCAGGGCTGGATCAGGTGTGTGCCCCGTGCTCACCCCGCCGCTGTGGCAAAGGGCTCCTTGTCACAGAGACTCACAGAGTCCCCTCCAGGCTCCCTCTGGAGCTGGGTTGTGCCAGGCAAAGCAGAGCCTGGTGTGTCCCTGCCCGGGTGACAGTGCAGAGGGTGCTTTTAACTCCTTGCTCTGATGCCACGAGGCCCAGCTGGACTGGGCCCATCATTTGCTTCGAGTAATGAACTGAAGGATGGGGAGAATGTGCTGGGGAAGGAGGTGCTGGGGAAGTCAAGGAAACCCTGCCCCGCTCAAGGAAACGTGCACGTCAGACTAGGCTGGGCTTGGAAACCCCATCAGGTCCGATGCCAGGGCCTGTTCCAAAATTTATACCAAGGGAAAAAAAAAAACCTCCACAAACCACAAATGCCTCTTCAAAACCGGGCTGTGTGGGGTATGTGTGTGTTTTTTTTTTTTTTTTCCCGTGTCTTTGAGCTATTTTATAGCTCTTGCATCACATTACCTGGGGATCTGCCCAGCGGCCGCCCCGCGCCGCGCACAATCCCTGCATTGTCTGGGAGCCCTCGTGTTTGACAGCAAGTTCCATTAACGGGACGTGCTCGGCCAAAAATGTGTCACCGCTGCGAGGGGCTGAGCGAAAAGCTGAGCCTTTGATGGCTGAGTGACACGCTCCGTGTGTCTGCGTGGGGTGGAGGGGACGTGAGCCGGAGCGGCGGTCGGGCCGGTGGGGACGGGGAAGGGGAAGGGGCTCGCCCGGGGTCCCGCAGCCGTGGGCGCGGGCTCTGTGCTGTGCTCCTCGGCAGCAGGGGCGCTGCGTCGCCCCGTTTTTAACACAGCTGTGGGTGTGCAACCTCGGCCTTTTAATGCACTGCTGCTACTTCTGGTGGTGTCCGTGGAGAAGCAGGATGGATCTTGTTTGTGCTGAGCAGAGTCTCGGCTCAATTAAGTCGATGAAGCCAAATCAAGGACGATTTCTATTCGATGGAGCTGTGAGTAAGTCTCTCTGTAAAACCAGTGCAGGTTGTGTCTCTCTCTGACAGATGGCTCGAGGAAGGTAGGGGTGCCTTGTCATTTTCTCACACTTTGGCAACATTTTGTGTAGCTTCTCCTGTCAATAAAATCTCATTTGAATTGACCTGAATTGACAGATAACTATTGACTCAAACAAGAGATGGATCCAGTCAATAAGCTCTCACGCCTCAGGGCATAAGCCAGTCACTAACTCAGGGAAGGTTAGAAGGAAATATCCCTGATGTGTTGATTATTCCATAAAATTGTCCACTAGGAGGATTTATGGACATTTGGTTGCTCACAAATACAACATACAGGGCTGTAGGGACCATTAACCTGTTCTAGTCCAACAGTTCTGAGGTTCTGCAGCTCTGAGTCTCTTTTCACGAATTGTAGAAGAAAAATTGGGTATTGGTGGTGTTTAAAGGCTTGGAAAGGAGCGGAATTTTGTTGTTGAATCTTAATCTGGATACTGGAACCTGAGATGTGCTTTCCCCATTTCTCTCGAAGTCGTCCCGTTCAGAGCCTTTGGTGCCTGAATTAAAAATAAGAGCTGAATTCTGTGCCTCCTCCTTGTGCTTCACACCCCGGAGTACCTGAGTTTGGGAGGAGCAAACCCCTTGGTTTCAACAGGTAGCATTGCTGCAAAATGTTCTGGAGCTGAGGACCCACCTTTGTGCTGTGTTTGCTCGCCAGAGGGTTTTTGGTGCTGGCTGAGCCCTGCCCTGGATGCTCAGGCTTTGAGAACTCCCGTGCATGGCAAGGGAAGGTTCAGCAGGAACAGGAGGAACAGGTGTCAGCTGGGAGCTTGTCACCCGACTGACTCCCACCACATCCCCGGGATCTGAACTTCAGAGGCTGAACCCCTGGCAGGAGGGCTCGGGGTGTGCAGCTGGAGCAGCCGGGGCTCCCAAAGACCCCGCAGAGCTCTGGGAGATCCCTCGGTGGGAAGTGACATCCAACAGCACCTTCTGTGGGAGCCCAGGAAAAGCTGCTTTGGGTGACATTTTGTGTGTGGCTGTTCCCCACAGCCCTCCCTGAGGAACAGCTCGTGCTGGCAGGGCAGGGTGGGGCTGAGCTGGGGTGCTGCAGGTCGGGAGCTGTCCCCGCTGTCCCTTTAAGCCTTGTGCTGTCCCCCTGTTCCCAGTGCAAGGCTGCCTGTCAGCAGGGAGCAGAAAACAGATTGTGACACAGGGCAGTGATTTTTTTTAACAATCCTATTATGAAAGACAGAGTGCTCCCATTTCCTTTGCAGCTTTTATCAAGACTTAAATTGCTGCCAAGGGAGAAGGAGGGAGGAGTGGTGGTGGGGGAACTTCACTGCTTTTATTTTATTTTTAATTTTTTTAAGAAAGGATTTTGCTTAGTTACTAAATTCCTCCCTAAGTCTCCTCCAAGCAGAGATCCAACAGTATCCCTATTAAATTATATAGAGCGAGTCCAGTCCTTGGCTGTCAGCGGGACCCATCAGTCCTAATTTATCGCCCCAGGAAACACAGTACAATTATGGTAATAAATAATAATAGGATTCAGTACATGACAACATGAATGATGGAGCCTCTCAGAACTCATTTACATTGCTTTGTGTTGCAATCACCCTGCTTCTAATGTAATGCCAAGCAAATGAGCCTTTTTGAATATTGTGCAATCTATTGCAAGTCAACTGGCACAAAACTCACTCAATAAATCATGTTCAAACACATGCCTCTAATGACAGGTAAATCAACAATGAAGTAATTGCATTTAATGTATTGAAATACTGGACAAAAACAGTGACCTCAAAGTGACTTTTTGGAGAAGGTTTGATATAGTTGCAATGGCAGACGGGTCTGTTTTTTTATCAGGCACTGATGCACATGTGAGAGTTGATGACACTGTTTCCTTGGCACACCTCGGTGTCCTGGTGCTTCTGTCCCAGCCCAGAGCCTGACGTGGCAGCGCTGGGGCCGGGCCTGGGCTCGGGATCAATGCTCTGGATAATCAGGGACACGGAGGGGAGGCTCTGCGGCTGCAGGGCTCTGTGACAGCGCGCTGGCACCTCGGCTGCAGAGCAGGGCGTTCTGGCCCGTTGCTTCCAATTGATCGGTTCGGTTTCCCCGATTTCCACGTTCCATTTATTTCAATAGGAAAGGGAAAAGACGCGCAGGACGCAAAGCAGAGGCTGCTGCGGCCCCTCCCATGGTTTCATGTGTGGTGGGGTGGGTTTGGGCTGGGTGTGGGGTTTGTTTTCCTGGGAGACTGAAGGCTGGAGGAACGGGTGTGCTCAGCGGGGAGTGCTCTGATGGAGCGATGCTGTCTCGGAGGACATGACTCCAGAGGGCCATCCGTGCTCCAGCAGAGGTGTTGCTGCTTGTGCTGCCCTTCCCGTGCCATGTTCCCTGCTCACGTTCCCTGCTCACATCCCAGCACTGACCTGGCAGGTGGCCACAGATCCTGAAGGTCCACACGCTTGGCTCTTCACCAGCCACTGGTGAGAAGGCCGAGGGGCTGGATGTCCAGGCGAAGCTGTGGGTGAGGAGCGGGCAGGACACGGAGCCAAGAGGATGGGAAGAAGCGGCCTTGGCAAAACAGTTCCTCAGTTGCTGCTGCCCCATAAAAATGTGATATCTGCAGGGGAAACTCCTAAGATTCTGTTTGAAAGCAAATGAAGAAACGACTTTGCAGATTTTGGCTCTGACTTTACTCCCTTACCCTTCCCTTGCAAGGGAATTTTGCAAGTGTCAAAGGTCTCCTTGGATTCTTCAGGCAATGGAAAGGTTTTACATATCCCCAGGCTTGACTGTCTCTGCTGATAGCTCCCATATGATATAAACTGATTAGCAAAACGTCTAGAGTCAGGACAAAAGAACTATTAACCAAGAAAAAAAGAAAACAACGAGAAATATCTGCAATTTTAGAAAATTGTTACCAGTTGTGCTTGCCATCCCGCTTGTTCCTTGGCAGTGGGAATGTCAGGATGCAATCACCCAGTTTTCCTAGACACCAGGACTCTGAGATCTCAGTTATAAATACTTCCAGTGTTGATCATGTGGTGGCTGTGTGGGGCTTTGTTTTGTTTCCTCCTGGCTGTTAGGATGGATTCCTGTCATCCCTGGAAGCATGGCAGGTATTTGGCAACACAGTCCATTGCCCAGAGGTAAAACCCTTCACACCCTGCAGTCTAAACTCAGAATGGGGTGTGGGGTGGCCGTTGTTTAGTTTGGGGTTTTTCTGGGCATCTGAGATAGAGTCGTGGTCTAAACTTCTATGAGCTTTTCTTGCTGTTTTCAGTGGCTACCACTGATAAAAACCCCTGGTCTCCTCGGGTGCAGTGGTGTGAATTCCAGCCTGGATGAAGGCGGCGGCTGCAGCCCAGGGCTGCTCCTCCGAAATAACGGCGGGTCGAGGGTTGGACCCTGGTTTTAGTCCGAGGTTTTGCCCGGTGTTTGTTGAGCCAGTATTTTCTCCGGGCTGCTGCCCCTCTGCCACCCAGAGGAGTCACACGTGGGCAGGTCTGTGTGGTTACACGTGTGGTTACACGTGTGCTCACACACACACACACGCAGCAGCACGTGGGTCCCGGACGGGTCCCGTTTCCAGGCTCTCCCCTCCGGCTGCAGCCCCCCGGTGTGAATTAATGTCGGCAGGAAAAGGACTCGCTCCCCTCCCGTTTCACTGCGCGGCTCCCCAGGGCCAGTAATCGCGCTCTGGCTGTGCCGCGCCCGGCGGAGGCAGCGGGATTGATGACTGGGGGTCACCGCGCTCCACCTTTCCCACTGCTCCGCCGGAGCACACGCACGGCCCGGCTGGAAGGGAGCGAGGGGCTGAAAGGGGGGGATGAAGGGTCGGGAACTGCAGAGGGCCCCGGCCCGGACAAAAGGAAGGGAAAGCTGCTCTCGCCGGCGCCTGCAGCCAGAGCTGAGTTGGGGTTCCTGGTCTTTGCTCCCCCTCTCCCCGCAGGGAATTCAGGGGAGCTGCTGCATTTACTGCTCTGGAGAAAGGGAAAGGTGCAACCTGTAAGGATTTGGGGAATCTGGGAGTTTGGCAGGGGATTTGGGAATGTGAACGCTCCTTTTCCTTTGCTGTCCCTCTGCCATCCACCTCTCTGTGCCCACCTGCTCCAAGGACACTGTGCTGCTGATGGACTGAAACGAAGAGCAGGGGTTGTGGGACACCAGGAGACTGGGAGCACCAAAATGGGAAATGAAACCCGGACAGGACTGAGTGCTGTGAGCAGTTATCTCCTCTGCATCTCCAGACGCAGAGAGTCTGCCTTCCTTGGCTCCTGGGAAAGGATGGCACGGGGGACAAGGGATCCCCCTTCACTTTCCAGAGGGAAATTCCTCCAGAGAGGCATTCCCTCTGCACTGCCTTTCCGTTCCAGGGTCCCGCCATTGCCTTTGGGAAAAGCCTTCCCCCTGCTCTGAGACTTCTTAACCCCCAAGCTTTTCACCTCCCTTGGTCGAGAGTTGCTCTCTGCCCTGTGGAGTGTGGGAGTGGGGAACAGGGGTTTGCAAAATCCACAGGCGGTTCAGCCTCCCCTGAAGTGCAAAACACTGTTTTCATCCTCCAAGTACAGACCTGGAGCGGTTGCACAGAGATGTCCTTGGGGTCCCTGGAGTCACCACACGTGCACCAGGGTACCTGCAGGGAACAGCTTGGACTCACGGGGCCTTTCTCTCACAGTGTGCACGTGCTTTGGTTCACCTCCAGGGCCCAGAGGTTGTGTCTTTTGAAGAAGAGTCTTGAAAGCTCTCTCGGTGCAGTAAACCATTGTGGGAACACAAGGTTCAGTTTCAGGCTGGTTTAAGGTGAATTAAGAGATTAAGAGCACTGCCACAGCCTTTGTACTGGCTTACTAAGTCAGTTAAAGATTATCTATTGACATGTCAGATGCATCATCACCTCGCTGTGATTCAGCAGTTGCTCTTCATATGCACAAATGCAAGTTAACATGCTGGAACTAGAACATTTTTCATTGAGATTTAACTTAATACAACTTCACCTTTGTTTGCTCTAACAACATTCAGTGGCTCTAATGACTCACAGAGCGGGTGTCACTCTGAAATTTGAGTCTTTGCAAGAGATGTGAAATGTTGTTGTTGCCCTACTTTGCAGAATGAGGAGATACAGTGAAAATGGGAGAAATCGGTCCAATAGCACTCAAGAAACTGGCAATAAAGAAGACATGTCAGTCACTTGTAGGAACAGAGGGAGATTTTGGATTTAATTCACCTCAAATTTCAGTTGATTCTGCACAAGTGAGTAGTGATTTTTGATTCACTGCAGACAAGAAAAAATGCTGATTTTGCTGGCTGAGTCAGCTCTGAGAATCTGATTTGGGTATGGCAAGGTTTATTCTTTTGTTATTGTAACAAAATAAATAACAAAAAGATGTTCATCAGAGGAAAAGGTGAGATCTTGCCCTGCACAGAACTGATCTTTCTCTTTTGTGGGTGTGTAATTTCGCACTGCGTGTGAAACAAGCAGAGGCTGAGGTGGCACAGGAGAGGGGAGGAGAATGAAGTGATGCAGCTGAAGTTTCCAGGACCTTATGGACCAGTAATAGAAAACCTGCTCCTGTGAATTCCCTGGTTCCTGCTCACCGGGGTCCCCCAGCTTTGCACTGCAGAGCCAGCCAGTTCTCCATGACTCCAGCAGAGTGCTTTGCTGTGCCTCCCTCGAGAGAGAGTTTTGCAGCCCAGCAGAGCTCACCAGAGGCAAGATTTCCTGGCCATCAGTCTGAATTTCCCTTTGCTCGCTTTCGTCGCGTTGCTAATTAGCTCCAACCCACTGGCCCGTCTCTGCTCGGTGAAGTGGCCTTGGAAAGCCACTTCCAGCATCTCACAGGTCCCCATTTCCTCACCAGTCCCCCATCCCTGTCCCCCCCTCACTCCCCATTCCTCGGGACGGGCTGTGCCCGTGCGCTCCCGGCGTTTTCCAGCCCTATTTTCCAAAGCACCCTCGGAGCAGGGAGGTCACTCAAGGAATTTGCTGGAGCTTCAAAGAACTCGGGTCAAGATCCAGCGAACTGAATACCCGAGGAAATTGGGTTGCTAGGATCCCGGGATTGTTTATTATGCTCTCAACTTTAATTAGCTGTAAGTAACATCATGTCAGTGTTCTGCCACAAATGCTAAAGCTGTCAAGGCAATTTTACCGAGTCTGGCAGCTTAAATCAGAAACAAGAAAGTCAACATGTCAATAATGGATCTAGACATGATGGATATATTAAAGGGGAAACCTAAAAGTTCTGGACTTCATTATGCTGCCTTCAGCTCTGACAGTGTGTGCCAGAGAAATCTGCACCTCGTTGGAAAAGCCCTTTGGAGATGCTGTTCCCAATTATGGGGCACTTCTCCTCACCTCGGAGCAGTTGGTTTTGGCTGTACCTACCCCACAGAATGAATTAGGAAAAGGGCAGGGGTGGAAATAAGCTGTTCAGGTTCAATTTCGACAAATCTGTGGCTGTAGGGAGGGCAGGGTGAGGCTGATTTTTCACGTGGATGTTGTGCTTTTTTAAAGCTTCCTGGGAAAGGGACGGACACTTTGGCCGCTGGAAGCAGCTGTATTTTCCTGTAGAAGTTTTTTGGGCGTGAGGCTGAGCAGGGAGTCACATGGAGATGATGGACCTGTGGCTGCAGGGGATGTGTGTGGGAGAGAGAAAGTGCAGGAACCAACTTCCTTTATATTTCATTACTTAATAGTTGTTTATTTTCTGACATGTCCCATTTTAAGTGTATTTTGGCTTGTGTATTTTACATATGTCTATGAAAATTAAGCAGATTTGCCACGGTCTGACAATGTTAATACTGCCCTGAAAATACAAACAGATGTTTTAGGAGCCCTCAGGTTGTGGGTTGACCACAGCTGTGCGTGCATGTCAGGAGCCTGGACTCCCCATACCTGGTGGGAAAGTGTCCAGGTGTCCTGAGGTGGGGCTGGCAGCAGAGAATGCCTGATTTTACATGAGGTAATGGATGACTCAGTGTTTGGTTTGAAATCTGGAAGTGTGGAGGTTTTGCAGAGCAGCAGGACTAAAGAAACCCAGAGCTTTTAGTGAAGCTGAACTGTCCTCTCAGTTCAGTGAAACCCACGTGCACCTGCCCGGCCCGGGGCTGCTGGAGACCCCTTTGCTCAGAGGATGGTTGCAGCTCCTTCCCAGGGCTCCCAGGGCAGGCAGGGCAGGGTGTGCGCTGCCACCTCGGGCAGGGTGGCCCGTGAAACACCCGTGCTGGCTGTGGGAGCAGGAGGGACGGTTTTGATGCTGCCCCTGTGCTGCCACAGGGACCCGCTGGTGCCTTAAACGCTCTGCTCGCCCTCAGAGCTGGACGGGGAGGCTGCTCAGGTCACAGCACCACCTTTGAGGCTCATCCTTGTGCTCGTATGACCCCAAGGCTGTCCCTTACCCCTCGCTGGACCCCGGGTGTGGGACAGGAGTGGTGCTGGTTGTGTGACCCCCCCTTGCTGCTGCCTCCCAGAGCCTGCCCGGGCTGCCCTCCCAGCTGCTTCTGCTGAAGTTCAGCAGCACCTCGAGCCCATCACGGAATCAAAAACTTGGCCTCTGTGCTCAAGCTTTTCTTCCTCTCCCATATTTGGCTCTCCCAGATGTTCTTGGTCGTTTCCAGGTTGCAATTAATAATAATAAATCAGTGGAGTCCATCAGTGTTTCCTGCCACCACTTGGATTAGCGGGCTCTGTGTTTTTCCAGATTTTCCAACTGTTGGTCAAGGGAAGCTGTCATGTGGGGACTGTTGGTTAATAATAAACCCCACCACACTCCTCCCTGGGAAAGAAACATCTTCACATCTGCTTTTGGGTGGAAACATCTGTCCTATCCAAGCCTTGTCTGTCTTGAGAAGAGACAGGCATTCAGGGAGAGTGTTCCAGCTGGGAGGGTGTTTTCTTCTCTCTCTCTCTCTCTCTTTCCGAAATCTTTCTGACATTGATATGCACCAAGCAGCCAGCAGCATCCCAACATTTGCCAGGCATTTGTCTCGTACACAAAACTGTGTGAGCAACCCAGGGAAAATCATGAAAAATGTAATTTAAAAACAAAAATTTAAAAGGCTGCTGCTTCTTAAGGATGCAAATATTTAAGAAAGGTGCTACCAACAGTGTGAATGTGCAGGAGTGAAGCCATCAGAGCTGGTGCTCCCACTTCTTTTCTCACTTCTCAGGCACTGCTACTTCCAGGCTCCACTTTGGCAGCCCAGGTTCCAAGTACCACTTGCACGAGCTCCTGCCCCCTTTGAGAGGCTCTCGGGTCACGGGACTGTGCAGAGCTCCCTCCTGCCCTCTGCCAGCTGCTCTGCGAGCCCTTCCCTGCTTGAGGCTCTCCTGGTGCGGGCACAGGGGTGCTGCCGGCCCTGCCTGGCCGTGGCAGACTTGGCTGGGTGGTGCAGGGCAGGAGCGCTGCCCCAGCTCACCGCTGCCTCTGGCAGGGCTGTGCTGGGAGGGTTCTCCAGCTGGGTAGGGGGGTATGGTTGCAGCAGCCCTTCCCTCCTGCACTCGCCCCTCCTGTGCTCAGGCAGAATCAGTCAGGCCCCGTGCGCCCGCTGCCAGGCCCTGTACGGATGGATTCCCGCGGCAGAGGAGGATGTGTCTCCTCCAGCCGCCCGTTCCCGGCTCGGAGCGGAGCATCCCGTGCTCCTGCTCTCCCCGGCCGGGTGCTGGACCCGGGAGCTGCCTCGTGGCGTTTATTACGGGAGCAGAAAGTGCTTCCTCATCACCGAGAGCAGCTGGAGACAGAGAGGTTCTCAAAGGCGTGTGACTGACCTCCACCTCGGCTGCGGGGGCCGGCTATTGCCGACTCAGTGGAATTTTTTTCTTCTTCTCCCCGTCTCTCTCTGCCTCTCCCGTTCCTTTCCGCAGTGTCCTGACCTTGTGAGGCCTTGGTCTCCCCCCTATCCATCTCCCAGCGCTCAGTCTCTCCTGTGAACTCATGCTGGGAGATTAATTGCCACTATCGCCCCTAATCCATCACACTTCCCAAAGATTGTTTTGACATCTAGTTAATTTTTGGCTGATGATTTATCAAATTCTTATTACCGTGCTCTGAAGGGGCTCATTTATTGTGTTGATTCATGGTAATGATAAAGGGGAACCTTTTTGAATTTTAACTACATTCCCTCATGTTCTTCCCAGCACAGCTAAAGAGGAAAAAGGGAAAAATATAGCCAGGGACTCTTAATTCTGAGAGTAAAAGGGGAGGGGGGAAAAACCCCCTCTATCCTCCGTTATTTGTTTGAGAGCCAAAAGTCCTAAAAGAGGTTAATATATATTAAGACATATTTTTAGAGTTCTGGTCTGGACTGTGTTTCAAGAGCATCCCCTCAAGGCTCTTTAAAACATTTATTGCCCTGTAATATTACCTAAATGTCTACTACCATTTTATTCAAATAGAACTTAATGCTAAATGATGTCAGTCATGTACCAGTGGAAATGTAAAACATGTCTCTCTGCCAGTCCATATGGCAATTCCAGCTTTTAAAAGTACACAGAGAATTTTCTGCAGCCCTTTATGTCATTCCCCCATCTTTGTTCCCACCTATTTTTAATTTGCTGCGCAGTTTTTAATAAGCCCAGATGGTAAAAGAAACACAGTAAATGGCCATTCTCCTCTTTTTCTTCCCAGGCAGTTTGGGGAGTTGGAGCCCTTACATGGAGGGGAAGGAACGTAGCAAAGGGGGGGTGTGGGGATTCGGTCTGGGGGAAGGAGCAGGGGGTTCCTGTGGGTTTGTACACGGCTTTGGAGAAGGAGCTGGGGGTTCGTGTGGGTTTGTACACGGGTTTGGAGGAAGGAGCAGGGGATATGGTGGATTCATACGTGGTTTAGGAGAGGGGAGGTGCACAGCTGCTGTAGTGGGTGGTGAGACAGCTTTCCAGGAGCTGCAGAAGGCCTGGGAGGACCTGGTGTGCTGATATGGGGTTCATGCCGTGTAGGGCTGAGGGCAGGCACAGGTAGAGTGGCCTGAGATACCCTCCAAGGCCCCAGCTCAGCTGTTCCCCCGTGCCATGCCGTGCCCTCCTGCCCAGCTGTGTCAGTGCCTGTTGAGGAGAGCAAGGATGTCCCTGTGGATAAAGCCCTGAGAGCCCGAGGCTCAGCTCCTGCTGCTGCCCCGGCCTTCCCCTCACGAGTGTTCCACGGGCTTTGGCTCCCTGCTTGTGCACAGCAATAATCATCTTTCCTTTGATCCATCTGTCTTCACCACGGAGCCGGGAAGTTCTTTGGGGCGGAGGCTGTCTCTGCTCAGACACACGGGCTGACAACAGTGCTGGGCACTGCTCCAGGACAGAAACAATGAGCGAGGGGTGAGGAAAGTAGGCTCCAAACAGGAGGGAGGAAGCAAACAGGTCTTTTTTTATCAGTTTTTTCAGCTTTCAACTTCAGCAGATCGTTTTATTCGGCCTTTGGGGACTCTGTAGGATTCATTACCAGGGCACAGAATTCAGCCATGAGCATCCAGCAAGGGCTGGAGGGAGGGAGCAGCTCATCCATTCTCTGCAGGTCAGCATGGGCTGTGGGGCTTGGGCTCCTTGCTGGGCTCCATCCTGGGCTCTGCCCTCCCTCTCCTCGGACAAAGCAGTCCAGAGCTCTTGGGTGTGTTGTTTTATCAGTCTTGGCATCTTTCATATCAACAGTACAGTGGTTTTCAGCAGGAAGTGGTGTTGTCAGGCGTGAAAATATGACAAAATGCCATAAAATACCTATAGTTCTGTTTTTCTTGAAGAAATTCCTGGAAGTTAAAAAAACCCACACACACAAAAACCCCCAAAACAATAACCAAACTCTGCATTCTTCTGATGATCCATACAGGGTTCTTCTGGAAGGAGGTGCCAGCAGTCAGTGTGGAGCACCAGAACAGCTGGGTCTTGTCACTGCTGGTCACCTCCCATGCCAATAGTACTGGAGTCTGGAGTAAAATTCCTCCAGGTTCAGCACACTGAAATGGCCACAGGAACATTTCTGAACAGACAGGGCCTCAGCCTGGTGCTGTAACAGTCCTTCCCAGCGGTCCTGAGGGAAAGCAAAATGTTGTTCCAGCTCTGCCTGGAGTCACATTTTCCTTCCCCTCTCCTCCTCCGTCCCGGCACGCCCTGAGCATCCCCAGCCCTTTCCACACAGGCCAGCAGGTGCTCCGGCCTCCATCAGCCCTGCAGAGCTGTGCCAGGTGTGTGCCAGGTGTGTGCCATGTCTGTGCCATGTCTGTGCCGTGTCCGTGCCGTGTCGGTGCCGTGTCCGACAGCACCGCGGGCTCTGCTCTGCAGCCACGTTTGAATTCTTCAGTCAAAACCAAACCTGACCCAGTTTTAAAAATTCACAGTGGGGCTCTGTTTTAGTTTGTTTCAGTCTCTTAGGGCTACTAGCTATTAATTTCGATCCCACTGGAGTGTTTCGGGGTTTTTTGTGCGTTTGGAGGTTTTTTGGGTGTTCCACGTGTCTCAGTCCCTGCGTGTCTGTGAGGAGTAGGAGGAGGCTGTGGGTGAGGGTCAGATGGAGGGAAGGCTGCTGAGGAGGGGCTGGGAGTTCCAGTGGTGAGGTGGGAGGCTTTACTAAGGGGAGGAGACACCCACTCTGGATCTGTTTGTCCTCTGTTACCATGTGACAGGGCATCAGGTCTGCCACGAGATGGGATATGGTTCTAGTTTGGGGCCAGTCCCATGAGCTCTGGCAGCCCAAGCAAGGCTGAGAGTTGCACCACAAGAGCCTTCCTGTGCTCTCAGTAGCACTTGTGTAAGCCAGGAGTAACCCCGCACAACTAGGAGCAGAGTCAGCCCCGCAGCAACTGTGCTGGAGTGAGGCCGAGGCAGGGCAGGGCATTGTTCATTTGCATCACGCCCTCTCCTTATCTTTTATTTTTCTTATTCCCTCTTTTCTCCTNCCCTCGCACTCTGCGCCTCTCATTTTCCATCCCTTTAAATGAGGTCACCCTGACGGGCTGAAGGACGCGGGGAGCGGGAGAGGTCACGCATTAGCACAGCCATAACCGCGCTGCTGCTGGAACCCTGCGAGTCATCCATCACGGCCTCCACCACTCCATTAGGCCCCGCATGAAATATGCCCCGCTCCGGCTCGCGGGGCCATACATCTCCCCGTCTAGACACCTTCCTGTTGTGTGAAGATCAATGCCGCGCGGTCATGCATCATGTGTCATCCAGTAGCCCTCACTCTAATAATCGTGTCTATTCTCTAGTCTGCAGTATAAATTATGGGCACTGGGAAAGTACTATATTATTCAGCAACCTTGGTCACTAATGGATTATTGGTTTAATGGCTGATAATGTGAGCTCCTTTTTTTTTGGCTGGATCCTACCTTTATTTATTTATCTTTTTTTTTTTTTTTTCTTTTTTTTCGTGATTATCATTCTCAGTGATGACTGATTTGGATTCCCATCCAGAGGCTTTCACCCTTGCAAAGCAATTATAATAATAAAGCCCTTTGACCGTGGGCCTGCTGTCCTGGCTCTCGCTTAATAGAGAGGCTTCTGCTAAAACAAAAGTCAAATCTCTCTCTGTCTCTCTCTCCTAGCTCTCTCTCCCTTCCCTGTCTTGTTTTAGCTACTGAGCCCTTTCCCTGGGATGGGGCCTCAGGCAAGAGAATAGGAGTAAAGATCCAGGGATCTGAGGCCGTACTGGGTGCCCTGGGGAAGGCAGAAGCCACGCTGGGCCCCGCCAGCTCCTCGCCAGCACAGCCACAAACCAACATTGTTTTTCCCAGTTCTCCCAGTAGCGCCTTGTGCTGCACCTGACCGTCCCCTCCATCCCTTGGGAGGGGGAGCAAACCCCAAGGAGAAGGCAGCTGGAGGGTGCTGGGGAAGCGGGAGGGCTGGGAGCAGGACGAGCCCCGACACCTCAGCGCAGGCAGCCCTTAATTGCCTGTAACGAGTGCAGCGAGTGCCGCGTGTTGCTGCGCCGCGGCTCCCGCACGTGTCAGCTGCTAATTTGTTGCTGTTTGTTTGTACATGACAGTAATGTGTTTACCTCATTAGGGGATGTCAAAGTTCCCCAAATCTGTAGCTGGGAGATTACGGATTTCCTCCGCTGACACGCGGGGGAAGCGGCAGGCGAGGGAGCCGGGCTTTGGCAGCGGGACCAGCGGAAGGGCGGGTTAACCCTTCCCGAGAAAGCCTGGCTGCTGTTCGCTCCCAAATCCAGAGCCCATGTATCAAACTGTGGCAGTTAAATACCCTTGGACACCACAGCGAGGGCCGTGATGTAAAACCTGTAAAACCTCTTAAAGCAAGGACACGAGAAAGAATGGGCATATAAAGAGAGGGGGTTAGAAAGCAGCCGCGATACATCACAGTCGGCTGCTCGAGCCGCAGCCAGGCCCTCATGCAGCTACTCATTGAGCAGTGCCTTCCCATTAATTATGATTAAACTACCCTACAGTTAGTTCTTCCTTCATTTGTAAAATGCTCCTATTTTCCAACCAGTTCTAATCTTGGCTGTAATTATCCTGACGGTGGAGGAGTCACTCCAAGAGCCTTTTCTTCTCTCCCTGATGAATTTGAGTCCAACCAGGATCTGTAGCTCCGTGGCTGCAGCCTGGAGCTCCTGCCCACAAAGGAGGTGCTGGGTGGCTTGGCCACATCCAGCACCCCTTGCTTTAGGGGGGTCTGGTGTGGAGACCAGCTGAGGCCCTGGATTTTGGTGACCTCGGCCTTCCCCTGTTCCATGCCATTCATACCTAGATAATTTATGGGATTGCTCCGAGAATTAATTAGTTAAATCTGTGCAGATTATGCTGAAAGTACTAGAGGCTGCTGCTGCCTATGTTTTCTGCCAACGCATCACATTTCCCACCTTCCATGTGAGTGAATTCCTAGGATGCTGTCCAAACTGACAAGAGGAGCAGGAAATGCCTCCTGCGAGGGCAGAAGGAAGGTGTTAGGAAATCAAAGGAGCAATTCGAGAGCTGCAGGTTTTTCTTTGGCTGCAGGAGAGAGCAGTCACCGTGTCCCACTCCCACACCACCCTCTGCTCTCCAAGATAAGCCAGGCCGTGTTTTCTCAGCCCTTGACATGCTAGGAAAGCCCAGCGTGGATGGCAGTGCCAGGAGGGCTGTCCCCTTCCAGTGCCAGCGAGGCCGTGTCCCTTCCCAAACCAGTGAGGCCATGTCCCTTCCCAAACCAGCGAGGCCATGTCCCCAAACCAGCGAGGCCGTGTCCCTTCCCAAACCAGCGAGGCCATGTCCCCAAACCAGCGAGGCCATGTCCCTTCCCAAACCAGCAAGGCCGTGTCCCTTCCCACAGCGTGGCTGCAGCCCTGGGAGCAGGCTGGAGGGAGGGAGAGGAGCCTGAGGGATGGGGACAGGAGAAGGGTCTGTGTTAGCTCGGTCGGGGTCACTGGCAGCACATGCTGGGAATCCCTCAGCAGCTGGTATCTCTGACAGACAGAAGGAGTATCTCAGGGAAGATCTCAGCAATCAGCTTGACGGGGGTGGCTGGTTCCACTTCCTTTGAGACACAGCTCTGGCACCGTTTGACTCTGCTGATCAGATAGGAGCTGCATTACAAGGCAATATTGTGGTTTCCTTTAATGTCCTGCCAAACTACATTTATCTCCTCATTCCTTCCCCACCCTCCCTGAGAAACCCCACTCAGGTCACAGCATGGAGAGAGAGCCTTGCCCTGGAGGAGGGGGATGGAGTCCTAATGCGGAATCTGGGTTGATAAGCATGTTTTATATTAGTCAGGAATGAGGCACAAGGACTTAATTAGACTGGTTCAGTGTACAGAGGTCTTGACCTACAAGTAAGAACATTTAGAAGGCTGAAGCAGTGGTTGTAAAATCCTGGAAGGCTTGTGACTCCCATTTCCGAAACCATCAACGTTGTGGCTAAAAAGAGGTAGTGTTTAGAGTTTGTGAATCCATGGCAAGGAGCAGGACCGTGTGATGGAGCTGGCTGAGGGCTGTGTTTGAGGGTTGGAACAACAGTTTTAATTCCAGCTCTGCTGACAGAGGAGGCTCCAGGAGCTCATGAGTAGGAAGGTGGAGTAGCTGAGTTGTGTAAGAAGGAGCAGAAGACTCTTGGGCTCATCCTGGCTGGTGGCAGGAGGCCTTCCATCAGCTTGGGGACTGGAGGAGTGGTTGCGCTCCAGACCTGGGAAAGGCACTGCAAGGAACGTCCCTGTGCAGGCGAAGGACACGGTGGGAAGAGCCTGTGTTTTTATCTCTTAAAGAATTGCAACCATTTGTCCCTGAGCCTCAGCAGTGCTACAAAGGCCTGCTCCCAGTCATCCCGGATCATCCCGTCCGAGCCTGAGCAGCACCAGCCGCAGACATGGCTGTGGCAGTTCCAAGGGCCATCGAGCATATGGCCAGCAAGGGCACTTTGTCGTTTCTGCCTCGCAGGACTGAAGTGCTGAGCCGGCAGCTCCCATCTGCATCCCCGTCCTGGAGGGAGGATCCATTGGGCAACCCCTGTGGGCACCGAGGGGAAGAGGGACCTGTTTTCTCTAAAAACTGGTGGAAAGAGCTGGGCTGTGCTTTTGGCAGAGGACTCGAGCTGCAATTAGTTACAATCAGCAGGTTTGCAGTGCACTGGCAGCCAGAAGGGTGTGAGCGTGGAGGGGTGGGCTCAGCTCTGAGCGATTACACACAGGCTGGTGCTGCTTTTAATTATACATAAAATCAGGTACAAACAGTCACACATCTGCAGAGGCAGAGGCACACACACAGAGTCAGTCCTGCCACCTTTATATAGCTCCAGTTACCTTTGTCAGACGTTTTGGGGGTACACAGTACGGGTGTGTGAGGAGAGGAGAGGGAAAAACCCTGGGAAAGGAAATCAGTTGACACTCCCAGCTCTCTTCTCTCTGCTGCTCCAGAGAGCTCTTGAGTGACTTCTTGCCATAGTGATACAGGAGTTCCAAGGCTTGGTGGGACCCTCCCTCCAACCATCCTCAGAAGGCCACAGTCAGAGAAAGGGGGACCCCCAAAATTCCTAAGCGTACTTTTCCATTCCCGTGATCCCTAGCTGAGGCCCTGCACCTGCAGAAATCCTCAACCATCACATTTCCACTGCTCCAGCCGATAACGAAGATAATTGTTTCATCCACTTTGTCAAGCTGAAATGAAAAGAGGGCAAAGCAAAATGATGCCATCATAAATCATCAGGCTGAGACAGCAAAAAAAGGACAAGATAGTGACTTCATTAAGGGTTATGTATTGTGTCATTAAGTTGGCAGGGGTCACCTTTCATGTCACGCAGCAGCCCCATGATGCATTGCTGGCTCCTCTTTCCAATAAAATTAAACGTAGATGTAAAACTGATTAGGCCGTGTTTGCCTGAGCCCAAGGCAGGGAACTGCGCCGGGAATAATTGATACAAGATCGCGGCTGATTTGTAATGGCAGCGATTTCTCTTCCTGGTCATTTCTCTGCTGACCTTGCCCATTAAAATAAGCCCAGCTGCCTTGAAAAGAGAGACGCTCATTCCACCCCTTCCCTCCCCCTGCCCGAGCCACTTGCCTGGAATTCATTTCCTCGCTCGCTTTCCTCGGGATTTCTCGTTCCCATCGCTGCAGGCTGGTGGCCACGGGCTGCCTCAGCTTGGGGTGAGAGCAGGGACAGCCCTTGGTGCGTTCTGGTGACACCATCCCTGTGTGCCAGTGACATCCCCTGCTGCTGTTCCTGCCCTCCTGACTGACAGCACACCTCTGGCTGTCCCAGAGCCCCTGCTCCCTGTTCTGTGTCCCGCTGCAGGGCAGGCGATGCTCTCCGGGGTTACAGGACCCTCCCGGGGTGCAGGTCCGTCAGGGTTTGGGGGTGTTTTGTGGAAGGATAATTGTGTCCCCCCTGAAGCTGCGGCTCTCAGAGGCATCACCCCAGAGGGAAGCAGAGCACAGGGCTGGCTCCATCCTGCAGCTGTTTGGTCCATGGATGCCCTTTATTTCTCCTTCCTGCAGCATCTCTCTAATAACCTGGGGCCCACACGGTGCTCTGATTTCGGAGGGGCCTCTCCGGTGCACCATATATTACAGTGCCCGAGGAGCCTCAGCAGATTTACACTCCTGCTGTTTACAGCACTTTCCCAGGTGAGGCTGGAGAATATGAGCTCAGGCCAGGGATGAAAGTGGAGGCGGTCACGGGGATTTTAACTTGTGCTTACACTTTCCTTTGGGGAGCTGGAGAGAGGAAAATTACGATGCTCACCCAAAGCCCAGTGCCAGACCTTGAGAAGTGCTCAATGTGGGTGGCTTTCAGAGGGATTATTTATCCACTTAGAGCTAAATATGTGTTTACATGGTCTGATGGAGTGGAACTCTTAGCCGTATCAACTGTGCCTCGTTCTTGATGCCTTTTGGCCAAGACCTTCTCAAGTGGCCACTGGATTTGGGACACTCTGCTTTAAGAGAGGCCCTGGAAGGGCACCCGTTTCTGAGCACAACCACTAAACTGCTGGAAAACTGAGTGGCTGCTAAGGTGCCTCGAGGTGGATGGCTGAGAGAGTGAATTCCTCTCTCCAGTCGCAAAGAACTCCTGGAAATCCCAGCCCTGGCCCAGGACAAACCCTCCGCTGTGGGCATCGCTCCGGGGAGGGGCACGGGGTGGTCCCAGCTGGGGACCTGACCCACAGCCTGGGAGCTTTCACAGAGCTGAGCCTCTGCAAACACCCCCGAGCCGAGCCCAGGCAGGGTTTGAGCTCTCCCTGCTCGTTTCCTTCGCTCTCAGGTCGGTCAGGGAACCTCAGAGCTATCAGGGAAGGGGATTGATTGAACCGAGCGCCCGCGATAATGGCACTGGAAGGGAGCAGAGTAAATAACCATGGCTGGATCCCTTTGCAAGGGAAAACTATTAGAGAGACAGAACCAGTAAAACAAACACAATTTCACGTGTCAACCCAAGACATATGGACTAAAAATACATATAGGGAGAGAAGCGAGCCCGCACAGGAGGGGGAATGCAAACCCCTTATAAATGGGGAAGTGAAACCCACTCATTTCCCACACGATAACCAACCTGGTGGGGAACAAAGGAGCCGAGACCTCGTGCCATAAACAACCGGGGAAACACAAACCTTTCTGGGGCGCAGATGGCTGCTGCTTAGATTTTATTTTTCTTTTCTATACATTTGACAGCTAAATTCAGTCACTTGTGAACAACGTGGCCATAAAAATGAGGAATAATGATTGGAGGTATCTTACTTTTGGTTTAATGGGCTCTCGAGTGATGCTGAGGAGCTGCTCCCACCCTCTGGGGGGAGAGGGGCTACGATGCTGTGGCCGGATCCTCGGGGGCTGCTCACGGGGCTCACGCAGCAGAATCCCACCAGCTGTGGATGGGGCTGTGGTTTACGCAGTACTGGCTCCAAACTCCAAATTAATGCTGTCCTCAGCTGCACTGCTTCAAAATTTGATTGCAAAACCCTGTTGCTGACACAGCTCTCGGCGTTCCGCTCCCCCAGCCAGGCGGAGGGGTGGGCTCGCACAGATTTTATCAGCTTTTCAACCTTTCCCTCATTAATTATTTCAGTTATGTCAGACTTGAGCAGAGGATTTTTTTTTTTTTTCAGCAACCAGAGAGAGTCAGGCCCTCCTTGCCAACCTTAATTGTTTGTGTAAAACCCTTACTGAGAGATTTTCAGAGGGCTAAAGATACATCTGCCAGGAACTGGAAGGGGCTCCAGCCTTCTCTGCAACAGTTTCAGTCTATTTTCATCCACAGAATCACTATAAAATCTGAGTGAATCCAACAAACCCCTCTTTACTCCACTACACTTTCCTGTAGAAGACACTTTGCCTCCATGAGCTGCTTTGAGATGCTCACATTAAAGAAACTCAAGGTGATATTGTTTATTTTCAGAACTTTTACACACCGATAAAAATGTGTGTGTGTGTGTGTGTGTGTGTACCTCGCTATTGTCAAGGATACTAATTCTGGATATAGAGGAGCTGAGTGGCACCAGCAACATGGAATCTAAATATAGAGAACATCCAACAGAACTACAGACTCCATTCTCAGCACTATAATTTTAATGAGATTATGTATAATCCCTCTGTTGACACTTCTGCCATCGTTCCACAAAGGAACGAGGTTTGTCTGTACCCACCTCCCACAGAGATGAGCATTTTGGCCTCTCTTTTAGGAATCTCCCTAAAATCACCTGGCCAAAGATGGCTCTGGCTGGAGGAGAGTGAATCCAAGGGGTGATTTTGCCTGGTAGTGAAGGATTAGTTGGCTTGGAACTTGTTTAGGGACACATCCTAAAACACACAGCCCAGTGTTGCACATCAGCTATTCACTGACATGATATTAGACAGTATTTAAAACTAAAGCTGGCTCTGGCGGGGAGATTTTCCAGGCTGGAAGGCTGAGAAAAGCATCACGAAGAGGAGTCTCAGCTGCTTTGCTGAGGATGGAATTAACTCTTTGTAAAAAGGCGGGGGGAAGGAACCCAACCATAATATCTAGAGGGCTTGAATTCTCTGAGCACCTGCGCTGAGCCAAGCACACCAGAGCACGGAATTATGTTCCATCCCCACCTCTGACCTCCCAGCATTTAGAAAAGACATCTTCAGAGATGAGTGCAGGCCCGGAGGGAGGCCAGGCACGGTGAGAAAGAGCGAGGAACAGCACTGCCACACTCACACCCCGGCGACTCTCCGCTTTTACTGCCACTTGTAAGGGAGCCAGGAGACAAGGAGGAGAAAAAATGGGGGGCTTATTAAGTAGATCAAATGTTAAGGTAACATTATGTGCCAGGCTACGTTCCCCTGGCTGGGGAGGACCAGGTGTTCTGCAAGTGGGAGCCAGAGATGGCTTCGATGAGTTCAATTAGTGCTCCTTCTTCCATGGGGCCGTGAGAGCCAGGGATCTGCGGTTCAGGAGAGGTTGTTGTAACAGGGCTTTCCTTCCCTCCATCCCCTGAAAGAGAAGATAAAGCTCTGCTTCAGAGTCCTCAGCTCGCCAGGAGTAGTATTCTGCCAACGGTTCTTAAAAATGTCCAGGGTATTTCATTTGAGAGGTGCCAGGTAGCACCAGGCAGCACCAGCTTGTCAGCAGCACGAAGGGCACATTAACAGATCCCTGCTCCCCGTGCCAGGAGGGAGACATCCCCACAGAGCTCCACTGCATGCCACAGCTCTCTGTTTACTTCTCCCCAGTCGTGCCACAGTCAGGATGGTGAGCTCTGATCCCAGAGTGATTTTTCTTAATGTCTTTATATAGATGAGTTAACTCAAAACCTTTCCAACATAAGCATGTTTTTCTGTTCCTTCATCCTGACCTTGGCATTTTCTTTCTCCACTCCAAGTTCTCTGCTGTCCTCTGGCCAGCTTTGCCTCTCATTTGTCAATGTTATTATTGAATTTTCAAATGCCAGTAGTGCACATAAATCAATGGCTGGCTTCTCCCCAGTGGCATATCCCTGCCACGTGTGGTCATTCATTTTTTTTAATAAGTCCTCCTCTCCTTTCACCCATTTATAAAAATGCATCTTGTTCTCCTGCCGCCGTCCATCATCCGGGGAGTCCAGCTATTTGTTGCCCCTGAGTGCTTATTCATCAACGTTTTCAAAAGCAAAATCACTCTTCGCCTCCTGCTCTTATTGTGCCATCAATCTCGGCCGGGGATCAATAAACCTCGCTTTGGCAATTCTTCCCCCACCAGCTCCGTGCCGCCTCTCCCGAAGCCTGGCCTTTGGATTTGCATTTTTAAGTGACCATCAGCGGCGGTGGGAGGAGCGGGAGGACTGGCCCAGCATCACCAGTCCCACCTGGGCACCCCAGGAATTCAACATTCACCTCTTTCTCCCTCTGCCTCGGCCCCGGGGTTGTAGAGAAGTGCAAAGAACCCCTGGCCACACCATCGGTGCAGACGTCAGCCCCGGGGGCTGGAGCTGGGGGGGACATTTTTCTTCCAAACACCAATTGAGTGAGAAGCGGCTTCTCCCCGAGAACTGAAATTTCCATTGAAATGTCGTCGTTGTTTTTCGAGAACAACAAACAGAACCAAAAAACTCTTTTTTAAAAAAAAAAACTTTCCTCTTTCAAGTACGCACTTAAAAGGCTGACATTTATTTTTGAAACTGTCTCCAAGAAAGCAGACTATTTTATTTTTTGACCAGAAATGTTTTCCGAAGCTGAATATTTTCACAACTTTCGAAAAAGCTAAACGTTGCAGTTATCAGTTTCATCTTTTTGTTGAAATTCTAAATTAAAAAAAAAAAAAAACAACACAAAACAAAACAAAAAAAACCCACCCAACTCTCTGGAGCTGAAAAGAGACTTTTCAGCAAAATCGATCGGCTTCTAAAATTTTCCAAGCTAAGCTGTGCGAATAATGGGGCTTCTCTGACTTGTGTGATGGTAACAGCCCAGATGGAGCATGGAAGGGCTCAGGCACCCCAAGGGGTTGAGGTTAATCACGTCCAGGTCCTTCCTTGGGCTCTCCCCAGTCTGTCCGTGCCTCTCTTGTAAAGAGAGAACAGGGCAGAGCACTGAGCAGAGGGGCAGGATGCCCTGACCTGCTGGCAGGGCTTTGCCTGGCACAGCCCAGGGTGCCACTCACCCCCTTCGTGCCCAGGACACGCCGCAGGCCCGGCGTGGTGTCCACCAGGACCCCCAGGCCCTTCCCTGCAAAGCTGCCCCCCGTATATCCCAGGTCGTGGGGCCATTCCTCCCTGGAGCTGGACTGTGCTGGGGCAGGGGAGCCTCCTTAAGAGCTGGGGGGAAGCTCCTGCCCCAAACTTTTCCAGCCCGGAACCCGGGCAGGAGGAGGGAGGCAGCAGACGGAAGCGTGTGCCAAGGCAATAAATCCAGGCCACAGTCACTAACGTTTTGTGGTTTGACACTTAATTGATTAACTAATTTGAGGCAGCAAGATTTAGTGTGGCTGCGGATTAGTGTCGAAGGGATAATTAGGGCTGAGCTCCCCCTTCCAAGCGGGGCGGCAGCTGCACTCCGGAGCCGGCAGGACCAGCGTTAAGGCTCAGGCTCCTGGGAGAGGCCCTGGCTCGGCACCCGGGGATTGCAGCAGAAAGGTCAGGCACTGACTTATCAGCATAGACAAAATCCCTTCCCATAATGTATGTGTTTATTCTCAAATTAAATATATTAATGTATTATTTGTTCTTAAAATGTCATTCAATAGATAGTAGGCTTAGGTTTCCTGGCAGACCTTTGAAGCTTAAAGAGTAATGTAATAATAGTACATTAATCCATAAGCTACACGGCCTGCTCCCTGCAGACCCCAAACTCCAGAACTGGCTCTGAGGCTCTGAAGAGCTGCTGCATCTGTTTCTAGGAATTTCTGTCTAACAATAGTGGACTTGTTGGAGCCTGCCCTGCCAGCTCCAGCAGGAAATGCTGCTTTTCTCCCACCCACCTGCTCAACGTTCCCATTTGGGCACCTGTAAATGGCATTCTGGGGGCACAGGCAGGTGTGTCCTGGTGATGCCCATCGCTGTCCTGCTCACACAGGGCCGGGCTGGAAGCACGTCACCCCCTCTCCCTGTCCCTGCTGGGAGCGGGGCTGCGGAGCCAGAGTTTGGTTTGGGCCAAGCCCCAGTTTCAGCAAGAGGAAATGCTGCATTTGGACTTTTCCCCAGGCTGGATTCTTGGCACAAGCAAATCATCTCTTGGGGGAAAAAAAAAAAAAAAAAAAAGAAAAAAGAAAAAGGAAAAAACTCTTGAAAGAATGTCTCCATCTCTTCTCCAAATCAGCCATCCATCTCTCCCTTCGTGTGTCTAGAGATGATAACTTGAGAGCTATCGAAATGCCAAACCTGATGTTTTGGAGAGCTTGGAACCCATCTCTGAACTGCTCTGATTTTAATTCTGCAAGTCTTAATACTTGATTGACAAATACAGCTAAACAATCCATCATCCATCTTATCTGAAAAATGTAACCTTTTTCTGTTTATGGAACATGCACATGTGGAACATGTTTTTCTTTCGCTGCCTATTTATTCCAGTTTACTCGGAGCACTTGGAATTTTTTTCTCTCTGTACTGGTTTGGCTGCCTCTTCCCACCTTCCCGTGACGCACCTCTCACCTCTGATTCCTGGAAAACACAGGTGGTGCATGGAAGCAGGTTTGAGAGGAGAGCTCTTGGAAGCGTCCCAGCTGAAGGAAAGGTCGCGCTTTGTGCCCACATCTCCTGGGACGTCAGAGGCTGCCCCTGGGGCTGGGCACTAACCGGGCTCGTGTCTCTCCCTTCCAAGCCCTCATCCAGCCATGGCAAGGAGGAGCTGGGAGCTCACTCCAGTGCCCTCGGGAGGGGTTGTGACCTGTTGGATTGACACCACGTGGACAGGCTGGGTCTGGGCTGCGCCCGGGGTTTGCAGGCGCTGCCAAAGCGACAGGAACAGTTATTATGCGCCTTTTCTCACCTCTTAAGATAAATGTGAGTCTTCTGTTGTTTCAGGCAGCCTTGGTGGGCTGCCAACACTGCAAGAATATCCAACAAAAATTGATGTTGAGAGCTGCTCACCACTGTGGATGTTATCACTGACAGTGCTGGCAATTATTAAATTATAGTTATTGCTATAATGGTGGTAAAAGTAATGTTTGTTAATTGCCAAGGCAAATGAACATCTTTTGCAGTTTCACATTTGGGGAGAAGCTGAACAGGCTGGTGGTGCTGAAAGAGCCAACAGGAGCCAGGCTGGGGGGGATCCATGGACTTCCTACCCCCTGCAGCCCCGTTTCCATCCCTACCCCACCCAAAACAGCTCCTCTGCTCTCCAAATGGCAAATATGAAGATAAATAACTGCCCAAGTGAGTTTGGCAGGAGGGAAATTCCTTCCTGCTCAGCTTCCCAGAATTTCCTTCCCTTCCCTTCCCTTCCCTTCCCTACCCATCCCGTCCCAGGGCTCTCCATGAAGCACCTCCCAAGCCATTTGCTCCCCACCAGGGAAGGAGGAAGGTGGCACCGTGTCCCCCTGGAGCAGGGGAGGGTTTCCTGGTGTGACCCCTGATCGCAGAGCCACAGAGGTCACCGGGGGAACATGCTGGGATCCTTCTCTTCAGCTCTTGTAATGGCATTAGCAATGACTGTTTCTTACTCAATCATACTCCCAAAGGATTTTCAATAAACTTTTTATGTGCCATAACTGTTACATTAAATAAAGCTGAAAGTATTGAGTAAACTGACTGTAAATCACTTTAGATGCCTTGGAATTACATTAAGTGTGAGAATTATGGATCTTTTGCTGCTTGCAGAAACAGAGAGACGACAGAGCCAGAAATTTTTATGCTCCCAACCTTCCTGAAGGTTTTTTTAATTATTTTTCTATGCCATACAACGGGCTTCTCCTCCTGTAAATGGCCTGTTCGGGGACATGTTGGGACCAAGTCCCATCCCTGTGCTGTAGGATCCTGTGGTGCTGGTGGATATTTTCCCTTCCTATCAGTCTGGCTGGTTTTCTCAGTCTGGAAATGGTAATTAAATGCTGGGCAAGGGTTGGTGTTAGCAGAGCTGAACAGGCTGTGGGGTTTATTGCATCAGGAGTGATTTTCTGTTGGGAACCCGACAGCCAATGCTTCATCAATACAAATATATATTTTGATACCAATAAATGCCGAGGAAACATCTTCTGTCTCTCCCCCTTTAGGCACCCCGGAGTTACATAAACGTGTGTTATGTTTAATACCCCACAGAGAAACACGATTTAATAACAGCAGCCACAGGTGCCCAGTGGGGTTGGAACCTTCTGCTCTGCTGGTCTGGGGCATCAGCTGAATCCAGCATGTCCCGACACCGCCGAGACCACCCCCAGCTCGGGGGGCAGCAGGAGCACATTGACCCATCAGACCCTGTTTGGAGTCACCTGCCAGGTGGGTGAATGATCCAGGGCCGTGCAGAGACAAGGGGGAATTGCTAAGGGCAAACCACCTGTGTCTTATTGTGCTTGCCCTAAAAATAATTAGTGTGGCCTATGAGATCAACCTGTGAGGGGGCTGTTTGAGCAGGAAGTGTAACCTGTATATTGTCACTGCTCTCTGCAGAGCTGGGCTTTGGAGTTGTGTTGATGTGGGGTTTTTTTCCCCCCTTTCTCCTTTATTATTTTTGGTTTTTAACCAGTGTGAAAGACAAGTGAACGGGCTCCCACTGCTCTGAGCAGCACCAAGGTGACTGCTTGCCAGCCTGTAAAGTCTGCTGTTGTCCCTCCTGGAGCCAGAGCTCGACCTCAAGGAAATTCCTGCCGGTTTCTCTGAGGGAACACATCCCCGGGCTGCTGCAGAAGCCTGTTTGCCACAGGTAATGCTTTTTTTTTTGGCTTGGGATTATGGGCTGTGCGTTTGCCACCAGGTCTAAAAAACTCACCACCTCCTCTGCCATGCCCCAGCTCTGCCCGGGAGCAGAGCCATGTTGTTCTCCCATTTGCTGCGTCTGTCGGGGGCCACAAAAACATCGGGGTCAGAGCAGAGAGCAGGAAACAAAGCAGCAGCTGCGTGTGGAATCGCTGCCCTGGGTGCCAGCTCCCCACGGGTCGGTGTGAGCTGCACCTCTGAAGGGGGTCTGTGCACGTGGCACTGGCAGCCCCGAGCGCTGGAAGCCCCGAGTCAGCTCTCGGGGAGTCGCGTGTTTGGCTGAAATAATGAGATGCCGCGGCAATAGTGATGTGGGGCCGTGTTTGCTCGAAGCCTTTGGGGATTTTTCCGGCTTTGTTCCGCCTGTTTCTTCCCTGTGACAGTTTTATTTGTACCTGAGTGCAGTGGGGGTGCCCGGGGCCCACGTGTGTGGCCTCAGGTGAGAGGCTGCAGAGACCTTGCTGTGTCTCGGGCTCCCAAGAGGGGACCAAGGGTCCCCCCCAGGCTGCTGAGGCTCCCTCACACCCTTCTCCAGCGGGAAAACCTCTCCCACGAGAGCAGCCTGAGCTGCCAAGTGCCATTTCTTTGCGGTGACTGGGTAGGTATCAGTGCTGCTCCTCGCTTTTGGTGGTGCCCTTGAAGGCTGGAGCATCCAAATACTGTTCCTCGTGTGATTCCTCACAGCATTTAAGGTGAAGGAAATGAAAGCCCCTGCTGGCCTGTTCTTTCAGGAGCATTTTGTGGTTTCCACACTTCAAAACAGGACAAGCAGTTTTTGCTCTGGTTTATTTATTCTGTTTCGTGTGGCAGTGAGTCCCCGGCTGGCTGTGGGCACCGTGAGCTCCTCGCTGGGGGTGAAGTTCATCCCCACAGCAAAAGCCAAATACAAGTTTTGGGGATTCCTTCCTGGGTCTGGGGGGCTCAAGGCAGAGCTGTGTGGTGCCAGAGCCTGGGGCTGGCTTTGCTCAGTGTGAGTTACTTAACTCCTGTGTCTGAGGGCTTCAGTGCCCTGATTCTGGAGCTCTGGGGCCTCGATGGCATCTGCTAATGCCACTGGTTGCCTGTTGTGCTTTTGGGGAGGAACGACCTGATGCCTGGACTCGCACCAGTGGGGCTGAAGAGATGGATTGTGACACAGGGAGGACGTTCCTTGGCATCAGGATGGCTTTGGGGACAACAGAAAGCTTCTGATGAAGGGGATGGACTTGGCTGGGAGCACTTGTGTTCTCTCTCTCATTACCGCTGGAGTTGGGTGAGCTCTGTGCAAGCCCTGGTCTCAAACTACCCCCACGTGTGGGTCTGTGAGGAATGAGTGGGGCTCCTCTGAGATGGGAAGATGTCTGGGAGCTGGTGGGCTTTCTCTGACACCAATTCAATGCCTCTCTGAGCTCCAAAGCCTTAGGGACAATGGCCTAGAAACTAGCAGGGAAATCCCTTTCCCTGCTGGTTTGTATTTTTCTGCAGTAAAACGTTGTAAGAAAGGCATTAAATTATGTAAACCACAACAGTGCCTGGTCCATGTGGCCCTCGGTGACTTGGAGGCACTAAAGACAATGTGATGCAGCAGAGTAGTAGTTTCCACACTCTGGAATTGTATTATTAAATACCAGGATAAATATTCATTTCAAGGCCACATCGTTTGTCAGCTCTTGAGTTATGGCTGCTCTGGTAGCTCAGACACCCTCTCCTTCTGCCAAGTTCCCATGCTCTTTGTTTTTAATATCTGCAGTTTTGTGTGTTTGGACTTAAATAACTTCTGCCGTTACTCCCAGGTTCTTCTTGTGCTAGAACCTGCCAGACCCCTCCTGGGGAGGAACAAGGGCAGAGGCCCTTCCAAATGGGATGGAAGGGTAGGGTTGGTTGTTTTGGGGTTTGGTTTTTGGTTTGGTTTTTTGGGGGGTTTTTGGTTGGTTTTTTTTTTTTTTTTCCCGAACTGTGAAATTGTGCTGAAAATCAATCAACTTTGTTGTCAGCTTTGGTTATGGATCCTGAAAATGCCTCTTTCCCATGAAATCTCAGTGGCTTTCTGGAATTTAGCACCCACAGGCCATGTTTACAAAGCAGTGTGAGTGGTGACTGGGTGCTAGAGGGCTGTGCAAAACTTCCAAAACATGTTGTGATCTGATTTCCATTTATAAACCAGTTCATGCTGGGTGCCTCCGTCACCTGGATGCTTTTATAGAATTCCTCTGCCAGTCTCCAAACCTGTTGACTGCCGGGGTCTATCCAGACCAGTTTTGCATTCCTGAGTTTGGCATCGTCACCGAAACAAGTTCGTTGTAGAAGTGGGTGCAAAAAAAGGAGCCCTGAAGGCCTTTTCCACTCTCTCAGTGCTCGGGGTGGGTCTGCAGGAGCCTCTGCCAGACACTGAGCTGCAGAAATCAGCCCAGCTCAGCGCTGCCCACCTGGAGCTCTGCTGGTTCTTCCCGGGGATGTGTCTGTGTGTGGGGCAGGGGCTGGGAGGGCTCCGGGGGGGTGCTGGGTGAGAGGGGATTTCCCCGACGCCCTTCGAGGCTGGTGTGGTTTGTCTCACAAGTGGAATGAGTTTGGCATGTCTTAACTTGCAGTCGTCAGCTCCTAAACACACGACAGAAAGGTCACGGACGTGAGGAGATAACAAGGGACCCTGCGAATTAGGAGTAAGAAATAACAGCGTTTAGGGCCGGCTGGAGACTTCAATGTTCAACATCAGACTTGGGGAAAAGTAGAAGTGATATTTCCTTTTGACCTTTTTAGAAGCAGCCTGAAAGACTCCAGACTGCGCAGAGGCTGGGGCTGAGGGCCCTGGGGGCTCCCTGTGCAGAAAAGGCTCTGCTCCAGGGTCTGTCCTCCTGCCGGGGGACCCCGGAGCCAGCCCTGCAGGGCTGGCAGGCGCTGCTGCTCCCCGGCCACTGCTGTGTCAGCACTTCCCCAGCCCAGCCGGGGAGCAGCAGAGTCCCTGCCTGGTGCTCCTCGAGCCTTGCCTGGGAACAGTCCGGGCTGGTGTCACCGCGGAGCTGCCCGGCCAGGCGGTGACACAGGGGAGGGCAGAGTGGCAGGGCAGGGCTGGGCTGGGCTGAGCTGCCAGGGCAGAACTCCCAGGGAACCTGCTCTGGAGGAATTTTGTCTTGGGAGAGCTGCAGAAACGCTTCTCCTGCCGAGAACCTCCGCAGCGTGCCCCAGGCAGTCAGAGCCGCTGCAGCCTTTGGTTTGCTCCTCCTCTCCCAGAGGTTCCCAGCGGGAATTGTGTGTGTGTGGGGGATGATGTGGTGGTGGGTCTGCCCCCCCTGCAGGACCCAAGAGCAAGGCGAGGGGGTCTCAGGCAGGCACGGCGGGGTGTGGGAGAGCCTCTTGGTGCGGGCTGGAGGCCGGGTGAGCCCGGCTGGCAGCTGCCGTGCTCTGCAGCAGAGGTCACTGTGCACCGGCAGAGCACCATCAGCATCCCCCGGCAGCGTCCCTGCACAGCGGCCGGGCCGAGGGACCCGCCCCATCCCGCTCCCCTTCATCCCAGCATCTCCCACCCCCCGGCGAAGGCGAGCGCAATTCCAGCAGGGAAAGCTGAGGAACAGCCAGGGCTGGGCTGGGCTGAGGGCTCGGGGCAAGGCTGGAGCTGCTGCGCTGCCGGAGTTAATCCCAACTTCCCCGAAGCTGCACAAGTCCCAGTGGGTTTGCCCCTCCCTGCCCCACGGGTGGCCACGTGGAACCCTTCCGCTTTTCGGGAATGAGGGTGAGGGGAAGAGCTTTTGGGGCCTAAAACAGGTGCGTACGGAGTGCTGCGGGTGAGCACCACGTGTCCTCACCTGACGCGGTGCTGGAGGTGGGAAATGTTCAGTGAGGTAGAGCAAGGTGACCTCCCCCCAGCACACCTGGACCTGCTTCAGTCTCTGCTCGGGGTGAGCAGCATCCTACAGGCACCCAAACCTTCCATTATTAGTTGTTATTATTATTGGATATTCACCCGTTCTGTTGGGATAACACTGGAGAGAGATGGATAATGGGAAGGTTAAGCAGCAAATTGCTGTGCTTCTGCCTGGCCAGAGACCATTGGGGCACAGCCTTCCTGACCTGTAATACCCGTCCTAATGGGCAAGGAAAATTATTTTGCCTTCCACTAAAGGGCAATTTTCTGATCAGCTCTCATTTTCTCAGCAGAGAAGAAAGAACAAAAGGAGAGAAATATATATTTATATATGTATGGGGAAAAAAAAAAAGGAAGAAAGGGAGGAAGAAAGAAAGAAACACTTATGCTTTAATGGAAGCTCATTTTTGTAAAGTACCCTCGTGGCCCCTGTGGGCCCGTGGAATTAAGCGCTGTCATTCAGAGCTGAAAGCAGAGCCATCCAGTTTGCAGACACCTGTCATAATTAAACTAATGGCTCTGAAAATGTGCCTTGATATTAAATCTATCTTCCACCGAGGAGCAGGGCTGATTAAAACCGCTGTTTGACAGTTAATGATGAACCTCTCGCTTGCTGAGCTCCGTAACTGGAACAGACTGGTTCAGCCCCCCCTCCCCTCATCGAGCCCTTTCCCGGATCCCCCCCCTTCCCATCCTGAACCACAGGGCTTCTCCCCATCAGCAGCGGGAGCTGGGGAGCCCTGAGGCTCCTGGGAAGGTGCTGGGATGGTTGGTGTTGGCCGCAGTGCTGGGGTGTGCAGTCAGGGCTGAGCCAGGGGCTGACTCACTGTCGTGCCTGTGGTGCTGTGGAGCTGCTGCTGATGGGGGACGTGCTGAGTCACACTTTTTTTGCCCAGGAAATGTGCCCACTCTGGGCCTGTGTGTCTGGGGGAGCTAAGGGAGCTCTTTTGCAGGGCTGGAGCTGGGTAGTTGGCATCAAACCATGAATCTTTCTTGTTCCAGTCACCAACTCCTGGTTCTTCCCCTGAGAATGTTGGAACCAACTTCCTCTGACATCACAGCTTGTTGCCAGGGCAATGGGTTTGCTGTTCCAAAAGCAGGATTATTATTGAAGGGAGAAAAAAGAGTCCTTAAGGAACGAAATCAGCGTTCCCTTGAAAATATGTCCAGTAGCTAATTGGGTCTTCCCAATGCCTATCCCAAACCAGACTGGCCCACGCCAGTGTCTCTTCTTTTCCACTTGCTGCTGACCCCGTCAAGGACAAAAAGGAGGCAAGCCATGAGGATGGAAGTCCCCCATGCCCCACAGGTGGTTGGTTTTGAGGCTCAGTGATCAGAGCATGGGATGCCCAGATAGGCACAGTAATCCTCCAGTGAACACGGAGCTAATCAGATACTGCCCCAGTAATTAGTGTGACACAAACTCTGTGAAGTTCAGATAAGCATCAGCAGCTGCAAGTAGCGTTTATTATTATTGTTTCCCGTGTCTCTTAGTCTCTGGATGCCTCAGTTCCCCAGGTCTACAGTGGAGATGATAAATCTTCCTTGTCTGCTTTGTTTTAATTGATGATGGGCCCGTGGGGCACAGGCTGCCTCCCTCTGAGGGCTCCTGCATTTGGGGCGTTGCCACCCTGCAGGTAACTCACACTCCGGAGTGAGGATGCTGCTGCAGTGGTCAGGGGTCCTTTGATCCATACACAGATCAAACTACAGGTCAGAAGCCCCACTTGCTGGCTGTGGCTGGTGCCAGGGGCTGCCCTCACCCAGCCTGTCATTAGCTTTCTTAGCCAGCTCCAATGCCATCCGCTGCCGCAGCAGCAATTACCAGGAGATTAGGCAGCATTAAGCACTCTTTAATTTGACACATTGCAATGATCTCCATTCAGCCTTTCTGCTCGAATAACTCTCCATAAATATTTTGTGAGGCTACCAAAATAAACAGAGGCTGGGCTGTTTGCACAGCTGAGGTCTTGGCGGCCCTTGGAGAACCCAGGGGAGCGGAGCTGAGGGTGGCACCAGGGGCAAGGATGGGAGCTGAGTGGTCAGTTGGGTGTGCAAGAGTGCCAGGGAGTAGGCAAATACCTTTGTAAGATGAAAGTAAAAATAATAACCGTAATATATGCCTTGCACCGATGGCAATTTAATAGGAAACATTTTTTAAACAACAACCCAATAAAGAGAGATGGGTATTTATGCAAGAAGTGGCTGCATTAGAAGAAATAATAATTACAGTGGAGTTGTGTTCTCTTTTTTTTTTTCCTTTTTTTTCGTGTGTGTGTGTGCTATTAGCCTAGACATTATTCATTAAGTAATGCAATGGAAAACCACTGTTAATACAGCAATAAATCCCACAGGGCCCCATTGCTTCTGAGATAGGATCATTTGGTAATTACAGTGCATTAGAAGTTCAATATTCTTTCCTTTCCCCCCCGCCCCCTCGCCTGGGTGAGGGGTGGGCTGTGCTGGCAGGATTCCTGCAAACACCTCACACAGCCCACGGGGTGTCCCTGCACCTCCTGGGACAGGGAGCCTTCTCGGGAGGGTGTTGGGGGGAGATGCTGTGACCTGGGCCCTCGAGCTTTCGTCCTGCACCGAGGGCAGTGTCTCCTCTCCCGGGGTTAGTAACGGGGGGCTGAGGGTTGCAGGCGCCTGGGAGCAAAGAGAGATGGGCCTGGGCAGGGCATAGATGATCCGGTGGCTGCAAAGGGGGGAGTTCTTGGTGGGTCATTGATGAGTCTTGACGAAATAATGGCTCCTTTCAGGGGCTCGTGAACACAGCCAGGAAGGGTTTGCCCATCCCTGCTAAGCCCAAGGTGGAGCCCCAGCTCATCTGAGCACCAGGGCCTGGGCAGCAGCCGTGTGGCGTGTGTGTGGCGTGTGTGTGGCGTGGAAACTCCCCTTCCTGGGTGAGGCAGCTGTGAACAGCGGGGAG
Source organism: Oxyruncus cristatus (assembly GCA_013399855.1). Taxonomy (NCBI): domain Eukaryota; kingdom Metazoa; phylum Chordata; class Aves; order Passeriformes; family Cotingidae; genus Oxyruncus; species Oxyruncus cristatus. The sequence continues at coordinate 193,182 of VXAY01003777.1, read as the reverse complement.
ATCCTTTGGCTGCCTTCACAGCTGCACCTTCCCCGTGCTCAGGAAACTCCTCCACAGGGTCAGTCTTGGCCGTCCCTGCTCCTGGAGCAGCCCCTGCCAGCTCATGGCCACAGCCCCGGCTCTCCTGGCCAGGGAGGGCTGTCGATAGCCCTGTCAATAAGATCCCAGGGACTATTGATGGGCACAGGCACTTGGGGGTCTCCAGTCGATGGGAACTCTGGTCGGGAGATGTAGGAAATGAGCGCTTTCAAATACAGGCAGGAAAGCGAGACCCCCCCACCCAGGGGGGAACGAGACAGCTCAATTTTCCCCATCCTGTTGCTGTGTCAGTTTGCCCAGGTCTGGGGAAGGTGGTGGCTGCAGGAGCAAGGCAGGCAGGAGGAGAGGAACGGCACGTCCAGGTGTTTGGCTGCAAACACGTCAGGGCTGAGAAGCAGCCGGGCACAGGCAGCGTCAGATGGGCACTGGGGAAGGGCAGGGGGGCAAGTGGGGTCTGCCCAGTGCCCAGCGGGGTGTGAGGCTGGATCTGTGCGGGATGAAGCTCCCACAGAGCCCGTGTGGGTGCAGACTGTGCTGAGGCCGAGCAGCCCCTGAGCTTTTCCTGTAGTGCCACTGGATTGCGCGTGTGGCAAAATCCCTTTTTCCCTGCACCTTCCCCCTGGTGTTGTTTTTCATCTCGTGGTCTTGTTCCCCCTTCCCAGAAGGTTTCCCAGCTCCACACACCTCTCTGACTTGCTTAATTGTGAGACCTTTTTCTGAGTTTGGGGGCTTATTTTTTTCCTGTTCTCAATTGCTCAGGGCCAGTGCTTGAAATTAAACTGTCTCTCAAAGTGATGCAAATCAGATAAGGGAAAGCAAATGAGCCCTGTGTGTTCATCTGCAGAATCCTGCTCTGCTGAAAGTCCTTCTGTTCCCTTCTGATCTTAGACAGATGTAAATCAAGGGGGACTTATTTTAAAACAATGTCAGCAGGAAAAAGCTCAGCAGAAATAACAGAACCACCAGGCCTCGAGTGTTTATCGCTCTTTAAGATAAACTTTTAGCCCAGTTGAGATTCCTCCAACATTGTGCAGGCTCTAGTGCAGGTCCCAGTGACACACTGGAACTGTGGAGCTGCACTAGAAAGGGAATTTTGGGGAATAGCCTCAGATTATGGAGCAAAGGCAAAAAACTGGAGCAAGAACAAGCCCAACGTGTTGTGGTGGAGCAGGTTCCCTGTCCATGGCAGGAGGTGGAATGAGACGATCTTTAAGGTCCCTCCCAACCCAAACCACTCCATGAGTGTGATTTCCCCCACCCTGCCTGTGGGTCGGTCCAGCAGAAGGGTGTTTAGGACATGATCACTTGGGGATACTCCTGGCACTGAGCTGTGGTCATGGCAGTGCTCCCACAGCACAAGTGGCACCAGTACAAAGGAGAAAGAGAAAGGGAGGGGGGGGAAATCACAAGTAAATAAAAAGAAGCCCATTTGCAAATATTGTAAGGAATGCGTGTTCTCATACGTGCTGCTATTAAGTCCGTTCGTATCATATCAGCAAACATCATGTCAGCTGGGAGAGGTTCCTACTTATTTCTTTTTCCCTGTGAAATGTTTTTCAATGCCTGAGCGAATCAAAATGAATGTAAATGAGGTTTATTAAGTCAGCCCCACACGGCGCTGAATTGTCAGCGTTTGTAGGCTGTGACAGGTTAGTTATTGCGGCTTGAAGGGAATGTCACCAGCACAGCAGTCTGCAGAGGGAACTTTTTAGGAGAATAATAATAATAATAACAACAACAACGTCTCTGGACTGTCTGTGGCTTCCTGAGCAGTCGTGCTGCAGGAAGGTGTGAGCCTGGAGAGGTTCGTGCTCCGAGTGCTGTCCTGGGTCTGCTGGGGCCTGATTTTGGCTCCTGAGTTGTTTCCTCTCCTCTCTTGATCCCTACACCACCAGTCACCACGACACCTGGAAAAGATCCGCCTGTAGATGTGACCCCGTTGAGCTGTCTCAGGCTTGCTGGTCTTCACTGAGCCAGGCTCGTTATCTTTAGTAAATTACTCGGGCCTTGGCTATGCTACAAAAAACAACTAGTAGGGGTAGTGTTAACGTAGTTATTTATTTAGATTTAAAATAACAGAGACACCCATCCAAGGTCCTAGGTGCTAATTGTACCATAAATTCCAATTTATTACAAACTTGGCTCCATTAATATCCTCATTTCCATAGGCACTCAGCCAGCCACCACTCCCCTGTCATCTCCATCCCCTCTCCAGCCTTCTGAACCCTCTCTCCAATCTTTGTGGCATATTTGACAGGCCACCAGATCCAGGTCATTTCTGACCAAGTGGGAAATAAGCTTCAGGGGCATAGAAGTCTTGTAGGAAATGCCCAGGGATCTGCTCGTGGGATCCCATCAGTGGGACCTCTCTGGTCACAGTGGCGTGGGGAGAGGTGACACATTCCCTGGGGCCCTTTGGTGGGATCTTGGATCTCTGGGTTGTCTGTTGCTCTTATCTCATGATCTCCTCATCTCATGGGCTGAAGGAGCTGAGCCTGACAGGAACCTGAGTGGGTTTTGCATATTTATCCCTCCTTTAAATCATTTCCAAACCACTAAACCATTTTACAAGGACGAAGGAAAACATCAATTACAATTACAGCGAAAAACCCTTTCAAGGCAGAGCCGAGTAGACAGAAAATGCAGCGATCCATCTGTAGTTTTTCACCAGGTGCTTTGTAATATTATGGCCTGTTTCCTCCTCGCCCATCATCTCCTCCCCCAGCCCAGGGTGTCTCTAAGATCTTGGTGTTTCCAGGCAGAAGGAGGATGAAACCTTCGGACACAGTGGTTTTTGTGCCATCAGTTAGAGTCAAACCAGAACTGTAAAGAGATTTTCTTCTCTGGAAAATTCATGGTTTGCACACAGATGTTCCTCTGCCTCTCTGTCCTGTGTCACTCAGAAAGAAAAACCCAAAATGTTTCTTTTTTCCCCCCCCTGTATTAAAATGCACATCCAAAATAACCAACCCCCACCCCCGTTCAGGTTTTGCTGCTTACTGGACACTTCTGAACTGTCTGTGCTTGCAGCATCTCCCCGAGATACAGGGCAGGGGCAGCTGGAAGTGCTGGATGTGAGAGATGGGGGTTTGGTGCCTTGTCTGAGGCAAATGTTTGTCCCAGGTTTTTGGGGAAGGACAGGGAAGGTGGATGGAATTTGGGCCGGACCCAGCGCTGGCACGCGGGGCCAGCACTTGCTGTGTGCATCCACCACAGGCTGCAGTCCTGCTAGAGCAAATCAAATTAACTCCTAATTGGCTAATTGGAGAAGGTTTCTGTAAAGCAGCGAGGAGCAAATTAAGCAGGAATGAGAGAAGTGCCCATTTGTGAGCGGGGCTGTGATTGCTCTCTCCGAGGGCTGCCCATCACTCACGCCATGGGGAGAGAATGAGGAGGGGAACGGGGACTGCCCGCGCTGGGGGCTCATCCCACACCTCTGGGGGACACTGAGCTGTGCCTGGCAATGGACCACAGGGGTGGCCAAGTGGTCCTGGGCATGCTGGAAAATCTCTTTGCTTCGGTGTGGAGCTGGAACGTGGTGATTCTCCTGGGGACAGGGCACATGTCCTCCCATATGTGTGAGTGGACACAGCTGGGAATTTGGGCAGCCCTTGTATGAATGAGACTGAAAATGTGCAGGGGTTCTTGTCTGGGAGCACTTGTGCCCTCCTGGGCTGTGTGGGGCCGTGTCCTGCCCTCTCACAGCCAGGTGACCCCAGTGGGACCTCCCTGCAGCACCACTGTCCCCCCGTGTGCTCATGCTCAGGGGCATCCCCAGATGGAGCTCGAGTCAGTCAGTGCCTCCCAAAGATGAAGGATTCCTGTTCATCTTCTTGTCAAAAGCAGAGCGAGGAGGAAAAGCCTTCCAGCAGTAAATGTGGGACTTCTCCCTGGAAGGAAACACATCCCTGCCCCGTGGGAGCAGCACCACGCCAGCCGTGGGCAAGGCTGGTGGAGCAGCTGCGGGTGTGAGGACAAAGGTGGGTTTGGATTTTCCACCCTTGTGCATTTGCCTTTAAATTCCAGCCAGATGCCACATTAACTTGCGTGACTCCTTGTCTGTAACAGCACATAATGCAGCACGAATGATGTAACTCACTGTGATGCCAAAATTTATAGGAGAAGACACTGCTTGCCGAGGTCAGGCTGGTATCTGATTTAAGCTGGCAGCGGGAGCAGCAGTGTTTCTGCAAACCTATACCAGGGCTCTCCAGCAAATCACATTACTCTGAAAGACTTTGGCGGGCCCCTAGTCCAGACAGCTCTTCAAATCCGGGGACATCAATTAGGCTGGAGTGCATCAAACCCACACAGGGCGCCTGGGGAGCCGGCTCAGACGAACTCCAAAAGCACTTTCAATAAGAGATATTTTTTTGGGTGGCTTTTTTTATTTTTTTTTTTTCTTTAAAATGAGCAGAAGGATTCTAGATAAACTCGATAAGGGCTGGAATCAAAACAGGATCCTAGAGCCAAAACTGGAGTGACAGCTACTCTGGGTAGTGAAAACGCTGACAGATTCTGAGCAGACAGAAAGGAAGGCGATCAAACACGCAGGGCCATCACCCTCCGTTCCCACAGACAGGTCCCATCCAGGGACCAGTGCCAGGCACTGGGAGACAGAGCCCAGGGACCAGTCCTGGAGGGTCCACGGAGCTCAGCATCCCCCCAGAGCAGTGAGCTGCAGGGCTGGGCGAGGACAGGATTAACTGCTGCAAATCGAGTCAGTCCAAGTTCTGTGCCAGATTGTTTCTTCTGGTGCAGAATCACTCCTGAGATGACACGGGGGAAGAGTCAAGCCAAAAAAAAAGTCTAGTTTGGGAGGAAAAGATCAAAAAGCTCTAAGCAGAGAGAAGTAGTTCCTGACTGGCCTCAAGGGAAACTGAGGCCCTGGAAGAGCCACGTGCTCAAAGCTGGACGTGGCCTGGCTGTTCTGGTTTTGTTCCATTTATTCGGTGTATTGGTATTCCCTGTGGTTTTCTTGGGAGCTGAACACTTGAAAAATCAGGTTTGCAAGGTAATTCAAGGCCAGGCTGGACAGGGCTTGGAGCAACCTGGTCTAGTGGAAGGTGTCCCTGCCCATGGCACATGGGTGGAATGGGATGAGCTTTAACATCCTTCCCAACTCAAACCATTTCGTGGTTTTTTGTTTTTTTTTTTTTGATTTATTTTATTTTTTATTATTCCACTTGCCCAGGGCAAGTAGCAATTCGGGATTGCAACAGATCCTGGAATTTCAGCTCCTCTCGATTTCCGAGGCCTTGGGTAGTGCCTCTAGACCTGGCTCTCGGTGCTGTGGTTTGAACTCCAGTCAGGCTCTGGGATCAGCAGTGGAGGCTCCTGTTCCGCCGCACCCGAAGCCCCATTTGCAAAACAACACCTTTAAATAAGAGCCGATTTCTAGGCGGCGGTTGAGGCCCCACCAAAGAGTTTACAACAATAATTCCCAGCGATGGTGCAGTAGGTCTTGTGAAATCAAGTCGCTGATGGCGACATCAATAATGTGGAGGGAGATAAAACCCGCTGGCGCTGCCGGAACCCTGCAGTCAGTGGGGCAGGGGGGCACAGGAAGGACTGAGGAGCCTCGTGAAGGTTTTCCAATCACTCCAGCCACCATCTCTAATTCTTTTCTTCGAGTGTGAAATCACTCTTCCCCTGATCTCACTCGTGGTCAGGGCTGGGTACGGGCCCATCACTCACGGCGGTGATTTGGTTCAGCAGGTGTTGGCTGGGCAATCGCTCATTTCGGGCTAATCTGCTGGCGGCTGTCAGGGGTTATGGAGTATTTATTGAGTTTGTGTCAGGTCCGGATGACCAATAGCCGGCAGCCGCTGGATGCCCATTGACACTGATGATATTGCTGAATTAAACTAGGTGATGTATACAGAACTTGCTTAGAGCTAGTAATGAAGCTGGGAACCATTTGAAACACAATGCAGGGGCCCCGGCGCTCGGGGCTTTGCTCCCTGCCTTTTAAATAAAAAATTATTATTATTTTCTTTTAACGCCAAAGGAGAAGCCATGAATCGAACCCCCCTGAAATATTTAGAGAGAAAAATAGAGTAACCCAATGGAAATGAAAATCATCTTTATATTCTGCAGATTTACTGCCTGCTGGTTGGGCAGTGGCTGAGGAATTTCTCAGCTGCTTTTTAGAAGAGGTGTCACGGGGGAAAGAGAAGCGGGGAGGATGATGAACTGGTTATTGATTCTGCTTCAAGGATCCTTTAAAAGGTTTTGCTGAGCACCTTCAAATCTCATTGACTCGGGCTCAGCACGGGACAGGGTCTGGATGTGCCTGGGCTGTTCTGTCATGTGTGATGCTCCGTGAGATGCTCCGTGAGTTACACTCTGAACTCTGCACCTCCCTGTACCTGTGAATCCAGGTGTCCAGGGGGAGAAGGGCAACAAGTGCTTCCTGTGCTCCCAGCTCCCTCTGGGTGTGGGTGGGAGGGGAAATTCAATCACCAAAGGCTGCAATGGGCCATCCAAGACAACTCTGCTTCCAGCTGGAGGGGGGAGCCAGGGCTGTGGTTTGGCACTTGCTGACAGGGTGGAGGGTCAAGGGGCAGGAATAAGGTTTGGGATGGCCCCAAGAACCCCACCAGACTAGCAGAGCCCACAGCAGGTCTGGAGGATGTCCCATCCCAGCCATGGAGGGTGAACACCTCTGAGCAGCCCCAGGTTGCTGTCAGGCTCCCCTTCTGCCCTGGCGATGGAGGCAGGCTCTGGGTTGGTGATTAGACCATGTTGCTACTGAATTATTCTGCACAGAGCATCAGAGTTAATTTGGGGGACAATCAGCTTGTCTGAGGCTGTCAGTGCTGCTGGCTGAGACCCGCCGTGCTGGAGCAGGAGCAATCAGAGCTGTGACCTTGGCAAGGGCTGGGGTTAGATTACAGGCATGATTAAATGCCAGGGAGAAGGCTCTGAAGCTGCTATTTGAATACCTGTTTACATGTAGGATAATAGATGGGCACCCGCTGCCTGCGAGGCTGTAATTCAGCCCGGGGATTCTGGGACTGGGATGACACCATAAACCATGGAGGCAGAGTGCAGGAGCCTGCACAGGCCCTGCAGTGATTTACGGCCGGGGCTCGCTCCCTGGCCATCTAATCTATTGGCTTTTATTGCAGACACTGCACAGAGAAATTATTATTGTAAAAATTTGTTTAAAGGAGCTCTGTAAACTCACTTTGGTCTGACAATTTCGCCTTAAAATCCTCCTGTTTCTGTGGCGGGGGGGAGAGGCTGGTTGGCATCTAAACCGTCAGTAGGTACAAGTGCCTCCAAGTCAGTGGTGCAATCGCTGGAGGGAGCTGTCACTTAGGACTGTACCTTGGGGTGTGTACCCCAGGGTGGACAGAAGCAGGGCCAGAGCTGAGTAACCCCGGAGTGGGTGGCCTGTGTCCCTGCAGAGCCCCCCGGGCACGTGGGGACTCCGTAAAGCTCAGTCTGGGCTCCTGTTGTGCCTTCCCGCACACCCTGCCAGGCCGGGCTCTGCCATCAGCATCCAACCCTTGCAGGCAGGCTCTGGACCCCCCAGAACCCTCTGCCCCTCACAGCTGGTGGGGTGGTGGTGATGCACAGCTGACAAGTGGGGTGTAAGTGAGCAGTGTGGCAGCAGGGGAGGTTTGGCAGGGCCGGGGAGGATCCAGGCGGGGGCTGAGCTGCAGAACAGGTCACCTCATTTTTCCTCTGTCAAAAGAATAGGTGCTAATGACTTCTCCCAGCTTCTGCTCCTCTTGATGAATAATCTTCCTGCAATCTTTTCTGAAAAGCCTGGTTTAGGATTAGGGCTGAAAGCTCAATTTGATTAAAAGAGTCAGGTGCAAATTAGGAGCCATTTGGCGCTTCGACTTTGCTGCTTTTTGTAACAGGGCCCTGGATGAAAATATTTCAATTGCTTCTTGCTCTTCTTTAGCGTCCTTCATCAAAGGACTGCCTGGAGCTCTCCAAGCCCAGGTTCCTGAGCTCAGCCAGGCTGCCTGGGTGGGCACAGGGACCTCAGTTCAGTCACTCTGTGCCTCAGACTTGCTGTGACCTTGGCCGGGTGCTCCACCCCAGCTCGGTGGAAAACAGCAGATAATATTTCTCTGTTTCCTGCAGTGCAACGTGAGAATAAATCAAGTGAAAACCGGTGGCTGTTGGGAGAGGTCTAGGAGCCAGTGCGCTCCTGGGGTTTGTCTCTAGACCTGCTCTCCTTGCACATCTCCTGCTTGTTGGCATCCAACTTTCCCCTGGAGGTGCACTGTGCTTTTGTCAAAGTCCTGACAATCTCAAACCGCTTTTTAGGCAGGCTGCCTCAGACCCTGTGGCAGATAATCAGGTGTTTTATACAAATGGTCAGTGCCTGCCTCCCACCTTACAGTTTGCCCTTCCTTGTCACATGATTGGCATCCAGACCTGCAGATCCTGGTCCCCTCAGTGTGTTCTTCTGGCTGAAAACCAGGGGAGGGGGGACTCCTTAGCTTGTGACTAATTGTCCAAAGCCATCTCACACAGGGATAATCTATAAATGCTCCATCTATCCGTGTCTGCGTGGCAAGCAAGGAAAAAAGCCGTTTAGAGAGATCAATCATCTAAAATCATCACGAAAGGCATTGGCACCCAGGGCCCTGCCCCTCCTCGGCTGAGAAAATGATGGTGCTGAGAGATTAAGGCTGGAGAAGAGCTTTTCTGTGTCTCCATAGGTTTTTGATCCTAAGATAGATTACCCAGGGAGCGCTAACTGCTCCCTGCTTGTGCTAAACAAAGATAATAGCATTTGGAGTCACCTCCACCTAATGATGCAGCCACCAAATAAATTATCCTTTCTCCCTGCCCAGCACGGGAGCAGGGAAGGGGCTTTGGGCACCCTGGTGGCTGGGAGGGGCGGGGGGGAGGCTGTGGCTTGTACCCCCTTCTCTTGGGACTGTCTTAAAAAAAGGAATCAAGTTCTTAAACAGCTGAAAAAACATTAAATGCTCCATATACTCTCTATAAACAAGCAGTTAGAGAAATCCAGGCTGGAAAACACTTGGTGGAATAAGGTCAAGCTTCTCATATGAATCAAATTAGTGGCCGCTCAACTAACACCACAGAACATTAGGCTGAGGGGGCCGGGGAAATGCTGCATTTTCAAGGTTATGCTTTTGTTTCCTGCCGGAGCTGCTCCCTGCCAGGGGACCTCGGCCACTCTGAGTCACTCTGAGGGGGATGTTTGCTGGTCCCCTTTCCAACACCTGCTCCAGAGGTGATAGAGAGAATCCCGACATGCTGTGGGAAAAGGGAGATGATGTTACAGACCAGTGTCAGCTCCCTCAGGTACCTTCCTGTTCACTGGTGTGGGAATCATCCTTGGAAACAGCAAGGAGATGGTGGGGGAGACTTAACCCCTGAAGGAAGTTACAGACAGGAGCTGCAGGAGGAAATTACCTGGAGAGGCTTGTCCTGGGACCGGAGTGGGGCAGGGGAAGCTGCAGGATGGTGATGGGGGAGCCCAGACCAACACACTCACGTAGCCAAGCCCTGAGGGACTGACTGAGGCTTGGGGCCAGCCTGGGCTACTAGCAAGAACTGGGCTGTGGGGTGCCAGGCACAGGGTCATCTGTTCCCTGTGACACCCCTCAAAAGCTGGTCTGTACCTCACACACCTCCCCAGCCTGGCCATGGGGAGGGAAGCAGGGACTGGGGGTCAGTTCAGCCCTGCCCCGTGGTTGTGCTTTGGAAGTCTCAGCCAGCAGTTACACCCAGCCAGGGTGTCTCACTGTCATCCTTCCCAGCCTGGTTTTGGGCAGGAGGGCCTGGAAAGGCGCGATGGAGCATTGCTCTGGATGCTGGGAGAGTTCCTGAGACTGAAGCGTTCAATTTTACTCCACTGAGCATCCAGTATAATCCATTGAAAGGGCACTGTCCTTCAGGCCTTTCAGCTGGGCTGACAGCTGCCCACTGATTAATTGACAGGTTAAAAAGATTGATTCCACATGTCAGAGCTGTAACCCTGCCAGAACAATGCTGCTGTCAATTGGGCTGTAAAACAGACGCTTACATTAACGGCCCTGACAGCAGCAGCACACGAACACATGCACCTGCCTTTATGGAGAGCCTAAACACACAGCCAGGCGCAGATTAATCATCCTGAAAGCAGAGCTGGAGGATCAAATAAATGTTTCTGCAGTGGAAAAGTGGTGCAGCGCTGCCTTGGCACCGAGTCCCGCTGCAGATGGTGCCCGGCGGGCGGGCACGGAGGGCACGGGGCCCCCGGCTGGGGGCCTGCTCTTGTCTCCAGTGCTTGAGTTATTGTCTTGGCCTCGTGTCCTCCTGCTCCCAACTTACTCAAAGGCTCTCACGGGCACTGCAGAAGTACCTGCAGTGTTCGGCAGCCCTTGGCATCCCAGCGGGCGCGTCCCCTCTGTCCTCTCTGCCCTGCGGGCGGGTTTGGGTGTGGGTACCCCAAAGTCTCCCAGCTGGCCCAGCCCAGGGCTGACATGGGCACAGGCATGGCCCTGGATGGGATGTGCTCCGGGGATCGGTGTGGGCATGAGGCAGCAAATCGCTTCTTCCTTCCTCTCTCGCTGACTTTCCTTATCAGCAAAACGTGGCTCATTAATATCTCCCTTGCCGGGCTGTTCCAGAGCTCCTCGGCTGGAGCACACTCCACTAACCTGAAAGACTATTTATTTTTCTGGCCTCCTTTGAAGCTGGGCAAATTGCAGGGTGAGAGATGCTCACACTGGCTCGGGGGTCCAAACTGGGGCTGGGCAAAGGCTGGTGCTGGTGGTTTTCCATCGGTGGGTGAAGGACCCCGGCCCAGAGCATCCCGGGATGGAAAGTGCTGACGCTGGCCCTGAGCTCCCCACCCAGTGTGCTGAGGAATGAAAAAACCCTCTGCAATCTGGAGAGATAAGGAGAGGTTGAGTCACGAGTGAGCCAGGCGCTGCCAGAAGATGTTTCAAAGCTTTTATGGTGAGATTCAATACAGATATACAGAGATCAATTATCTTAAAAGCAGCGAGGAGGTTCAGCAAATATTTCCAGCTTTAAACAGGTTTATTTCCATCTGCACTTATCTGTGCTATTTAAACTCCATTGCTTGCAGTTAATCTTTTGTAATGCAGCATAAGAGGGCTTATTTACTTTCTAATGACATCAATTGGCCATAAATATTAGACATCTAAGGTTCGCTGGAGCTATAGGGACAGTTTTCCATTCCTACTTGACATTTGACTATTTGCAGTGCTTCCTTTCTGTTTGTTCTTGTGTGACTCACTTATCGGCTGTCATAGGCCCGTGTTCGATTTATTTAAATTGAATGAATAAGTACATTAGGCAAAGCTGTCAGGAGAGGAGAGAATGGGAACTCACAGGGATGAGTGATAAGTCAACAAGCTGCAAGGGAGATTCTTAGCAGAGCTGCACAAATCAAAGTGCTAAAGAGGAGGAACAAAGGCAGAGGGGTGACCCGACTCTGGGGTGAGCGAAACCGCAGATCTCAGGGCAAACAGGACCAGTCTGGGGGACACGGCCCAGCCCCGGGGCAGGCACTGCCAGCAGCCAAAGCCTGCAGCATTCCAACAGTACTCACAGTTGTAGGAGTTCTTATGGGATCAAAGGCTCCAGACCATTATCTGCCACTAAGGTGGGAGTTGTGCAAACACACAGATAGCTCCGTACTTGGGAAGATAGTTTTTCTTTTTAATTTTCTTTGTTGCTTGGTACTTAGCCAGACTAATTAATTGTGGAAAGCTCATATCACAGCCCTACTGGAACTGTTTGCCTCGAATGTATTGGTATGATCCAAGGTGGGGGGGAAGATACCTCGAGTCATTTTTAGATTATGGCAGTAACTTGCTTGGTGTGAGAGGGATGAAGTTTGAAGACACCTTTGTCAGGGAACCACTGGACAGGGAGGTCGCTGGTGCTGCAGGAAACTTGGGTAAGGAAACTTGAAGGGATTTTGCCCCACTCCTGCTCTTGCTTCAGTGTTCCTGTCCTCTGACAACATGCTTTTGTGTTTCCCTGCTAACCTTTGAACCCCCCAAAAACCTTAATTGGCTGCACACAGTAAATCAGAGCTGACAGTAGTTGAATAGCAGCTGATTAAAATCATTTGTTTTCAAACCCAGCCAGCTGCACACTCTTGCCTACATGACTTTTGTGGCATTCCCTGCATTGCTCTCCCTCTCTCTTCCTTTCTTCTAAAGGAGTTGCATCACATTTTTGTAATTCTTTGGAAATGAGATCCTCTTCTCACCCCTCTTCCCTTCCCCACACACCACCAGTCTCCACTTTACAAGCCCAGCCTTGTTTATCTCCAGGGCCACTCGTGAGATTCCCACTCTGTTCACAGCACACAAGCTATATCTGGTTTGGGTTTGTTTGTGTTCTGTTTGGTTGGGGGGTTTTCCCCCAAAAAATGCAGGGAAGGAGAGGAAAGCATTTAAACTCATAATTCCACGTTGTCTGCCTGCTCCTTGCACCCCTGGCCAAACCTGGGCACGAAATAGTTGGAGAGTTGTTTAGAAAGGCTGGAAGGAAGCAATGGCCAGCAGTGAGCAGATGGGTAGGAAAGGACCGGGATGCTTTACCCGAGAGTCTGGAGGAGGTGGGAATCCTTGGATGGATGCTGTGCATGCTGGAGTCTCAGGTCTGTGCAGGGCCAGCATGAGGGTACCAGGATGCACAGAGGAGGCACAGCTCAGGGCCTGTCTTGGGCAGGCAAGGGGTCACCTGGGTGACATGAGGGGGACACCTCTGTTTGCCAGCAGAGCCCTGGGGGATGGGGTGGTGGATGGGGTGGCTGCAGTGTGCTCTCCTCCTGCACTCGGCCACCAGCCATCCCTGAAAAAGCCTCCTGGCTGCGAGTGCCATTCCCCAATCTCAGGCATCTGCAGCCATATGCATCAAATTAAAACCAAATGCAGAATATAAATCTCCTTGCCATTCCTGGGGAAGGTTTCGCATGACAACCACATTCCTGTGACACTTTCCATCTTCTGTTTTACCACACGGACTAACAGCTGTTTCCAAAACAAACCCTGAGTGATGAACAGGCAAAATCTGGGCTGTTTGGACCAACCTGGCGTTGCACCAGGGCCGTGTGTGAGTGGACCAAGGGTCTGTGGGGCACACGAGGGGCTCTCACAGACCTGGGGGCCTCGCCAGGCCTCTGCCAGCATTCCCTTCTCTCCTTCCCCGTGTAAACACACCACAAAGCCAAGCAGTACACGGTTTTAAAGAGGTAGCTTTGCCTTACAGAACAGGCCTTACTCTACCTTGAACTTTTCCAGGCTGGGAGAGAGAAATTTGGGTCACTGCTTAATTAAGACTTCTGAAGGTTCCTTATTGCTATTGTCATTTCTGCTGTGCTCGGGGCTGGCAAGCCCTTGGCAGTGGGAATTGTACAAGCACATGCCAAGGGAGTGGCCAAACCCGTGATGAGTTTGCAATCCTAAATCATCCAGGCCCATCTGGAAGGAGGGTTTTACACCGATGGATCTGGTTTTGGTAGCGTTTCCGCCCCTTGGAGCAGTTGTGTGTGCATCCCTCCTCAGGTATCCCTGCTCTGGGGGCCTGGCTGGCTGGGAATCACCCTGCACCATGTGTGTCTTCCCACGGGCGCCACGGCCTCCCCGGAGCAGGGTTTGCTCCCAGTGCCCAGGTACCAGCTCCAGAACCCTCAGGTCCACCTTTCCCCAGGGTTCCCGTGGTGATTTCTGCTCTGGGAGGATGTTTACCTTCCCCAGCCGCCTTCTCCTTACATTTAAACAGAAATGTTGCCTTTTCTAAACAGTTTACATTCCTGATTCCAGAGGTATCCCGCTTGCCAAAGCCACCAGTATTTGTCTCACTTTAAATGCATTTATATGCTAATGCAGACAGGCTCTCCTGCTCACACACAACTGTGCAGAAATTAGTCTTTTCTTGCTGGATTTACAAAATACAGCCATCAGACATCCTTTGGGTTTATCTTCGTTAATCAAAATCTATATTCTGCCCAGTGCAGGTGTGATACAGCCATTCCTGGTGATAAACCAGGCACCCAGCTCTGGATTATCTGTCCAGACTTGACAAATCGGTGCCACGTTCGGAGGAGGAGGAGAAGGGAGGAAGGAAATGTAATTTCAAGGGTACAGTTCTGTGTGTGGCTGGGCAGCATTTCTCCCTTTTTTTATTGCCTTTGGGATCATCTTACAACGTTCTCTGTCCAAAGCCTTCGGAGCACTTCACAGACATTACCTGATTACAATCTGCAGAGGTATGAAGTGCTTTCCCAAGGTCAATCAGCCCCTCCTGGCGCAGTTTGTGTAATCACTGCGATTTCCAGAGCCATTCCCCGGGTGAGAGCCTCATCTCCTTCTCCGGGGGGAGCCAGGCGATGCTCTCACCTTTGCTGCAGAGGGGACAGGAGGCAGAGGCTGCTTCTCCTGCAGCTGCTGGGGAGCTCTGGGCACTCAGGGAGCTCCCCCCAGGTACCCCTGGTGAGGATGCCAAAAAACACCCCCCCAGCACTGCTGAAGGTGAGGGCAGTTCTGCCGCAGGTTCCGGGCTTTTATCTCCTGTCCCCGTTGCCCACTTTGTCCTGTTTGTTCTCTTCAGCCCCTGTTCACACCTTTTACTGCTCCACACAGCTCCCATTTCCTCACTGCTGTCAGGAGAGCTGGAAAACACCCCCAGCCCTGCGCCTTGTTAGACAGCACTTACCAACAGTAATAAAACCTGATTAAAAGGATGCACCTGGAATGCTTTTCTGTGGAAAACTGGTAATTCAACAGCAAGAAACTGTTCCACGCTAACGTCTAGGTTCTGTTTAACTTTTCCTTGAAAACTTATGAGAACATTTTGCTTTTCAAATCCGTTTTGACTTCACCGTTCTGCATTAAGGTCATATTGTAATTGATACACAAGGAGAGGATTAATTGTTCAGTTATAATGCAGTAACAGGCACTGGGTTTCTGCACAGATTTGAGACAAAACCCCAGAAGTTCTCGTACAATGGAAATTCCATTTTCCATCCAGCTGTAACAGTAACCCCGTTGCACCGAGATTAATCTTGAGAGGGGGATAGAAAACATCAAATCACTCGCGCCGAAGATTTAAGGAACAATGTCATCCCTAAACCACCTTTGTTCCTTTCAAGTTTTCAGGCCTGAAAACTGACACTGGAAGGGAGAAAATTTAGACTCGGAGCAGACGAGTTGGACAACTTGCCAAATCATTCCGGGCCCCGTCAAGTTCAGCCTTATTCTTCTGGAAAATAATGATGGAAAATTCATTTAAGTATCGTGTGTAGCTTTGCAGGGGTGGAGGAGGGAAGGGGCAAATTTAATTCAGAACTGCCCTCAGACGGATGCGGAATGTAAACTTTCGCTGCATTTCTGTCAGACTTAATGGATTTCACTTATGGGAACTATAATAAACAGCTCATTACAGAGTCAGCTGTGGGAGCATTTTGAGCCCAACAGAGTCATTTGTTTTCCAAGGCAGATTTAGTCTAAAGGGGGTGGACAGAGTAATCCAGTGTTTGAAGTGTCTGTATCAGTGCTTGAGGGACAGTGACAGAGTGGGATTTGGGGTCTCCAGCACAGGCCACCGTAGGACACATGGTGTGGAGCTCCAGAGCCCAGTGGGCTGCAGCTCCCAGTTGGGTGGTGGCCTCTGCTGGACACAGAGAAGTCGGTTCTCGCAAAACAGACTTCAAAAAAGTTGTTGTCATTAAAAATCCCAGCTCTGGGAGTCCTGCTATTGCCTAAAACCTGACCTCTTTCCTCTGCGTGTGAGGAAGTTTCCATCCTTCACACTCAGAGGGAAATATGAGTCCCAAAAGCCAAAGAAAGCAAGAGCAGAAAGGCACTTCTCCTTGTTTCCCAGGGTTTCAGGCTGTGCCGGGTTTGGGGGAAGCAGGAGGGCTCACTGGGAGAAGGGAGATGATTTCCCCCTCCTCACAGAGCTGCCGGGAGTCACAGGGGGTCACTCACCGCGAATCAGGGACCAAAAAGCAGGTGGGCAATGTTGGTACCTTCCTTACTGCCCACAAACAAGGCACAGAGCCCCTGTGCCCTCCACCGTCGTGGGGCAAGAGCCGCTGTCCCCATGCTGGGGGGGCAGCCGGACACCACCAGCTGTGCTGGGAGAGCAGAGCCACCACTGCAGCTCTGCACCCCGGGGAGCTTCTTGAAAGACTGAATTCATAAGTCAATAAACATCTGCGCAGTAGAGGGCTTGGGATCCAAGCGCACCCTCCGGAGCAGATCTTCCCCTGCTCCACATCTGGCGGGGGGCGGGAGGGGGCCGGCATCTGCGGCCGAGCAGCGCCATAAATCTCCTCCTCCTCCCCCTGCCCGGCCAGCCCAGCCATCCCCTCGCAGGGACGAAGCCAGAGGACAGTGGTTTCAAGCAAGTATGACTGTCAGAGTGCTCAGCACGCAGTAAATCACACCCAGCATCTTCCCTTTCATGTCTCTGCAGCTGGGGAGTCGCAGACGCTCCTTAAACACTTCCATACCCGCAGAGATGCTCCGCTCGCTGGGGCCCTGCGCCGGGGAACTTTCTGCCTCTGCAGAGCAGGAGACAGATCACTGCTGCAGGGAGACAAGGGCGAGGGGCTGCGAAGGGGCTCAGTTTCGCCTGTCAAGAGGTAACTTGTGCACGTGTGGCCCTTGGTACCTTCCTGCCGGCACAGATGAACCCGTGTCCCAGCACAGGCAGGCACAAGTGTGTGCACACACACGTGTGCTCGTGGGCCTTCAACTTCCTTGCAAGCTGAAAGCCTTTTTTTGTCCTCCCAGGTAGGAAAACCCCCGCCGCTGCTTTGAGGAGCAGAGCTGTCGGCTGTAGAGGTTCCCTGGAAGTGTCCAAGGCCAGGTTGGCCGGGGTTTGGAGCAACCTGGGCTAGTGGAAGGTGTCCCTGCCCATGGCCGGGAGTGGAATGGGATGAGCTTTAAGGTTCCTCCCAATCCAAACCATTCTGTGATTCCAGAATTGCTAGGCCATGGTGTTTGCTGGGCTGAATTACAAAATGCACTGGTTTTATTTTCATCCTTGTTGATATTTTGGATTTGGAAAAATTGGAGGTTTTCTCTGCCTGTGATGGTTTTGTGCTGATCTAGATCCGTGCCCGAGTCTTCATCAGGTTCACAGCATTCCCTCCTTCTCAGAAGTACTTTGAGGAATGATGCTCTGCTCTGCTGTGAGACTCAAAGCAATTTTAAATATTAATTAAGTCTCTCAGCTCTGGTCTACAATGGCTCGTTACCGTTTGTGTTAAACAGCTGAAAACGAAGGCACACTGACAGGAGCAGCGTGGTGAGCTGGTGCCAGAGGCAGGAGCAGAGTGGGGCTGGTGGCCTTGACCAGGAGAGCTCCACACCGGGAGCACCACAGGCCCTGGCACCCACCACCCGCGGCCAGCTGAGCTCCACAAGCTGCAGCTCCCTTCCCACGGTTTGCAGCTCCCTGGTGCAGGAGCAGGGCCTTTCTTCACATGAGATTTCCAAACTCCCGCTCTCAGTTCCCGGAGATGTTCCCACGCCGACCCTCGGCGGTGGCAGGACCTGCATCCGGCGCCCGCATCCCAACCGGACACGGTGCTGCCTCCCCGCAGCCCCTGGCTGGGCTGGGCACCGCGGGAAAACCTGCTTCCCTGGGTGCTGCCAGGCTGGGAGCTGAGCCCACTAGCGGCAGGACAAAGGAAGGAGCCGGGAGGGAGACAGAGGCTCCTCCTCGGAGGGCGGCAGCGAGCGCCCAGCTGGCTGCGTGTGCGTCTGATGTTCGAGGGCTCTCTCGGGCGGAATATATTTCCCTTCTTTGTAGCTGGCTGTAACTCACCTCCCTGCAAAGCTCTCTGCCAATATAGCGTTTGCTGATGTATAGCTACAGCCATTTTCCCTGTTTCCCTTACTCTGTCTCCGTATAGAATAATATGCGATTAATTGATTTTCTGTCGCTCTTTTAGTACGGAAAATTAATTTTGGAGCAACCTTGTTTTCTCAGGGTATGAATTCTCTACATGCAGAGTAATTCCACTCCTACATTATTCATGAGGGAAAATAGTGATGGAGTGTGTAACTGAGGCAGCCCCAAGGCCACAAACTGATAGTCTGCGTTACTGATACAACAATATTCCACTGATGCTTCTAAATAATTCACGGCTACAACTCAATTTGGCACCAGGCACGCGGCTCGGGATGTGGCTGGTGCGGAGGGGAGGAGAGGCACCTCAGCAGCAGAGCCTGGTGCCTCTGGGCAGGTGGAGCATCACCCATGCCTGGCCAGTGCCCAGCGACATGGGCCACCACACAGAGAGGGACCCAGCGCCGGAGCATCCGGCTGGAGCTCCTGCTGGCATCGGCCAGCTTTCCAGGGACCTGCAACCACAGCAGGAAAAAAGGCTGATGGGAGCATGAAGGGACACCTGAAGGGCCCAGCCTGACTTTCTGTAGCTGCTGAGGTGTCTCCTGCTCTGCCCCTGGGGCATCCCCGCGGCCGCAGGCAGAGCTCAAGGGCACCGGCCCAAGGGAGCCGGCGTTGCTCTGCTCTTCAGGGGCGAGCTCCGAGCGCTCCCTGGGCCACGCTGGGTTATCATGGAACTACCTGCTGGGGGTGTTACAGCCTATGTGGTGTTACACAACACCCTTCCGTGTGGATGAAAGGGTTAACGGTGGCTGAGGGGCTGCGCAGGGCAGAGGCTGAGCGTCACCCACCATCCCTGGTGCTCCGGCCTCCTCTCGGGTGTCAAGGCCCTGTGGGAGCTGTCGGGGCTCCCATGCACGGTTCGGGGCTGCAGAGAGGGTTAATGGCCCGGAGAGCACTTTCCATGTGAGTGGAAAATGGCAGGGGCCTTCCCTTCCCTCCTTCCCTGCCTCTGGCAGCGGCCGTGCCGAGCGGGTCCAGATGACGATGGAGTGAGTGAGAGCCTTGTCCTGGCACCGGCCTCCTTTTAGATTAATGACTTGCGATGAGATGCCTCAGTCACATATTGGGATTTTTCAACATTGAACTGTACCTGGCACCCTGCAGCCATTTATCACGGGCTGCAGATGGAAGGCAGTGGCAGCAGGACCTGCAGGGCCAAGACACACAGGTTCCCAGCCAGCCCGCAGGAGGGTGGGGGATCTTCTGGTGCATGTGCTTGTGTGGGGCTTTTTTTTAATCTAAAATGATAAATCTGAGTTCTTCAGGATATTGGAACAGCTGCAGCTGACCTGGCTATTTATCTGACAGATCTTCAGGGTGTGCGATAACAGCTCTTAGAGGATGGATGTGGTGTTATAAACTGTCCAGGCACAGAGCATGATTAATGGGATTCACAGAGATAAACATATGGGGAGGAGAGCTCAGGATCTGAGAAAATCCCATCCCTGGGCTGGGAAGCTGTTGGTGAGCCGGAGCTCTCTGCGAGGTTGACGCTCTGTGGGTGCCAACCACCCACCTCGGCCTCTCCAGCCTCCCCTCCCCGTGGCCGTGGTTGTTCCTCACGGGAAGGAGGAGGATGTTCATCCCTGAGGGTGCAGCTGCTCCGTACAGGGCGAGGAGGTGATTATTGCACAGGGTCTCACAGCCCCGACGGCCCCAGCACTCAGTCCTGTCCTGGCTGCCGCAGCCCTGGGTGTGCCCCTGCAGGACTGGGGTGCTGCCGCCTCACCTTTGCAGAAATGAAGCACCACGGTGCTCCTCCCTCACCCCCAGGGTCCACTCTGCCCCCTCCCCACAGCTCCCACCTACTTCAACGTCACTGTTCTCCAGCATTCCCCACGGGAGCGTTCCTCAGTCACCGGCCCCCTCTTCAGGGAAAAACTAGTTTGGTGAAAGTTGGAAAATCAATCTCTCCTGGGTTAGCTGGCATGGAAACTTGCAGGGAATGCAGTGATCCAGCTACGATGACATTCATTTCCTTGTCTGTTGTTCTCTGATGTGGGTTTAAAGCCTCCTCTCTCCCCCGGCCTCCTTCTTCTGGCTGTCCCTGTGGACCTGTGGTTGTGTTCCTGTGCAGCTGGGATCCAGGAGCAGAGTCCTGCTTCCTCTGGGATATCAAATGGACCCTTGCACAGCTCTGATGGGGAACAGCGTGTAAAAGGGAGGGAGCAAAAGGAATCAAAAAGCATTGGTGCAGAAATTCTCACTGAGAGGGATGGATCAAATAAACACCGAGATTAATTAATCACTAATGGCATGGACTAAAGGTGACCCTTCAGCATTTACAGACTGAAGACAGCGGGGTCAGGATTGCAGAGCATTAATCTTACATTAGCACAACTCCATCCTTGCCAGGAGGGAGGCAGAAATCCCTTTGGTTCATGCAGAGGAAGCTGAAGCTTATTGCTTCCTGCCAGGTCCGTGGCTGCATTTTTATGAAACACCTGCAATGAAAAAAAAAAAAAAAAAAAAAAAAAAAAAAAAAGAACATAAACCTGAGAAAATTAAAGAGCTGTCCCAGCAGAGCTGCAGCCTGTGCCCAGCACCCTGGGCTGGAGCTGGGGCCCGTGGCCACGCTCCGTGCTCAGCCCTGAGGGATTGGGTCGCTGGGTATTAATAACGGCGGATCAATGACGACAAGTGACTGGGAAAAGGGATTGTGAAATCCTTCCTCTTTCCTACTGGAGCTGGTGTGTGTGTGTGTGTGTGGTTGTGTGTGTGTGTAACGCTGACGATACAAGCCACCAGGGATGAGCTATAAAAGGTGCTTTCTTTCGCCTCCAAATTCAGCTCTGTAGCCGCACCAGATGCAGCAGCAACAGCACAAGGCCTCTAACCTCCTTCCAAATGGTAATAAATCCCACAAGACCCCAGCACAGTTGTAATTTACAACTCTGCTAAAATGAACATTATTTCAAGCTAAGCGTATTCTCCGAGGTGCGGGAGGAATGTGGCAGCTTTCCTGCTGACAGCGGAGTTTCTTTTTTAAATGTCATGCATTCACTTTCATTACTTCCAAATAATTGCCCAGAAGATCAGCAGCCGGACGAGCGGGAGCCTTGCAGACCTCTGTTAGGTGACTCCCTCCCTGCAAAGCACAGCTGCAGGGACCTGCTCCTGGGCACGGCGAGGAGCCCCTGTCCGTGCCCTTCCCAAAGCCACGCCGGGCTCCGGGAGCAGCTCCGCTGCCCTGAACTGCCGTGGGGAGAGAGAGAGCCTTGGAATCGGCGAGGCTGGGCCAGGTTCTAGGTGCCCCAGAGCACCGGGCAGGCAGTGCTGTGTCTAAAAATGTCATCTTTCCCTGTTTGAGGCTTTTTCAGTGAAATGAAGGCCAGGTCGGAAGGACCTGCTGTAGTGGAAAGTGTCCCTGCCCCATGGCAGGGGGTTTGGAACGCGGTGGTCTTTAGGGTCCCTTCCAACCCAACCCATTCCATGGTTCTGTGAGATCAAACACTCTCCTTGCTCTTTGGGGGTTTGTTGGGGGCTTTTGTGAACCACAGGCAGGAAGGGGCTCGTGGCTTCAGTGCTGAGCTGGGCTGCTGGAAGGCATCGCCCACAGCATGGCAGTCCTTCCTGCAGGGTCCCTTTGGAGCAGTTTTCCCATCTCCCCTGTCTGGGAGGCCCCTGGGAGGTGGGGGATGAGGAGGTGACCCAGCAACCCACCCCTTCCCTTCCTTCTCCTCCTCCTTTCTCTGTGTCTTGCACAAGAACCATCCAGAAATGTCTTCCTGCAGAGGCAGCCCCACGCTTCGCAGACCAAGTCCAAGACAAACTCCAGACCCAGCCTGCAAAAGCTCTGTGGCCTGTAATGAAAACCCTCAAGGAAAACTGTAAATATAGGAGCTATTGGCAAAATTCGGAGCTGGCCTTGGGCTGGAACTGCCTCTCCCACAGTGGGAGGTTTGATCCTGGGTATTGGCTCAGGCCTGTGTTTCAGGCTGCCTGAAACAGCTGGAAAACAAGATCTTTTTAATCTTGACATGATTTTCTTCCTCTGCTGGAAAGAGAAAAAGAAAGAGGGGGGAAGCAAAAAGCAAAAGCTGTAATAAACCCCTGGATGAGGGTGAGAAGTGTGGAGGAGGAGAATCAGTGCCACTGTGACTTTTTCTGCAGCTCCCAGTCCAAGGCCTCGTATCATCTGAGGGCTCAGATCATTAGTAGAAAATTGCGTTCTTTTTTGGAAAAGAGTTTCTGACTGATGGTTTTGGCCAGTGCCAGTGGCCATGAGCAGCCCTGGAGTCCTGGAATCCTTGTGAGACATCACACACCAAAGGCATCCAGGGCAGGGCTCCCTCCAGCAGCCCCTTGGCTCTTTTCTCATTTTGAAGGTTGGTTGCTTTTCATCAGAAAATAGATTTTTGTCGAAAGACCCTATTTCTGATAGAAAACAAGCTGGTTTGGATGGAAACATGAGGATTTTAATTGGTAAAGCAAAATGTTTTGAGTTCCACTACTCTGGGTTTCTGAAGGGAGAGGTAGGGAAGGAATTCCTCTGGTTTTAAGTTGCTTCTCTAAAACTTCAAAAATGCCTGTGGAGCGTTTCCAGGTTATGAGAAAACACTGTTTTGTCTCCTTGAGAATCTGACCCCGGGCAACCTGCTCCTTGTGCTGTATTTTGTGTGTTAAGCTGTGCTCCTCAGCCCGGGCCCCTCTGCTCAGCCGAGCCGGGGCTGACGGTGGGTCTGTGCTGGGGGCAATGTCCTCCCACCTTCCACCCCCCCGTGACCCACTGGGTTAAACCTAAAACCCTGGGAGATGGGACTGGCCCCGAGGGGTGAGAGCTGAAACTCATCTCAGACACCCTGAAGGGCCGAGGAAGGCGGTGTCATTGACCTCCCCCTGCCAGTGCCCCCCTCCCAGAGCCCCCAAAGCCTGTGGAGGGGGCACAAACAGCCCCGTTCCCTGGGCCCACCGTGGGGCTGCCATTGCAGGCACGTGCTGGTTGTGTCTCAGTGAGGGCATAAAGCCGATGGGCACAAGGGCTGTGCTGCCCTGTGCTCCCTCCTGGCAGCTGGGGGGGATCCTGGGAGCCCAAAGGAATGGGATGAGTGAGGCCAGGGCAGAGCATCCCCTGCCAGGGGCCGGCAGAGCTCTCACTGTGCTCCGGTGTCCTCTGCATAAATGCAATTTCCCTGAATGTCAGAGGGAAGCATTACAGATAACACACTGCGTGTGTCTCTGACCCAGTAAGTGCTGAAATCACAGATCTCATTATTCTGACATGATAGAATTTTTTCCCCTCCCTGCTGCAACCCTGCTGCTGTTGTTTTCCAGACTGCAGACATAATTGCCGAAGGTGCAAAGCCTCCGCAGACAAATACGTCTTGCCTACTTCCCTAAATCTAGCAAAATGCCAGCTCTGTGTGTGCATAAGAAAGCGCTCTCAGCTCCCTCTCCCGAGCAGCACACATTTCCATCAGGTGCCACTCACAGTCAGCCTCACCCCTGGGACGTGGGAGGTGGTGGAGCGCGGTGCGGGGACCAAGCTCCAGGTTTTGAGGTGCCACTTCCCAGCCGGTGTGTGACATTCTGGGGTGACACAGCTGAGCGGGGAGACCTTTGGAGAGCGGCCCTGGGCGTTTGCAGCACAGGGATCTCGGGGGACCGACCTCATTTGGCTGGTTCGGACAGCGAGAGCCCCTCTCTCCAGCTGGTAGGGGCTTTTGGCTCTGTAAAGATGAGTTAAAAAGAAGAAAGGTTCCCCCTAATCTCCACCTTTGAGATAGTTTTGCTGTAATTCTCCTTTTAGGTGCGTCAGGTGAAGTGATCTGTTTGTGCCTGGGTCTTGGAGAGGTAAAGGGGCTCTTCTTGCAGGTCAGGTGGAGGAGGAAGGAGTGTCCCTGTTTCAGGGTCACTGTGGCCTCTCCACGGGACCATCCTGCCTGAGCAGGGGACATTTTCTCGCTTCCATTTTCATCTTCCTGCCTGTTTGCCTATTTCCCCTCTTTCATCACGTTGCTCAGCAAACATTTTTTAATCAACTTCACGAACCCACCTTATTGGCAATAACCCTAAATGTTTTTAATTGCAGCATCATTAGTTCAGCCATGCAGTAATTAAGCACGGCTTTAAATGAAGGAGGGAGGGAGAGGTGCAGAGTTTGCTGTTCAGGAGCAGAACAAGGACAAGGACAAGGCCCCCCGGGCTGCAGCAGGCAGGTGCTCCAGGGCAGGAATGCCATTAAGAGGATGTGCCAGGTGTGAAGTCCCAGCTGAGCCTGTCCTAGACCTGGGGGCTGGGAGAGCACCTGCACTCTGTGGGCAGAGCTCAGCAGACGGGGGAGGGAGGAGAAGGGGGAATGGCAGCTCCAGTTTGGAGCGTTTTTGTGGTGCCAATGCATTCGTACCCCTCGACTGCTGTTCCCCCTGTGTTTGTGGAGTGCCTTGTCCATCCTTGCCCAGGTGCTGCTGAGGGGGTGCTGCCTCTGCACAAGGGTCAGGGGTGAGGCGTGGGCTCTCCCTGCCCACCCTTCATTGTGGAAGCAGTTCTGTGCTTTGCCTGCTGAACCCACAGCCTTGTGCTGGGCCCAAACACCAGCAGAGCTTCCTGGGAGGAATTCCTCTCCAGCTGCCTGGGAGGTTTGGGCAGTCTGGTCTCTGTCCAAACAGTCATTATTAAAGCCCTGCTCAAACACGCTCGTGTTTGCAGAGCTGTGCAGGGCGGGGGTCCGAGGCAGAAGGAGACGGGGTGGGAGCAGCAGGACGTGTTGGGGAGGGTCTGAAATGGGGGTTCCCTCTTTGCCCACGTGCTGCTGAGCAGTGCTGGCTCTCGGGCTCGCTCAGAAGTTATACCATGTGCCCTGGTGTTCCAGTTGCAGTTGGAAGGTCCCTGCCCGTCTCCCCTTCACCCATCCCCTGCCTGGCACCCTCCATGGGGACCAGTGGGAAGCCCTCCTGGAGAACTGCTCTCTGCAGGCTGCCCTGTTCCCCTGCACACTGGAAACCTGGTGGCTGCATCCGCTGCTCGAGAGCCTTCCCCTCGTGCAATAACCTCTCATTATTTTTTAATGTTGTTGTAACTTTATGGCTTAATCAGTATTTGCAATTTGTTAGTAGTCCAGGCTGCAATAAAATTGTTTTCCAGGTACTGAAACATCCTATCAAGGTTTGTAAAGCAGTGGTTCTTAGTTTATCACACTCATAAAAAGCACTGGCAACTTGACAGATATAATAACTTTTTTTATCAAGTGTCTAATTTGAGAGGAAATTAAGCCATACATTACATGCCGATCTGAGCTGGAATTGGAAAAAGACCCAGCCACCCTCTCCCCACCCCGGCGAGTCTCCTCTCTCATCCCAACCTCTCCTGCACGGAAAAGGCTGTTCGGAGCTGCCTCTGCATTCGCTCTGCAGTACCCTCAGCTCTGTGTGTATTTTTACAGGGCACTGCACACTTAATAAAAAATTATTTATGTGGCCTGCATTGATGTCACAGCAGTGAAACAATACCTTGCCTTTCCTGCAGCAGAGCCGTGATTTATACGAGTGCCTGGAAAAGCTTCCTCGAAATGCAGTGCAGATGCTCCAGGCCACTGTAACAGCCACTATATCCACTTTACTTATGGGCCGGGATTTTTAAATCAGGCAGGTGATTCTGGGGGCTCCCATTCATCCATCTCGGGGTGCCTGGAGGGCCGGGCCTGCACCGGCACGGGGAGAGCGGCTCCTTTTCGGAGCTTTGAATAGTTGCGTTTTTGTCCTGCCGTTTTGGTCACTTGGACACGATTCCCCCCTGATCCCAAACATGTCCTGCTCAGAGGAGCATTAGTGAGTTGAGTGGTGTTGGCTTTGTCCCTGCCCTGAAAGGCCCCTCCTTCGGGAGGCTCGTTGTGCTCCTGGCTGGATTCTGCCCCAGGACCTGCCCCGGTTCCCTCCGTCCACTGCCCGGCTCCACTCGCCCCACGGTGCCAGCTGAGGGGCAGAACCCAGGCTGTCCTCGGGCACTCACTGTGAGGATAATTCTTTCGGTGTTAGATTCCAGTACTGATTTTCCCCCTTCCCCATAAGCGGCACCAGAACGCCAATAAACAATTGAGCACCTGGCACGGATCAGCTGGAGAGCACTTCCTAAAATCCCGCTCTGGAAGTGATGTCCCACGTCTCCCGCAGGCAGAGCCCCCTCATCCTCGCGCTGTGGCGTTTGAACCCTGGCTGAGGCCAGGATGGATTTGCGCTGGAAGAGCCTGGAGTAAAAGTCAGATGCTGACTACAAGCCGCACACTTTATTTGTTTAAATTTTCATGCTAGAGAATGTCGGTGACACAGGAGACAGGTTTATGGAGAGCGAAAAAAAAAATGTTGACAAATGGCCCAGTAATCAACTGGAACATGCAATAAATCATTGGAGTGCCAATAACACTTCCAGGAGGAGTTGCGAAAGGTCATTACGATGCCACCATGTATCATGCAGCGCCAAACAAAGCAAACAGAACATGTTGGGAATAGGATTATGGGAGAAGCATCTGTCAGTTCTAATTAAGAATTAACTGTGGATCCTATATAAAAAGATGTGCGGTTTATTCCTATCTCCCTCCTTTTCCCACTTAGCTCTCCATTTTTCCCTCTCCAAAATAAAACTCAATCACTTAAGAGGGAAAAAAAAAAAAAAAAACAAAAACGAAACACCCAAACCCTCACTCTGTCATTTAATCTGTTCAACAGCAGGAGAAATAACCCGATGTGACAAAAGAGTGAAGGCTGGAGGGGAGGGACAGGGCTCTGGCTGGCTCCTGAGCCTCTGTGCGTGCGGGAGGGCGGCTCGGAGCCTGCCCGCGTCGCCCGAAACCCCACAAGGCCTCTGACGTCTCCAAATCACGCGTCTGCAACGGCTGCAGGAGGCAGAGAAGGTACAAACCGAAACACTCCGGCCCCCCCCGGGTGTGGGTGAGGGCTGGAAGTGGAGAGAGCTCAGCGGCTGAGACGCTGAAAAGCTCTTGGCTCCTGACGAAGAAAGTGCAAACTGGATAAGTGACAGTAAAATAGAGCAGGGAAGTTTAGGAGAGGGGAGACCCTGGGGAGAGGAGGCGCAGGGCAACTGAGGGACGTGCCCTCAGAGGGCATGAGCGGTCTCTGAGCCCACTGCCCAAAGGCTTCCCCCCACCTCCACCCCACAGCTCTGGGATTTGTCCCCTCTGGCTGTTTCTCTGTGTTACTGGCACTGGGGTTCACCCCAAAGGTGACAGGAGGGGTGGCCCAAAGCCCCATGAGCACCCACCTCCTGCCTGGCTGCAGGAACCCTCCCTGCACACGCATAAATCCCCCCAGCACCTCCTTCCTTTCACCTCTCCTGCTCCTCCTCCAGCTCCCCGTTGTCTCTCTCCCCATTAATTGGAGTTGCATCCCATGGGCGCCTGGCCCAGGGCTCCAGCTGAGCAGGCTCTGCAGAGCAGCACGCTTTGCTTTATTATTATTTTTTTCCCCTTTCCTCCTCTCTATATTTCCAGGCCTCATTTCTGCTTAAGTTTGCATTTCTTCTCTTTCTTTCTTTCTTTTTTTTTTTTTTTTTTTTTTCCTTTCTGCTGACTGAGACAAGACCGTGTCCTACTTCAACATCCCAGGATTTGTTACAACTTCAAGGTGCAGGTTTATGGCCACAGTTGTCCCGTTTATGGTACAGTTCTTCTTATGGGTTCTAATAAACTCTGTAGCTCCAGGGTGCTCTTAAATCCCGATATGAAAGATAGAGAAGAATCATTATTTAGTCCAGCTAAATATAAGATGCTTCACCCTTGAAGGCTAAGGATAATGTTTCTCTCACAGGTGTGGATAGACTCATAATTCCTGTGTACAGCAAGTGCAGCTGCAGGGAAAAATAATCAATTCTCCCTGTGGAAATAGGTGTGCTCCCCCCTGTGGGATGGGGAGAAGCAATGCCAGCTGGGGCAGGCACAGGGATCCTTTAGCACAGGGAAATGCCATTAAAACTCAGTAGAAGTTGCAGTTAAAGGCACGTGTCGGGTAAGAAATGCCGGGAACTGCTGTGGCAAAGGGGAAATGAGGCCCATTCCCAGGCAGAAGGAGTCACAGCACAGGGGGGTGCAGCAGCTCCCAGCAGGACACGCTCTGGTCCCCAGCGTCCCCGGAGCCTGGGGAGGTGACACGGCGTTGAGCAGAGGCAGCGACCTGCCAACATGACAAAGCACTGCCTGGAAGCTCCATGGCATCTGTGCGACTCCAGCTGCAAACAGCCCTCCCAGTCCACACAAGGACTGGGTTTTTCGACAGAAATTCGGAGGAGAAGCTTGACAGCAGAAGGGATAAAGAGCTGAAGGCTGGGAATGGCAAGCAGTGCGGTCCTGGGGGGGCCTTGTTGTCCTTTTTCTTCCTGTATCATCCGCTGTGGCAGTTGCTCTCTCTGGTGAAGGAGTGACTCGGTGTCACTTCTGGCTCAGACCGGCCCCGCCGGGGGAGCCCTTCCCGCGGGAGGAGCCCGGCAGCCCCAGCAGCACCTCCACAGCCACGGCCCCTCTCCACGAGGTCGTGGCAACGAGTCACCCCGCACCGACAGACTGACACAGCAACCTGCCAGGAAAGTTCCCTTGCCTGTCACTGATCCCTTGAACTGGTGGCTCAGATTTTCCGTGGTTCCCGCGGGCCTCCAGCCTGGACAATCCCAGCCATCCCCACCAGACCTGGAACCACTCCCAGCAGCCAAATGCCAGAAGGCAGCTCTGTGACCAAAACGCCCATTTGATCCTCCTCACGAGTATAGATAACTGGGTTTGGCCCCTGAAAAGACCACAGTATAAGACACCAGCTCGTTTGCTTATTAAGATTTATGCAAATTTTCCAAAGGCTGTGTTTTCCTGAGTTCTAGGCGTCCTTGGTACACGCTAGAACACATCCCAAATCCCACCCAAAGTGCAGCTGTGGATTTTAACAGGGTGCCAGGCAGGGCACCTCAGGATCAAGGGCGACCAGTGCCACCAAACTGAGCCCTGCTGGGAGCAGTGGGACCTTCCCAAATGTGCCCTTACAGCAGCCTGTTCCCATTTATCCGGAGCGGGCTCCTCCTCAGCAGATGTTCAAGACTCAGCACTCAGGCTTACACGGAGGAACTTCCAAAACAAACCATCTGGAAGAGAAAACAGCAAACTATTTTGCAAGCTCTTTCCCTCCTCCCTTTCTGCACCCCCCGCCCGGCGTCCCCGATCTCAAAGTCACGGGGAAGGGGACGGAGAGTGGAGCGCCAGCACCGGGAACGGAAGGAGTGTGTCAGTGGAGCAACATTCCCAGCAAGGCTGCAGCTGTTCTTGGGAAATATGGCAAGGCAGCCCAGCTCATCAGCACAGCCCAGGGCTGGCGAGGCACCCACAGCTGCTTTGTCCCATGGTGCCGGGGGCAGTGGGAGCCAGGAGGACACGTGGGAGCTGGAGCTTCTCCCTCTTTGCCTTTTATCCTGCCTTCCTCCCACGGTGAGGGGAGCTGGTAACTTCAGCCCCCGAATGGGAAAGTCATTTGTTGTTCGCCAGTTCCCAACATCAGAAGGCTGCAGCCGAGATGTTCTTCCCTCCAGCAGGTCCCAGTTTCCCTTGTAGTGGAGGCATTGCCCTGCAGCACTTTCTGTACACGGGATTATTCCAATGACTATTAGCAGTCATAAAAGCGTGTTGGCTTTTGTAAGATGCTCTGTTATCCCTGGTGGAACGTGAGAGCCCATTCCCAAGCAGGCTGTGATCCTGGTGTTATGCTACTGTTGCATTTGCTGCGTGGGGGAAGGAAGATGTACGGGGATAATTGGGGTGGGAAAGGTGCGTGGCTCTGGAGCACGACGGAGCTCTGGCTGCGGAGGGCACGTTGTGTGTCAGGACTGCAGTGGCAAATAGGTGTGTGAATCACGGTGCAGTGTTGTTGAGGCCACGTGTGGCCACAGCTGGTGCCGCTGTACAGGTGTGGTGTAGGTGCACCCCTCCTTCCCTTCAGCTTTTTTTGGGATCTCCGGGGTCCTCTGGGGACTCCCGGAGAGCCCCCGCACAGCCCAGGAGATGGGGCGGTGAAAGCCGAGTCATACATTCCTGCGTTCCGCTTCCAGAGGAGCGAGTGTGACTGTCAGGTTTACAAAAGATTGTTTATGTTCAGCGGCGTGAAATGGGGAGGGAGCGCGCGGAGGGAGCGGGCGCGGGCGCGGGCTGACAGCGCCGCATCCATCCTCCACAGTACAGCGGACAGCGCGCCGGGGCCGCTGACAGGGGCCATAAATCACCGCTGGGAGATGCTGTACCTACAGCTTACACCGTTCCCTGTGACAAACACACAATAATCCACACAGCACAGCACTTTTTCTCCCCTCTCTCTCCCTCTCTCTCCCTCCACTCGCTGGTGCTCAAGTGACGACAAGAGGCGGCGGCGAGGAAAGCTGGAAAGCCTGGATGTGTCCTGCGGGACCACGGGAGGGAACAGGGGCGGTCTCCGCTCCAGACTGCACGGGAACCAACGGCTGTGGAGGGACGAGAGTTACAGGGACATCGTTACAGAGGCCAGAGGGAGGGGGTGCCAAGCAGGGTGAGTCCTCCCTGGCTGAGAGGGGACCGTTTCCAAATGATTTCATTCCAAATGGCAATGATTTTCACTTGCCTCTGCCCGAGGAGGATGGAGCTGGGGCAGCTGCAGGGTGGGATGGTTCTGGGAACGATGCCAGCCCCTGGGCTCTGCAGCATCCCTGTGGGACAGCCCAGACAGGCACATGGGGCCGGGCTTCCCTACAGCCTGGACAAATCTTCCTTGTCCACGTGCTGCCAACACAGGGCCCATGTGAGGTGGCCCAGCTGTGGGTGCAGGGCTCTTTGGGGAGCCCTGATCCTGGTGCTCCCTGTGGAAGCCTCCCCAGCCTGTTTTCCCAGGCGGCAGATGGAAGTCTTGGCCTTTGCTCTCTTGGCTTGCCCCGCGTGTGAGCTCCGAGCGCTGGCTGCGCCCGGCCATGGTGGGAGCTGGGCAGCACCACGTCCCCCAGCTCGGCCCTCCAGTGCCCCTCTGGGGGCTGCCTTAGTGGAACCAGGTGAAGTCCTGCCGTGGGTGAAGTGGAGGCAAACATCAGATGTGCCAGATGTGCCAGAGGCATGTTTGACTCTCCAGTGTGTTCCCCACCCAAGGCACGCTGAGTCACAGAGGTGCCAGCGCTGCCACCTCACCCGCGTTCCCTTCTGACTCCTGCCAGGGGAGACGTGATTCCTGAAGGAGGAGAAGCAAAGGCAGGAGGCAGCAGCACCGCCGCCACCCTGGGCTGTGATTTGCGAGGGAAGGGGAAGGAAAGAGGCCTATCTGGTTGGACAACCCTTAAATCAATGTATCCTAATTAACAAAAGATCTAATTCATCAAAGTGACAGCATCTCTATTTATATCACCTCCTTCCATGGGGGCTGCTGGGGGTTTAGGGTTGGGGATTTTTCTCCCTTCCCTTTTTTGACAGCTTTATCTTTCCCACACACATTTTAATTTTCCCTTTCTGGGGGAGAAGGGCTGATAGTGAAGCTTTCCTTGGGAATATGGACATTTAATTGACATTTTCTGCCTCACCCCCGAAATAGCGGGATGTGCGGGGGGGAGCTGGAAGGAGAGGTTATCTCAGTGAGGTGCAGGTCTGATCCCGAGGGGGAGGAAACCACTGACAGGTGAGCAGGGGGGATGCAGCTACCCATGCAAAATGTGGTCAAATCCTGCAAGCCGGGGTTATGCTCTGAAAACACCCCCAGCAGGAGCTGCGGTCGTACAGGGATCTTGGCTTTCGCTTGGAAAAGCAAACCCTGAGAGCTTGACAACGCGCTGGCTGACACCTTAAATCTTGAAGTGCATAAAAAGAAACCCAACTGTTTTGTTTTGTTTTAATATGTGAAACCTCGTGGTTTGGGGGCTGGGAGCGCGGGAGGCTGAATTGCCGTATAAATACCAGGACCGTGTCAGCGCAGAACTGCTCCGCTGCTCTCAGCGGGCTCGCGCTCGGGAGGAGCGGGGTTTGGACGTGATGTAGGAACACAGAAATAGTAATAATAGTAATGAATCCCCCCTCAGCCACTCCTCCCGCCGCAAGCGCAGGAGCAGAAACCCAAGATGCCAAACGCAGGCCCTGGTTCGTGCCAAAGAGGGAGCTCAGGAGGCTGCTGGGGTTTAAAGAAAAAAAAAAGGAAAAATCACCAAACCAAACTGGACCAAACCGAAGCAAGGCGAGGCAGCCCTGCTCTGAAGTGCAGCCCGTGCACGGCACACGGAGAGCAGGAGATGAAAGGGCCATAAAATGGAGCTGTTGCTGAAGGCTGCGCCAGCACATATATCCTGGTGTGCCGGGGGTACCTGCGCCTCCCGAAGCCTAAACTTCTGATGAACCAACGCGCTTCCGAGCGCATTTATATGCAAAGGCGTATAATATGTCCCCTGTATCTAATTATCTGTCAACCTGAGGCAGTTTGTTTTCCAAATCGGCCTCTCGGCTGTGACTTTATGAGGTCGTAAAGAAAACGGTGCCACTCTCGCACCGGAGCGCCGGGAGAGCCTGGATCAACAAATTACCATCTTTAATGGTGTCTCCTCGTGCGAGCGCCTGCCCTCCAGCGTGTCCCGGTGGGAACAGCCCCGGGATGGCCAGCCCTGGAGCCTGGGCAGCCCCCAGCCCTGGCACAGCACCCAAGGAACCTGGGCAGCCCTCAGTCCCAGGGAATCCAGACAGTTCCCAGCACTGCCACGGCGGCTGGATGGGGCAGCTGTGGGCAGGAGCGACCCCTGTGCTGCCCTCGCTGCCCACTCACCCTGCTCTGACCCCAGTGGGCACGTTCCAAAGTTTGGCAGCAGCCGGTGGTGAACTCCAGCCCTTGGGCTGTGAGAGCAGCGCTGTCGTCACCCAGAGCCAAGCCGTGGATTCCTCTGCCCACGCTGCTCCTGTGATTAATGATGGAAAGGAATTAAAGACAAGGAGGGGAAAAAAAAAAAGAGCGAGGGAGAGGGGAGGGGAGCGGGTCAACAGCTGAGTGCAAGGCAAGTCGCTAGACAGGGAGTAATTGAGATACTTGGGTAAATATGATTAATAAGCTCAAACTGGCAGGGTGTGCAGTAAACAAGGGCTAACCAGATGGTACCCTTTCCTTTCTGACAATGCTGCAAGCTTTGTAAAAATAGGAAGGAAGGCTCTGGATCCTCCCAGAGAGCTCACTCGGGGAGGAGGGAGGATTCAGCACAGGGCCAGGGCGGTGAATCACCTGATAGGAATGAGAGACATTTCCCCCTCCATCACATCCCGGTCAGGGACTGGGAAAACACAAACACGTGGCTGATCCGGCGGTGCCAGAGGGCCCGATCCCGGCTGCCTCCTCTTGGCAGCGTGTGGGTGGTGGGAATGGCAGCAGGAGGGACCTCGTGCTGGTCTTGGGCATCCGACCTCCAGCCGGAACAGCTCAGGTTGGGAAGTCCCACCTGGAGCACCACGGGAGCTGCTGGGTGGGCACAGGGGAGGGCTCTCGTCCTCCAGGCCAGGGGGTCATGCCCAGCAGAAATTTTCCCCCCAAAACTCTTCCCTGTCAGGAGATGCCATTTCGCCAAAGGTGAAACATTTGCGGAAATGTGCTGATTTTGATGAAATTGCATTTGGAAAGAAAAATCAAAGGAGAAAATCATTTCGATAAGGCCAAAGCATTTCAGTTTGACCTTTTAAAAGTTAAATGGCATAGGGTTTGGTTTTTTTTTTTTTTTTTTTCATTTCAGAAAGCATTTTGTTTCAATGTTATATATATATATATATATCTGTAAGAACTGCTGAAGCCAGAATGAAATGTTGTGATTATCCCAACATGTGATGATACATTTTCCCCAGTGCAATACTACATGAAATTAAGCCCGAATATCCTTCTGCTTTGAAACCTGGAACATCAGAGCAGCAGGACAATATGTTCAGCAGCATCTACAGGGCAGGGGATGGGGCTGACTCTGCCTGTGGCATGTACCACGTTTAACACGCCAGTGCCATGGCTGTGGATGCCTCCAGTGTGAAAAATGGAGTGAGATTTGTTGGGAGGCTTCAAGGCACAACAAGGCCATGGGAATAGCCAGTGGCTCCAGGAGGTGGGGCAGGGATCAAAGATAAAGAAGAAATTTCAGCTCATTGGCACGACACATATTTTTCCAATATAAAAGCAAATGGGGGAACCCTTAAATAAATTGACTCCATAAAAACGTCCCTTTGTATTACCGCCTCACCTTTTCAGGGGGAAAAAAACCCCAAGGCTTATTTTCGTGGCTCCCGAATAAAAATATCAGTGCTGTTAGTAATTTCCCGGAGCCAACAAACAGCCCATAGCTATTTGAAGGCCACAGGCCCCCCTCAGCACCCACCGCCCGCCCGGCTGCAGGAGCAGCTGCCACAGAATTACAAGTCCTCGTCACAAGTGCAGAGAAACAAGTTGTGGCATTTAGGAAAGGTCTGCAAAAATAGGTGTCAGACCTTAACTAATAGTGATTGTCCTTCCATTCTGCTGTAATTTACATTTAATTCACACATTTCATTTCCATTTAAGATATGATTACGGTGTTTTGAAGCACATCTCACCTGTCCCCTCCGATTACGGCGGGAGGAAAATAACGCGAAGCAGCAGGAGCGAGGTTGGCTGCCCCAGGTACTGGCTGTGGGATGGGAAACACACAGCGCTGTTCAGGGGCAGGGAGGACTTCCACAAACATCCCCCGAGCGGGGACAGGGTGACAGGGCAGACCCACAGCCACACAGCCCTGCCCCACCTTCCTGCTGCTTCACACAGGCAGTTCTCGCCGCAGGGCTCGAAGCACCTCAAGCCTCAAAGGTTTTACACCTTCCAGCAGCCCAGGTTGCTCCGAGCCTCATCCAACCCGGCCTTGGACACTTCCAGGGATCCAGGGGCAGCCACAGCTTCTCTGGGCAATCTATGCCAGGGCCTCCCCACCCTCACCGGGAAGAATTTCCCTCTTCCCGCAGAGGTCTCTCAGAAGGTGTTTTAAACACAAACCCTCCTGGCTCAGAGATAAATCAGGCAGGCCCTCCCCGCCCCGTCCTCACCCCGCGCTGCGCCCGCCCCCGGAGCGCCGAAAAGGCACGGACGGGCTGATTAATATCTGCTACGTGTAGGGGAAAACAACAACCCCGTAAACAGTATTATTAACCCATGGGCTGGCCATAAATCAGTGTGAGAAGGTGACCTCAGCAATGCTGGAGTAATCCTGTGTGTCAGGGTAAATTTATGAGGCCAATTTTATTGGCCTGTATGACCCAGGCTCCTTGGAGATGTCTCAGTAACAAATCCAATCCATATCATTTATTAGCTTTGCACAGTGTCAGCTCGGAGCACGGGAGGGATCCCATTAAATCCTATTGCTCCCTCTGCCAACCATGGGCACAAATAAGCTGTTGGATAATTGTCGGCTGCCAGGAGCCCCCCATTAAGGAATTTGCTCCCGTGTCCATGCAGATTTCCTGGCTGCAAGTGCTGGGTTTGGGTTTGGCCAGCGGCTCCTTGCCTGCTGGGCAGGGGGTGGCTGTGGGGACAGAGGTGACAGAGGTGGGGTCAGAGTCTCCTCCTAGATCCCCCAGGTGCTGGACAAGGATCTGGCGACCCTGGAAGCTGGTGCTTGGCCAGGGGAGGTGCAGGAAATGTGGGGTTGCAGCGAGGATGCGCCGTAGCAGGAGGGACACGGGGCCGATTTCAGAGCTGTTGGTGGCTGAAATTCCTCCCTCCAGGAGGGAAGGGACCCTCCGGCTGGGCCCTGCAGGCAGTGGCCATAAAAACCTCCATTTCATGGCCGTTTTGGGAGCTCAGTGTGACGTGTGTCGTGCCCAGCACCCTGGTGCCAGGAGCAGCTGTGCCTTCGCACCGGCACCTCCAGGTCTGGTCCCTGTGGGCCAAGCAGGGCCTGGTGGAGCAGTTTGAGGCTGTTTGACTGTCCCTGTCATCATAAGGTTTACGGATGGTTAATTTATTCTTTATAGCACAGTCATTGATGGCTGTTAAATCACAAATGAGAGCCAATAAAGGGTGAATTGCAGCTGAAATTACACTGTTTATATGACAGCAGAGTGCTGGCTAAAAGATTCATATGCCGCTGATGAAGTACGTTATAAATTTTAATTACCATAGTTTGTACAAATGACATGTTTGAAATGCTATTGAGTAATGTGACCCTGATAATGAAACTATAAAATAAATCATTAACTTTCTGAATGAGCTTTTTTATTTCCATGCTACATGAAGTAAACTTTCCAATTTATTCCATTGCAGCTCTTCTTCTGAAAAAAAAAAAAAAGAAAAAGTGCGGAGAGAAGAGTCACCAACCACCCCCTCCACTCTGAGGGACACTGACAAGCAAGGCAAAGGAGGGATGAACGGGACCATGTCAGAAAAGATGTCAGAAGACTGGCCAAAACCAGCCAAAGCTCCCAAATAGCTCCTGGTTTCAGCCTGGTTAATGCAGGATGATGCCTTGCTCCTGCAACCCCAGCCAGCTTAGCTGAGGGAGCACAGAGATAAGAGCAGGGCTTGAGAACCAGCTCCGAAGAGCCATAAAAATCACAGGCACAGAAGAGAGAAAATCTCCATTAAAGTCAGAACATAATTATAACTCGCTCGCTGGCCGGGGGCTTTGCAGCCTGAGCTGCTGGAGAAGGCCCTGCCCTCCCCTGGGAGCTCCCGGGATCTGCTACAGCTTTGGAGGTGCCTGAGCCCCGCATGCTCGACACAGAAGTGCAGAAAATTCCCTGGATGGGGGTGACAGGACGAGTTTCGGCCCGAGGAGGGATTTCTCAGGAGCCTGTCTGGGGAAGGAAGCACAGGCTGGGCAGTCGCTGACCTTCGGTACCGGACAGGAGGAACACACTGATACCAGGTTGTTACCTTATTATATTGCCATATATTATTTTTTAAGGGAGACAGGGCACGAAACAACATGGGAGTGTGCCAGAGCTTTGTTTTCATCTGTCTGCAGAGGGTGCTCCAAGTAGTAAAGCACCTCGTTCCTGGCTCCTGTGTGCCCACTCTCACCACCCCCAGAGCGGGAGCAAAGGGCTCTTCCTTCTCCCCTAAACCTCTTCCAGAAAATCCACCAGCTCTGGGGTTCTCTGCCCCACTTGCCAGCGCTGCTGACTTCTTCCTCATCCCCCTAGTTAACCTTTAATTAAGAACATGTTCTTTGCTCACCTCGAGCTGAATGTGAACCTTTCCTGTTCCCCACCTTCTCCACACTGTGAATAAGCAGAATTTCCGTCTCCCAGGGCAAACAAAAGGTGGCAGTGGGAGTCTCCAACCAAGCAGCAGGGAGAGGAGGGGGGAAGGGGCCCCGTGACATTTTCAGGCTGTGGGGATGCAGCAGAAGGTTGCAGGTCAAGCACCGAGCAGCATTTGGGTTTCAGGAGATGAGGTAATTTATGACCCGTAATGACGTTTGTGGTTCTTTGTGTGGAGGTAGAGATGGATCTTATCCTTCAAGATATAGGAGTCTCTGTGTGCGAGGAAGTCCTTACCCATGGAAAACTGGTGGATTCATGGCTGGGTGCATCCCAGTGCCCCCAAACTGGGCAAGGTGCCTTTGCTAGAGGGGTGGGCAGCATGTGCACCCACTGGCACACGAGTCTGTGGCACAGTCACCCATTGCACAGGCCACAGCCACCCACCACTGCTCTCTGCAGGTCTCACTGGCCCTTGTGTCCTCCCCAAGAATGTTTGGACTTGGAGGACTTTAACGCCCGCTTTTGTCTTATCAGCCACACTGAAAATATGCCCAAGCAGGCGGCTCATGCTGCACTACTCACCATTAAAAGAAAGGACCACATTATTGCTGTTATAAACCATTGATTAAGGTTTATAATAGCAATAATCCCCTCGAAATTCATTGTTACTGCAGTTAATGACCAGTTTATTAGAGCGTTAACCATCCTTGGCAATGGGCTGAGTCGTTTAATGCTGGTAACGACCAATTTCTCAAGGGTTATTGCTTAAATAACAAGCCTTTGTTAGATATATGTTCCCCCACCAGATACTGCTCCAGCTGGAACCTTCTCCTGTGAAATAATTGTTAATTATTTCCTCCACGTTTTGCCACCATATCTCGAAGTTGTAGGTGGGAAGGGTTGCTGAGGGTGCGGAGGGTCAGAGGTGCTGAGAGCTGAGGCTGGGCGAAGCCAGGGGACACAGCCAGGGACACATGAACCGTCACAGAGGGCTGTGCCAGTTGTGCTTTGTGAAGCTTTTTCCCTCTTCTCTCACCCACGAGCATCCCAGCCCCGGGCACGGCCACCCACGGTGTGTTGCAGAGGCACCAGCCAAAGTGGGAAGCAGCCAAGTGTCCAGGGATGAGCCCTGGGCTCCCGGGCACCGCAGCAAAGCACCCGGGCAGGGTGAGAGACACCAGAGCTCTCCCGCCCTTCTCCTCTTACACTGATTCGATCTGAAGGTTTCGTGGCGTTAACTACGTCCTTTCGTGTCCCGTTAGTCTCAGCCCTCTAACAGCACTGCCTGTGCCTGACACGAGATGAAAGGTGCAGATACGATTACCCTTTAATTGTGTCATATTAGCGAAAATAAACACTGATACAGTGCGGGGCTGACACGAAACAACGGCAAATCCCTGGGAACGGGATCGGACTCGTGTCGCCCGGAGAGCGCCCGGGCCCGTGTGTCCATCAGGAAAAAGCAGGAGGGGAATCTCTGTCCCCGGGTTTCCTTCGCTGGCTCTGAACCCCCCCCGCCCAGCTCCCTCCCCTCAGCCGGCCCCCAGTGCCTGGGAGACAACAGTGGGGGTGGAAGGAGGCTGCATCACCATGATCCACTCACCCCCAGCCTCTCGGCCCTCACCCTGAGCTCCAGCTGGCTTTAACAGGCTTTTTGACGAATTTGCTGTGGAAAAAAAAAAAAAAAAGAAGAGTATCCCCCCATAATTCGCCCAGAAAGTTGCATTTCCATAGCAAATTAAGTTCCAAGCTTTCCTCTTTCTTGTTAAGAAACACAAAGAAAATCTTGATTTGGGGGGATTGGGTGAAGCCCGAACGGTGCTAGGGTTGGTTTTGGTGTTCCACTCCCTCCTTTTGCTCCTTGTTCCCATGTTTGGGGGGTCTTTGAGACGTCACTGGGGAAAAAAAAAAAAAAAAAAGAAAACATCCACGAGAGATTACTTCAAAATCTGTGAGTGTTGTAAGTGGTTTTGGCAATGAGATGCTGATCTTCTCCCACGACGCTTCAGGCTCCTCCAGCCCCTCCTGGAGGCAGGAACTTCCCTGAAAGAAATTAGAAAAGTGGAAAATACAAAAGCTAAAAAAAAAAAAAAAAAAAAAATTCTCTCCCCCCTGTCCAGGAAGGAATCAGGATTTTCTCTTTCTCTCTCTCTCTCTCTCTCTCTCACGTCAGGCAGAACTGCTGGTGCCAGGCAGCTCTGAGACGGACCCTGGCTGGGAGAAGCGCGAGGCGGCCGCGCCGCGCGGCCCCGGCCCAGCCAGGCTGGGTCTGTCTCTGGTCCCTGTCACAACTGCTGCGGGGATTTGTGCGAGCATCCGTGTTATTTTAGAGATAATGTGAGCAGAGTGGAGCATGTCACAGGATAATGGTCTCCTGCTGCTAGGCTGTTCTTGGCATTTATCAAAAAATGACACCAGAGGGAATATGCTCAAGGGAGCCGAGGTGTCGATTCGATGACTGCTATTTCGTGATAAAAGTTAACAGAAATAAAAATGAATCAGTCACAAAACAGCTTATTTATAGCAGTGCCTGGACCAGAAGGAGATCCCTGGGAAAGGCAGGGCAGTGGTTCTCACGGTCCTGGGAGGAACAGGCTGCACCCCAAAAGTGCCCCCAGACCAGACCAAACAGGGCAGCATCCCCTGGATCCACCCACCCATTCTCCTTCCCACTCCGTGCCTCAGCAAACACCACCCCAGCCCCTTCTGCACGGTGCTTACAAAACAAAACACTTCCCGTGTTTGGCCTAAACCCAAATATTTTGAGCAAAATGTTTCAGTGTTGCCTGTGTTTATACATCGCTGTGGGGGTGGGCTCTGCATGGAGCTGGGATCCTGTGCTGGGCTCTGGGCTGAGCTGGGATCACATGCTGGGCTCTGGATGGAACTGGGATCATGTACTGGGCTCCAGATGGACCTGGAACCCTGTACTGAACTCAGCTGTGGTGACCAAAGTCCCAGGCC